>CM042161.1:4129182-4156682 GCA_023376005.1 Doryteuthis pealeii | reverse complement strand
AGCACGTGCCGACAATGTTAGTTAAATGTTGATTCACTCCCCCACCTCCACCTCCACCCCCACCCTAATCAAATTCGAGAGCAAGACTGGATTCTGATGGTGTCGTTTAATATCGGGAAGCTAATAGTGTTAGTGTGTAGTCCAGTGCTTCCTAAACGTAGGGCGTACGCCCACAGAGGGGGCAATTTGATTTTTTTAAGGGGGGGGGGGACAATTGAAAAAAAAAACCCCTTGTCCCCTAATTGTACGACCGTTACCTTGCAACACCCTCTGGTTAAAAATGAAACCGTCCAAATAGATGAAAATGCAAATATATAAACCCTGATTATCTGGTTTTGCTTATCCGCCGAATGCTTATTTCTTATGAGTATTGTCACCTCAGCTCAATAATGGACCATTCCGTTTTTATAAGAAAGGGAAGAAAAAGGATATTCTACTAAAAAAATATAGGAGAGATAGTATGAGAAAGATAGAGGGAGCGCGCGGAAGTGATAACGCTAACCGTTTCAATCGAACACAATGAAAAGAAGGAAAAGGGAAAAAAGGGTGAGAGAGTTAAATCAAGATTATACTTCATTTAAAAAATTTTTTTTTTACATATTTTGCAATAGCTTTTAAGCAAACATATCAAACGTTGTAATAAATTATCTGTGGTATATCCACAGGTTCTGCTAGTGTTGTGTACCCTTTTCTTACTTCTTACTTCTGGTCGTATTTTCTTCTGGCCGGCTTTGCTATTTCTTCATCTATCTTGGTCTGGTCTCTTCTAAGGTCTGAACTTTCTTGGGGACTTCAGGTCTGGTTTCTGTTAGGGATTTCTCCTTATCAGAAGCCCTGTGTCATTGTTAGTTTTTAGGTAATAAACACAAGACTTCGATTTACTTTGATGTTACTTTATTTTCAATCCCCAACCCAGACATCTACGCAGGTGAGACTTACATCCTACGAGCTCGGCTCCTACCTTCTAACTGACCGAAACTTACTATCTAAACCGGAAGAGAGGGTCCTCTCTACCGGTTCTCACGGTATCCACCGGAAGGTTAGGACTGAGGTCAAGCCTTGTCACTCATCCTTCAAGGCCGTGGGCTGTATCTTATAACGGCCATTTTGATTTCTACACTATTGACATAAATATTAGGTAACTAATAATTATGTAACACTAGTTGAAAATATTTATATAGAAATTCTTTTTATTATCTGTAGTTTATTGTCGGATTTTGTGTAAAGTGTTTAACTCTGTTACAAGATGAATGCCCCAACTAAAACTAGAGTTTGGTAGGTGGCTTATATGGAGCTTTGGATTGTTCCATTATGAACTCAGGCAAGTTCACTTCCTGAGTTCTGATTGGCTGTTGGATTTCAGGGTGAGGTAGAACATGGATAAGTACCCACTCTTCAGCCATCACTTCGCATTATGCCAGCAGCATGCAAGGACTGTATTTAAGTTACAGCTTGCCTGTTGTTTTCGTCTACTAACTCGACGGTAGTTAGAACCCCACTGTTACGATCAGTATCATATTTTTTTCTATATCTGAAGGATAACTTCTACTTCGTTTTTACTTTTCATAGATGGCTTGTTCTTTTGAAACTTGTTTAAACCAAGTTATTGGAATTTTAAGTTTCTTTAACTCAGTTCACTTTTTTTAAATTATAATTCGTCGGGGTGGCCTACAGTCGGTATCAGCCAATCAGCGACGGAGTCTATCCCCTTTTCACTAGCGCTAGACCAAGGATATTATTTTAGCGTCTGAGATGGAGCGCCACACTTACCATCAGCTCCTTACATTACCGCACAGATTCCTGTGCTACTTATACGGTGAGTTAGCGAGGGCCGGTATCGAACTAGGAACCTTGTGGTTTCTAGTCGAACGCTCTACCAACTGAGATAACCCGACTGAGCTTTAATTATAATAATGGTATAATACCACATTGAAGGGGAGGATCAGGTGGGGTTGGCAAAAGGAGCTTCGACCGCTGGACCTTACAAGTTGACATCGTTGATCCGGGGGGGGGGGCATCCTCCAGGCAACACCTGTCCCCTTGATTTAAGGGACAGGTTATGGCCGATGGGATCAACGCATTTTTTGTACCTACCACCCATGAGTTTCGGCTTGTGGGTGGGCCCACATAAAAATGTCCTTGTGTCACACCTTCATAAGTGGGATGAGGGCAAATACCTCTAACTCCGGTTAGCCCTGGGCGTGGTTACAATTAACAGCGGTGGTACCAGGGGGCTATCCCTTGGTTTAAAGGGACAGGGGTGCGTTTATTGCCTAGTGCCTGAGGCGCTTGAGAGAAGCAGCAGTTTTAAGGCCATTTATCTCCCACCACATAAACCACCCTTAAGATGAAGATGTGCTAGAGAAGTAAGAACGAAATCATACGTGACGTTCTCCTACACAAGAAAGAAAGCGAAAAAGAAAAAAAAAGAGAAAGAAAAATGAAAAAAAAAAAAAAAAAAGAGAAAGAAAGAAAATAGAGAAAAGAGAGAGAGAGGAGAGAAGAAGAGAGGGGGGTCCATGCTGTCGACAGGCCTTGATAACTAGTTCTACCTTCAGGAGAAAAAATGACCCGGAATTTTTATGAAAATTTTCTATAAAAGTGGCTACGATCAGAGTAGAGGGTCTATTTGAAAATGTCTACATTTCTGACATAGTTAGAGGACTCCCCCTCAAGAAGCAAAGCCTCCCTACGTGTCCCCCAAAATCTTTAGCTACTCCCCTGGTCACGATTAAGTTACCTTTGTAAATGTTAAAATGTCCTATAAAGTAACATTCATGAAAATATATTTTCCAATTCAAAGACAAAGTGAAAAGTTGTTTGGGGTATTCGATTACCTGCCCTTGAGCAACTCCCTTGGCCACCAGAGGGAAAAAAAAATGAATAAACCTGTTACTATAGAAACCCAAAGCTGAAAATGTGTATTAAAATGTGTTTTTTAAAAAATAGATAAATACCCAAGAAGGAATTTTTTTTAAAAGTCTTTGGCATAAAATAACCCAACAGAAGGTTGATATGCCGCAAAAACCAACCAACCAACCAGCAAGTTGTTCCACTACCTCTTGTCAACTTTGAGAGAGATAAATCAGTTTAGGACACTTCCTTGAACATGACCTGTCGGCGAGGCTTAGAATAAGCTGACTGTAACCTTTACAGAGAGGCAAGACCCCCACCCCCCAAAAAGGGGTGTACCGTGGCATTAAACTGCTTCTAATGGTGACACTCCAATTCTGGGTATTGTGGAGTACTCCTTCATTGTTATTACTCCCAGGTCAACTGACACGGAATGGTAATACCTGTTAGAGTACTATGTATAGGTCAAATGGATATTCGTTTTCAATAGGACAGTGTCTAAAAATTTTAATATAAAACTCTTAAATTAAAAAAAAATTGTAGGAAGAAGATTAATTGATTTTAACATGTCAACCCGCCTAGGGTTATTTAATGCGTACAGATTAGAGAATCTCGTTCATTGTACATTCATATTATGGTTCCCTCTAGCATTTTCCTTTTGAGTCGTCTCAGGCACCGGGTAATAAACCCAATCTTGTCCCTTTAAATCTGTCCCAGAAAAAACAGAACCCACAAATTTTGTAATAAAACTTAATTCTAACTAGGGAGTTTTTGGTTAGGGTTAAGGGTTGGGGTTCTGTTTTTTTCTGGGTCACACTGTACAGAGTGACCAAGAAAAAAAAAACAGAACCCAAATTATTTATTTATTTTCCCATTAAACTAACCCTAAACCCCCCAGTTAAAATTAACAGTTTTATTACAAAATTTGTGGGTTCTGTTTTTTCTGGGACACTCTAATTTACTAAACAAAAGTTCATAATTACTACGCAATGTACGCATAAAATAACCTTGATGGGTTGACATGCCGTTAAAACCAATCTTCATGCAAATATTGTAGGCACTCAGTTCAGCCCCCTTCCCTAAATAAAAGAAAAAAAATGATTTTTTTTTTTTTTTTATTTTTAGACAACGAATTAAAGAAACCATTCTGCCATTAAAAATGATGATCGCTAAATATCATTTTATCTCTTTAGGCGCAAATAAACGTATACAGACTTAGTACACAAGATAACCATATAAAATTGTTGCTTCCTTATATATACACATACATCATAAAAACCAAACACACACAAGTCGGTGAAGTCAGTCTTTTCTTCCACACAAAAAGGCCAGACAAAAAAAAAAAAAAAAAAAAAAAAGTTGGGGCCCATTATCATTATCAACAACGTCATCACAGTACGACTGGTTGGCGCCACCAACTAAAGAACTCTTCTCAAAGAGTTCTTACCATTTCTATTTATGTAAAAATTGTTATGAGAAACAGAAGTCTGTGCCCCCGTTTCCCCAAATGTATGGAAGAACAGAGGCGCCACAATGGGGGAAAATTATAGCACGGAGATGAGACTGGAGAAGAGGGGTCGTAAGAAAGATTGGAAAAGTTAGTACTGTGTACCTAAAAAGGCAAAACTATTAAGGGTCTTTTGTGGAGGAACACGAAAGTAGATTTTGTTGAGTTAAAGACCCTCGGGAGGTTTTTTTAGTTTTTCTTATGACCAGCTGTTTCTCGGCTTCACATCCAGAGGAAAAGAGTGCAAGATTCTTTATTTTATTTTTATTATTTATTTGCATGTAGGGGGGGGGGGGTCAGCGTTGTCTGAGTGTGTAAATGTGGGTGTACGCAAGTACTGTATTTTCTAGCGTATAACGCGCACCCTAATTTTTGGACGGACATTTTTAAAAATGGATCTGACAGAAGGAGAATCGGATAGAGAAAGGGAAGAAGAGAATGAAGAAAGAAGAAGAATCCGATAGAGAAAGAGAAGAAGAATCCGAGAAGAAGAATCCGATAGAGAAAGAGAAGAAGAATAAGAAGAATCCAGAAGAAGAAGAAGAATCCGAAGAAGAAGAAGAAGAAGAATCCGATAAGAAGAAGAAGAATCCGAAGAAGAATCCGATAGAGAAGAAGAAGAATCCGATAGAGGAAGAAGAATCCGAAGAAGAATCCGATAGAGAGAAGAAGAAGAAGAATCCGATAGAGAAGAAGAATCCGAAGAAGAAGATAGAGAAGAAGAAGAATCCGAAGAAGAAAGAAGAAGAATCCGATAGAAGAGAAGAATCCGAAGAAGAAGAAGAAGAAGAATCCGATAGAAGAAGAAGAAATCCGAAGAAGAATCCGATAAGGAAGAAGAAGAAGAAGAAGAATCCGATAGAGAAGAAGAATCCGAAGAAGAATCCAAGAAGAATCGATAGAGAAGAAGAAGAATCCGAAGAAGAATCCGATAGGAGAAGAGAAGAAGAAGAATCCGATAGAAGAAGAAGAAGAATCCAAAGAAGAATCCGAATAAGAAGAAGAAAAGAAGAATCCAAGAAGAAAGATAGGAAGAAGAAGAATCCGAAGAATCCGATAGAGAAGAAGAAGAATCCAAGAAGAATCCGATAGAGGAAGAAGAAGAATCCGAAGAAGAATCCGATAGAAGAAGAATCCGATAGAGGAAGAAGAAGAATCCGAAGAAGAATCCGATAGAGAAGAAGAAGAATCCGAAGAAGAATCCGATAGAAGAAGAATCCAAAGAAGAATCCGATAGAATCCGATAGAGGAAGAAGAAGAATCCGATAGAAGAAGAAGAATCCGATAGAGGAAGAAGAAGAATCCGAAGAAGAATCCGATAAGAAGAAGAAGAATCCGAAGAAGAAGAATCGAAGAAGAATCCGATAGAGAAAGAAGAAGAAGAATCCGAAGAAGAGAAGAAGAATCCGAAGAAGAATCCGATAGAGAAAGAGAAGAAGAATCCGAAGAAGAAGAATCCGATAGAGAAAGAGAAGAAGAATCCGAAGAAGAAGAATCCGATAGAGAAAGAGAAGAAGAATCCGAAGAAGAAGAATCCGATAGAGAAGAGAGAAGAAGAATCCGATAAGAAGAAGAAGAATCCGAAGAAGAATCCGATAGAGGAAGAAGAAGAATCCGAAGAAGAATCCGATAGGGAAAGAGAAGAAAACCAAGAAATTCAAATTTAAGCAAGGATTTTTTTTTAATATCACATAGGTACAAATAAATTTCACTCATGGAACAAAATTTGGGGATTTCAGATTTTTTTTTTCTTAAAGCTAGATTAAAACGTTTTAAATGTGTTAGAATAGAAAGTGAATTATTTCGGAAAAGTTTAATGTTAACACTAACATAAGTTCAGGATCTTGCAGAATAACCTCCTGTGCGTCAATAGTGCCGCCGCGCAGGCGCTATCAGCGATGGGTGGGCAAAAGGTCGCAACAATTTCATTTGCATTTTCCCAAGGTGCTTCATCTCATTACACGGTGACATCCCGTGGCCAGCTTGCTCACTAGATCTATCACCTTTTTCCCCCAGGAGATACCTAAAAAGGCTCCAGTCTTTAAATGTCGGCCGCAGATAACTATAAGATTCTGTTAAGCATGAAATCGTAGCAATACCGTAGGGAATAATCCGACGAGCACTACAGAACTTCAATGTGTGAGGCTTCGAGATTGTCTAACTTGTAAAAGCAAGCATTTAGACAGTGGGCCAATTTTGACCCGCAGTTTCGGTCTTATAATCTGTGACAGAGAACACGAGGTGAGTGGCCTGCCGTATTCTCGAAGGAAGCGGGCTAGGCTTTGCCTGACATGTGGGACTGTAGAATCGAACCCGCTTCCTTCAGAATGCAAACATAGTCACCGAAGTCGAGAAGCTACAGTCCCGGATGTAAGCGCCAGGTGCCCGGATGATAGCTATGATGATTCCGGCGGTCGGGTTTGGCTCGAGAATCTCGTGCGTGGGGTGCAGACACCCGGGTGTTGAAGGAAAAACTTATACAAGTAGATGCGGGGTGACGACAGCAGGAGTTGCGATTTTTCTGCTGCTGAAGATATTTGAGTTGGGACGACGACGACGACATTTCAACAAGTCGAATTTATTTTTTCCCCTCTATTTTTCTTTTCTTTTTCATTCCAGATAATCTATTATTTATAGCCCGCACGGTGTCGATTCGCCCCAGCCTATTTGGAATTGTCCCCTCGATTTAAAGAGACGAGGCTGGGTTTATTACCCGGTGCCCGAGACGACCTAAAAGGAAAATGCCGGCGGTAACCACGCATTTTTTTTCTACTAGGAGCTTCGGTTTATGCATGGCTCCCCACATTAAAATGACTGTGGCGATCCCGGTTTCGGTGGGAGACCAGGAAAATAACGGCCTACTTGTCTGTATCAGCCGGAAAGCGAGTATATTCCCTTTTCGCCAGTGTTAGACCAGGGAGGGTGTTTTTGGGTCTGAGGTGGGGTGCCCCCATCAAAACCGATGTTTTTTTTGTTTTTTTAAATCAACGTAACATATGTTTACCTACAAACTTAAAAAATAAATTTAAACTGTACGGAAGACGGATACATTGCACGCAGAATCTCACCCATCCCCTATATATCGACTGGCGAATTCCTAAACACGTCCACTACACCCACCTATTCCCTTTTCGCCAGTGTTAGACCAGGGAGGGTGTTTTTGGGTCTGAGGTGGGGTGCCACACCTACCATCAGTTCTCAACTTTACCGCACAGATTCAAGCCGAGCTACTCATACGCAGGACCGGTATCGAATTCGGAACTTTATGACTCCTAGGCGGATGCTATTCCAACTGAACTTCGACTTAAATTCACGACTTAAATGTCATTATCAGAATCATCCCGTGGTACAAAATGGATTGGGTAGTCTAGTGCTTCTCGTAGCAGGTCTACCGCACCGGTGCCGGTCCGGGAGCAGTACCTGGCAGCTCGCAGGTGTTATACATGATTTTTAAAAAAACTGTAAATTTTTTTAAGTACGGCAACCATATATAAAAATAAACAATTTTTTTTTCTTAATGGTATTTTTGTTTTACATTATTGACAATAGTTCACTATTAAATACAGGGTGTTTTAAAAAAATGTTGATATTTCTATAGAATTTCCTTTATGATATTCTGATTTTAAAGTCTACCTATTCACCACACCTGTCATCACATTACCATCTTAATGTCTACGTTGTTTTATAGAAACTTAATTTCCTTTGTGTAAATTTCAGCACTGCCACCTTGGTCTCCAAAGAGAAGGACTGCTATTGAATGCAAGTTACGGAAACAAACTTAACATACGTGACCCTCTCTTCTATCGAGACAAAACTTGACAAATTGATTAACAAAAGGCAGTCTCACTGTTCCCATTGACTGTACATTGAGGGTTAGTTTATATTGATAGATTTCTGTATTAAATAAAGCTAATTTTAACATGCCTGCATAAATACTTCTTATTTGAAGTTTAACAAATTCTTTAATTTTATACACTGGTCCGTGGATTGATCATATAAAAAAAAGTTCAATGTTAACTGGTCCACAACATTTCTATAGGAGTTTCTTTATGATATTCTGATTTTAAAGTCTCTACCTATTTCATCATCAACCTGAAGAATTCCAATAGACATCTTCCCGCCAGTTCCTCCTCTGAAGATTCTTTGCCTCCCCCTCCCTTTCTTCCAATCAAGCACTGCCTTCTCCTGAACTCTCAAGTTATTTAAACTTTTAAAACGAATCTTGAATCTTACTTTTGAGAAATTTCACCCTCTTATCTGACCTAGACAGAATATAGGCCGCACAAGGAACTATTTGGGCAATCAAAAAAAAAAAAATTTAAAAAAACAACAAAGAAAAAAACTGTTACTCCTTTTGAGCGAAGATGCACGTGTGACCTTTTATTTAAAAAAAAAAAAAAAAAAAAAAAAAAAAGCGTCAACTGGGTGGGTGGGAGACAAAATACCCGGTGTAATGATTTGTTACTTTTGAGATTTATAAAAATTGACTTGAGTCAAAAGACTTATCTTCTTAGCTGGCATCATGTTTTTTCCTCTTATCTTCTTTTTTTTGTGTTGCTATTGTGGACTGGTTTTCTCTCTCTATTTTAGGTCGATTTTCCTTTTTTTTCTTTATTTGATTTTCTTCCCTTTGATCGAGATGGATTACTTAGAGTGAGGTGAACATTTTGTTTGTTATGTCTTTTTATCGCGATATCACCTCGAATGTGGTCATTTCTTCATATGTGCTTCCATTAGCATGACTACAACAATTTCTGAAGATTTTCTAGCAATTTTATGTTTAGAAAGAAAAAATGTTCCACAACTCAATATTTTTTTTGTAAATAAATTTTCTATTTAACCCAGACGGAATAAGTCACCCATAACAGGTACTACCCACCCGGTGCTTTAGATGGAGCGATGGATACAAATTCACTATATGGCCCGTTTTTTTTTAGACATCTTGAATTTGTCTGTTTCCATCTATCTCTCGATATTGGAAACCCTCACAAATATAGATTAGCTTTAAAGCGCTCCACAACTAACTTTGAGGACACTAAACCCCTCAGCTGGAGCCGACCTCGATCTAGGCACATATTATAAGATTAAAAAGGTTGGGCTATTGCGCAATAAAGAGCATAAGGATTGCGGTCCAGGATATATTGTCTCAATATATACGTGCTAGGAGTATCCCTTTCTGAACTATGTCTCAGGAACCGATGTGCCTAAATTGCGATTAGTGAAAGATGCTCCCCCTACGCCTACAATGCGTAAAGGGAGCCTAAGATGGACCTCGCACTCACACACCCACTCCTTTAAGCAATCAAGAGTCCACCATACCCTCAAAGGTCAGCAGGAGTGAGGTGACGCACACTGTGACCGAATCAGTGTAGGGGAGACCTTACGCCCCTTGCCCACAAGTGACAAGTCGGGTGTATTCCTCAAGCGCCCCACCGACCAGGTCTTAGTTCATACTGACACACGTACAGATCGGATAAAAAGACTCTACCAAAACTGTATCGAACCCGGAAACTCTGTTGCGATTCATCCAGTAGGCAGATTATACCTCATGCGATACTTCTTAATAAACTGAACACCCCCTTATTTTATTTTTCAATACCTAGCAGCGGCTAACCGGCGTCACCTGGTTAGATCCTGAGCTCACTATTTCCATTATTTATTGTGTGAGCAGATCGGGAAGATTGATCTTCGAGTGGTTGTACACTTGCCCCATTAATACCTCTATATTATCTATGAAAGAGAGTAATTCTTTGCATTGTATCCAGCTACCTTGAACAAAGACTACTTTAATGACTCTTACTAAAAAAGATAAAAAAAATTCCCTATAGCTATTATTTTATTATTTATTTATTAATTCTTCACGAATATAAACACAACCATCTCTATTATTTGCTCAAAAAAACCAAGCACTCTGTTGAAATATCTACTAATGTGTAGTGTATAATAATTACTTATACGTTAATCTTGCTAATATTTTCGAATGTTTCCTCCGCGGACCATACATATTTACACCACAACTGCCCCTTTTCATCATAGTTATGAGATGACATTGGAAGGAGCGTTCTAGATAGCAATTTGTACTAACAAATTGAGGAGTCAACAATTATTTATTATGATGCGGTTGGCAAATATTTGAGACAAAAATCTCTAACTTTGTTAAAAAAAAAAATAAGTGAAAAAGAAAAAAAAAAGTGCGTATCATTATACA
The DNA here is from genome assembly GCA_023376005.1 of Doryteuthis pealeii. NCBI lineage: Eukaryota > Metazoa > Mollusca > Cephalopoda > Myopsida > Loliginidae > Doryteuthis > Doryteuthis pealeii. The sequence continues at coordinate 4,146,114 of CM042161.1, read as the reverse complement.
ATTAGACAGTCAATCCGTATATAAGAAAAGTATGTTTATAGATTTTTTTTCTGTCGGATGTCGACGTTTATTATAGTAAGCAACTAGTTTATATTAGTCTACACATTACATCCAATAATTTTCCAAGGACAGGAATAGATGTTTATAGATAATTAATAACCCCCTTCTAGAGGCTTCTGAGTGGCCATTATATCAAGGAGACCATCTGTGGTTTAACAGATCTCTCTAAGGTCTTCATAGAACTAAATCTTTTAATGAGGTAAAGCACTGAAATCAAGGAAGATGCTATCTTTTACAAATATAACATATATATCTGTACGCTAATACGAGTAAGATGTACTCATTCTGAGTATTGCAGAGTGGCCTATGGTAGTTCTAGTTGTGCGAGTTGATGCTAGTCTCATATGACTTTACGGCAATCAACCTCGTGTGGTGCAGTGTGAGAGTGCCGATAAAGTGTTAACTAATTTTAATCTTCTCCTCCTTAATTTGTTTGCTCAATGACATCAACCCAATATTCGTTATAAACTTATGTTTTCTATTTAACCCATAAGAGTGGCAACCCAAGAACGAAACAGTTGAATTATCTACTGCTGGGCGTCCCCTAGCAAAGCGTGACCATGGGGAAAGCGCAATGGGCGACACCTAATCGAAGGCGAGCAAGGTGCACTCACATTACCCGCAAAACCCATTCCAGAACCCCTGCTAACACACTGTTCCACCATCAGAAAGAGAGTTTATCGCTCTAATTCACTCCAGGTAACCATGTTGCAGACCTCCTCGAGCCACCGACGCTCCTCTAGCACCCATATGATAAAAAGGGTGAGCGTGCCATAAGCGGCCAGTAGAGTTGTGAATATGAAATCTAAGGAGCTGCGTAAAGCCTTTGATCGGTGTACCAGAGTTCTCATTAGATCGGCAGGGGCTCTTCGCACCGCCCGTTCTAGCGTCCCACGACATACGTGGAGCCACAAGTGGAAGTGCATTGCGCAAAAGATCCATGAAACTGCTCATTCCACCTGCGGTGGACTCTATCCTTGAAGCATCACGGGTCGCCCACCCACGGCCAACAGGTGGCCCCATTTGGGGAGTTTGTACCCCTCTGCAGAGGTGCAGTCGGTACATTCTAACAACCCCCACCGAACCGAAGGGCCGTATGAGTGTCTTTTTAGGAGAAGTTTGCCCAGTCAGAAGATAGTTGAGATAAAAACAAAAAAAGAAACTCTAATAAGGGGAACTGAGTGAGATTCTAGCGTAACAGATACTGATCCGGCAATAAAACCAATCCTAAATATAGATAAAGTGCTCACAGTCTAAACAGCTTAATAATTTACTACGATTTTGCCAAGAGTAAATCAATTCATAAACCCTGATTGATTTATATGTTTCTAGAAATCCAGAGAACAGTTCACAACGTTTAGGCCAGCATTTGTTTGATTTTGCAAAAGAGTTTATCTTAGATGGGGGTTATATTTTGTATCACATTTAAATTTCCACATATAATTTTAATTCTCCGTGTTTCCAGCGTCTTTTATGTAATCAGACACACAACCCATCATTTCCTAGAGTCTCTTTAAATCATACTTAACATTTCAACTAGAAATCATTTAATATTGTGCTACACTCCAATCTGTAGTGGCTAATGCATAGTCATGTGCCGTGGAACTTCACGTGAGATATTTATGGTGCATTTGAGCTGAAGGGACAGTAAACTTGTAGTAGTGCTGAGTGTTCCTCAAATGCCATGAGTGACTAGTGTCGAGTAAAGAGATAGAATACTAGTACACTATCTAGACGATAAATGATAATTTTTTTAAATAACTCAAACATAATCAAGGAATAATTAGACGATTAGTTATATGCATATTAAAACCTCACAGCAATAGAGAGTAGTGGAACATTAAAATGCCCTAAAACCTGGTATCCCATCTAGGGAATTGCCGCCATGTATCACAACAGTTGTAACCGTGCCATAGTTTTCCTTACCAGGGTTAATTTTTATGTATTTGTCTGCCGTATCAAACGAGCAACACTATTGTTTATTATCGTATGAATATCGTGCGCAATCCTCACATGATTAAATATGTGTCCCAGTTGTGCAGCCTTACAAATACAGTTATCCACGCGAACACATATCATCAGTGACAATAGATTATGTTCGACTACATCTATAAATTTAGATAATTTTCTCCAACACCCTACTATGCGCGCGACGGAATATTCACATATGCCCGAGTTGAAATGTTTCTGATTAGATGACCAAAAGCCTCTCATCCAGTTTCTTCCATATTGAGTAGAGTGAAACGTGTATTATCTCATTTGTCAAATAATAGTGAGTTTACCTTTAAAGAGTACTTATCCTGCTATAATCCGTACTTTATGAAATATGTAAAATGTATAATTAATCTTATGGAATTTTCCGATACGTCCTACATCAGGACTCAAACTCTAGGGTCTGTGTTTCTTTCGTCTGTTCCCTTGGCGTTTCGATGACTTGTTAGCATGATATGTTTTGGTGTATTGGGTCTCTACAACATTGAGCGTTATTGCTTTCCGCACATATGTCTATTACAATCTCGTGCGGTCTCTCTTTTCATGCCTAGACTCTCTTTCTTTCGGTCTTTTATCTTTCTCTCAGTCTGGAACCCTAAGGATATTTTCTATGATGGTTAGATTAAGGCATGATGAGGATTCCACACTCCCCCAGGCTTAGTTTTAACATGCGACATGTTCTGCTGATATTTATCAACATTATATAAAATACAATTGATTTTAGCCGTACTGATGGTCTCCATTATGTAGACTGTCGAGCAAACTGATCAATCACTATCTTTGTGTTCCCCATAGAGGATTGGAGCCTACGAGACCCTTCCTCCAGTGAAGGAGTGTGCCACACCCAATGATGGCACATGTGAAGAATGGAATCCTAGGTGGAGCTAGAGCAACGTCCCCCCCAAATGACTCCTTGTCACACTTCCACTTTGCCCCGCTTACTTATGGCTAGAAAACAGCTCTTCTCTAATCCAACACATTGAATACCCTATAATCTCTGATTGTCCTAGAAGCTACCAATTATAGCAAACCCGCCTAAAGTTATATGAGCCAAATGATTTATGATATAAATCTGACAACACTTGCCAAAGCACACCAACCCCTGCCAGTCTCAGCTAGTAGAATCCGCCAATACGACCAGTGCCTCTGAGTTCCCATGGATCTTCTAGAGTTGAGAACTCAACTCTATATGCGGTTGGTGCCGACCGGATCTGATACACTGGCTAATCTGTGCGCACAATTAGTCAAACGTGACCATTGTCTTGGTGTCACTCGGTTCAGAAGCCTCTTGTGCTTAGCAGTACTAGGTCAGCGGCGTTATATGATTTTGTAGCAGATACACCAGCCAATAACCCTCTACCATCCTGCCCTTATCAGATCCCAAACTGCCCATCAGAGACAACGCTACCATCAGGCCCTTTTTCCTAATTCCACATATATATAGATAATAAAAGGTACTAGAAAGCAGTGACTGAGGGTCTTCATTGTATGCGCTGGGGTCTCCATGATAGCCATGAAACAGGTGTTAAAAGTTGAGCAGACTAAACACTATGCGTTATTATAGGTGTCCAATTACGGCCTGAGCGTGAGCATCTCTAAAGGGCAGAGTGAATACACACCGATTTTATCACCTGGATTTCCCTCCCAGGGCCCACCTATACCCGGCGGGAGCGGCCTCTCTGACCCGTCCGTCTACCCTAAGTAAGGGCTAAAGTGTTGTATGTCATGGACTGCTCGGCCACTATGAATCCCGTTCGTTAAAGCCCACCACAGGTCACATGGCCACGGCCAACAGGTGGCCGTTCGATTTGGGTAATTTCACCCTATCTCAGAAAGATGTACCTATAGTCCCAGGAAATTGAGTTCAATAATAATTACAGCCTACAACTCTTGTCTTTTGCTAACCGCAGGGAATCAAGAATGGGAACCATAACGTAGAAAGTCGCCTTACTAAATCTAGTCTGGCCTTTTCACCATATCCAACCAAGGGTTGACGATTCGTCCACCAATCAGAAAAAAAAGAAAAAACGAAAAAACAGCTAGACACCACCATGAGGGAGGCCGTCCCACCAGAGGCAACACACCTCTGTCCTCCAATCGAAATTTTAATCACAAAATGATGACTGGATATGTCCCATGTAGCTTACTATAAGGGCGAACACACGTTGTCAGCTCCCATCGGAGATACGCTACGTATTTCTTGCGCGCGTTTATAGACTATACCGACAGAAGATACACCACCTACGAGCCATTTCTAGCTCACTCCGGCAACTACTCTATATGAACATATCGAGAGAATTTGGTTGGAGGTGTGATGAGTCCACCACATTAATCATAGTTGCATAGTGTGTTGTAAACATACGTATTACCCGTTTCTTAACCAACATAGATTGCGAATTTCTAGTGCGTCTGGGTAACTAATCAACTCCCTGCGAAAACGGAGTACCCACATACAGGTTGCGAAAAGACTGGGAGGAAATTGGAAAACAGAGGATGAATCAAAGCCATACATATAACAGCATTGTCAAGATCGGCTAGACAGTGGTTCTCAACCTTTTTTTACCTATGGACCCCTTTGATGCCTATTTTACTATTGTGACCCCCACCCTCTATAGCCATTCATTGTTTCTCAGTCGGTAGAGCACTTGCTTAGGAATCGCATGGTTCCTGGTTCGATACCAGGCCCTTGCCAACTCAGCGTATGAGTAGCACAGGGATCTGTGCGGTAAAGTGAGGAGCTGAGGGTAGGTGTGGCGCTTCACCTCAGATACAAAAACAATCTTCTAGCGCTAGTGAAAAGGGGATAGACTCCCTCGCTTTTCAGCTGATACCGACGTTAGGCCATCCCAAACTACTTTTACTATTGTATTTTATGACTAAATTCTTTTGCTTGTCTATGCCCCCCCCCCGGGGACCATATAGCCCCGGTTGAGAATCACTGGGTTAGAATACCAGAAGAATCCTGAGGAGACTTGCTGTCACCAGGCGCCAGTAAAAGACAGCACTAGTGCCAGAAACTCACAAGGAGAGAAATACGACTATCAACTTTGGAAGGAAAGGAGATTCCAGATTAAATTATGTTCATTGAGAAGGTATATATCACGCATAGATATTTACTGTTAAAGTTTTTTGGTTAAACTTGCAAATCGTCGTCAAAATTAGAACGGAAACTTATTGGTGGTCCCCCACGACAGTTTAACTACAGTGAATGAATGAACTTTTTTTGCGAACCGAGTTACGGTTTAGGGGTTAAGGTTGTTTTTAATTACGTATTGCTAAAAAAAAAAAACAAAAAAAACAAAAACAAAACAAATTACTATACATTTGATGTTGAAAAATTTTTTTTTTTAAACCAAGTTTAATTGAAATTATACATTACAATACTACACAAAAACTGAGACTAATGTGTCTACCGTTGGATTCAATAATTAATTTCAATGGTTAATTAAATGTATAGTAATTTAGGTTTTTTTGTTTTTTTTTAAGCAATACATAATAAAAAACAACCTTAATCCCCTAAACCGTAACCAAATTGCAAAAAAGTTCATTCATACACTGTAGTTAAACTGTCATGATCACCACCAAATAAGTTTCCGTTTTAATTTTGACGACGATTTGCGAGTTTAACCAGTTTTTTTTTTTTTTTTTAATATAAGTGAAGTAATCGCACACACATACAAAATGTGTAGGTATGCGTAGATTCTGAAAAAGTTTTAAACATTGAAATAAAAAAAAAATAAAAAAATAATAAAAAAACACTAGACGTAAAGACGCACATCTATCGTACGTTACCAAGTCAACTGTAAAGCGTGTGTGTAAAAAAAGATGCGTACAAGTTTTTTTTTTTAACGTACAGAGGATTAAAGGAGGGAGGGGGGAGAAGAAACGAGTTGATTTTTTTTTATTATTTGTAATGTAGTTCATCGCATGTGGCTGTCACACGACTGTCACATGTGTTAGTTCATTTACAAACGGCTTGCTTTTAGCTCCCTATACCTCAAACTCACAACACAAAGATATCAGGAGAGAGAGAGAGAGAAAAAAAAATCTTACTACTCCTATTGACAGAAAACAGACGAAAACATTAAAAGCTCGTGAAATTTCAAAATAAATGACTTAACTCTTTCGATTCCAAAGGGGATATAGATGTTATAAGAAAAAAAAAATGTTTTGTTTATAATAGCTGTTAATTTCTGTAAATAATCCTACTTAACGGTGGAGTTCCACCCCCCAAAAAAAGTTACAAATAATCACACATTAGATCTGAAGGGTCGTAGTGGTTTCCTGAATCTCCTCCGCAACGAGCGACACGAGGTCACTTTTTTTTTAAGCGGAATGAGGCGCAGGTTTAACTAAGTCGGTAGAGCATCCGCCCAGCAATCCTAAGGTTCCGGGTTCGATACCTGTCCTTCCTAAACTCAGCGCATGAGTAGCACAGTTTGGGTAATATGATCTCTGCAATAACGCATCTGAGAGCTGGCGGTAGGTGTTGGGCCCAACCTCAGGAAAAAAAAAATCTCCTTGTTCTAGCACAGCGAAAAGGGGATAGAATATGGGTTAAATAGTTGTTTAAAAATATCAGTATTTATTGTGTGGGGAAATGAACGTACACACGCACAGTGAACGCAATTCCCTAACCACTGGGCATAAAATATGCCCTATACGGGTTAACATGCCGTTAAAGAAAAGAAAAATCAACAAATCGAAGAGACAATTTACCTGACATAGGTGGGGATCAGAGTGTAGTATCTGTTCCGGAAACTATGCTCTGATTCTTCCCTGTCCGCCCGGTAAAGTACAATTAATAGCGTCGATCTCAGGGGGCCATCCCTCAGGCAATACCTGCCCTCTTGGAGGCAGGGCTGGGTTTATTGCCCAGCGCCTGAGGCGCCCCCCTTGAGGAGGAATGCCGAAGGGATCGACACAATTTTTGTTCTTTCCCACCCATCAGCTTCGGCTTGTGGGTGGGCCCACGTTAAAAACAAGGCCTTGTGCCCAGCCCATACAAGTGGGGTGTGAGGCAAATACCCTTACTAACGCTAGGTTTTCCTTGACGGTAACAGGCGTAAAAATTTTTAAAAATGGCCCAGCTTAGTTATCTACCGAGCGCTATTTTTCGCTTTAAATAAAAAGATAAAAAGCAAGAAAATTCGCTCGGTAAATATCGAAGCTGGACCCTTTTTTTTTACGCCTGTTACCGTCAAGGAAAAACAACGTAAATAAAGGCAGGAATCAGGGACGACAAAAAGTTTACAGCACCAAATTAGTAGTACCACCAATTTTACCCTGTGAAATTTACCCCCCCCCCCCTATATTTAACACAATGAAACTTGCAGAAAAATTAATATTTTCTTGAAAATTTTTTTTTCCATTCGAAAGAAAAAAAACATTAAACAAACTCCTGATGACTTTTTAAAAAAATTTTCAGCTTACGAAAATAATGAAAATTATGATTGAAAAACAATGTTTTCATTTTTGCACTGTTAAATCAACTGAAATTTTAGATATGCGATTTAACGAGGATTTTTAACACAGGTTTCTTAAATTGAATAACAGTTAAAGAAAAATTGTATAAGTTCAACTAGAATTGTAACTGACGTCACGATCATACGTTGCGCGAAGATTCTCGCGTAACACAAATCGTTTTTTCTTTCGTTTTTCCACTGACATAATTCATCATACCTTCGAAATTTAAATAAATTATTTTACCTAAATACCTGGAGTGATATTAAGACATTGTTGGACAGACACGCATAAACACACATACACAGAATGGACAAATCTTAGCAACAAGGTAACAGCTCCAGAAATCTTCTGACGAAGGGATCTTTATCTCGAAATATTAAGAGAATAAATCAATGGTAAACGAACAAAATCATAGTTACTTTACTTTTCTTTACACTTGCATTGTGATAGCCTTCAAAACCAACCACCAAACCAATATAAACACAATTCTTCAAGCAAATTATAAAAACGTGATGTCAGTTACGTTCCCCGTCGGACCCTCAATGCTTAATATGTAAATTGTAGAAACTTTGTTTGCCCCCCCCCCCATGGTAAACAAAATATTTTGGAAGAGGCTACTCTGCCGGTCCCGGTCGAGTAGACAAACCTACTTTTTGGCTTATTATGCCGGTACTCGTAAATTTCAAAGGTAAAAGAACCGTGCTCAAGGGCAAGTTTTAGATTTGCAGAGACTTATGTCTGAATATTCCGAGACAGTTGCATTTCTTTTAATATTTGGATTATGAAAAAAATTCATGATAAAGGTTTAAAAAAATAAAGAAATAAAAGATAAAGAAATAAAATAAAAAATGAATAAAAGGCTTTTATTCATTTTTTAAATTTTATTTCTTGCATTCAAAAAAAAAAAAAATAATGGTATCTATATTTTTCATTAAATTGGTGTTCTTATTTTTAACATTACTTGCATTCATAATAAAAAATATTTACAGCGACAATAGAATAAGAGGTTTGTTTATTTTACGAGAACCGGCATAATACGCCAAAAAGCAAGTTTGTCTACTCGACCAGGACCGGCAGGATAGCCTAACAAAAACAGACAAGATTGCAATAGGTAGAAAAGAAAAGCAAGAGAAATACAATTTAAAAGACATTTTATCACGAAGAAAAATAATTAGTTTTTGAAGACGTATTTTACTTTCGGTAGACTTTGAATTTAGGAGCGTAATTCTTTACCAAAGTCTACTGGACAGACGTTAGTGGAATATGAAATGAAGTCCAATGTATATATTTTTAATTTCTCAACTGGGATTAATAATTAATTTATGAGTTTTTAAAAGAAATTTAAAGAGCATTAAATTAATGATCTTTAATAGATTTAAAGTTGTTGCGTAGTGATTCAGTTCTCAGAACTGCAAAAGTGGGCCGTTTTAAGTTTGTTTGTTTTATTATTATTATTGTTACACTGAAATAGAAATATTGTTAAATACTCTGCAAAATTACCAGCAAATAATAATTTTCAGTAAGTTTATAATCTCAGTTCCCTTAAAATAACAACGCTGAGTACGTAAATATTTACAGCTCTAAATTCATAGTCTACCTTATTTTTCATCCTAGACAAGACAATTTTTATTCACAGTAAAAAGATAGAATTTTTGTTCCTGGAATAATCTTAGAATCTTATTCTTCGACCAATTCCCAAAAAGGACATTGTAGTTGTAGTAGTACAAATAGTCGTTGTTAAAATATAGAAAACACAAGTTTGCTAGTTCTTAATATTTATCAATCATTTAAAAAAAAAAAGTTAAACTTTCGATTTTGGAAAGGATAAAATTAGTTATTAATTTTTCTATTTGTTCTTATACATGAATTTAGTAATAAAAGGCGTCCTATCGCGGTGAAATGGTTGGCAAGTTAGTCTGGCAGATCCATTACTACTGAAAAGCGAGTTCGATCCTCGATGGATGCACCATACTTGTGACAAATTTTTTATTTTTTTTAAATTTTTTTTTTTTAAATATTAATAAAGTGCTCAATATCAGTGATTTTCTAAGTTAATTTTTTCATTAAAATCACTTTTTTTTAAAATATAGAAACTGCGTGGTCACGTAAAGGCGACACAGAGGTTAGCACAAGATATTCTGTGGGACCATCGATTTTTAAAAGTACCATTTCAACTCTTATTTGAAAATTGATCAGTTCGCTTTTGTTTGATCACTGAAAAAAAAAAAAAAAAAAAATTCATACCCCCACCCATATACACACACCTTTTTACAATTTAAAAAAAACATTGAAGCCAGAAAAAAGATTTATCATGGGTATTGTAACTAAACCCTGAATTATCTCCCTTAATTATTTTTTTTACCTTGTCTCATATTCTGTTTTCCCTTAAATCTGGAAAAATGAATAAAATAGAATAAGAAAAAAAAAAGTTTCGTTTCTACCTTGGATACTTTTTCCCAGCTTCTATAAGCTTATTCAAATACCAATAAGATTTTTTTTAGATATAAGTAATCAGTTTAGGTAACAAATAAAGGAAATAAGTCCAAAAAATTTCATTTAAAAAATTTGTTTTATAAATTTTAAGTTATATATTAGTCAGAGTTTAGATTATTTTTTTAGGTAAAAATATAAAGTTCAGAATACAAGGCAAGGTAAAAAAAAAAAACCCGCAAGGTTTTGGAGTGTAAAATTTGCTTCGGACACTGTAAATTATTTCTTCACACTTGTTGAAGAATAATTATGAAATACTAATTAGAATCCTTTACTCTTTCCAAAATAATAAACATCCATAAAAATTAGCATGAGAACCCATAGAGTTCTCGAGTCGTCTAGATTTTTGTTAAAAACATTGTATATTACTTTTTAGGTAACTTTAAATAAAACTAAAGTTAAAATTTCCATGAAGCCATGCTTCAAGAAGCAAGCACAAAATAAGGAGAGGTAATTTAATATTTATTAACCATCTACCCAAACAACTATTAACCCTTCGTCTAAAATTACGCTCAAATTCTCCGTGTTTATAACTTTTCAAGCAATCTTACAATGTATAGATTTGATATTTCATTTAAAAAAAAGTATTCAATTTCTTTCGTATTAAAAAAAAGAACCTCGCGACTCCAGTTTGTCACTTGAGCTTGGCCCGCAAGTGCTGGTTACATTTACAACTTAGTGGGAAATCTAATAAGCACATGGGGTAAGAAGAAAAAAAAACGAAAAAGAAAAAAAGATATTGTTGTCGGTAGATCCACTGGGTAAGGTAGGCCAACCTCAAATATATATATATTATATATATAAAATACTGTAGCTAAAAGTTATTGTATACTTTAGTTTGGTTATTGAATACACACCTAATTTACATAAGATATGAAAAAAACAAACAAAAAAAACCCCATAGAAACTTGTAATTAATATCTAAAGGACAAGTCCTAAACAGTAAAAAAAAACTTAAAAGTATTGACAAAAGTATTTGGTTAGGTTTGTGCACAAATCGAGTAAAAACAAAAACAGCCCTTCAACTTGTTCGGTTTGTAAAAGTTTCGATGTTTAAATAGCCGAGATTTAAGCCTATTTTAATTAAAACAGGCAAGAAGAGAACACCACATTTACTTACTATTTTTACATATAAGCGTAAAACAAATGCACATTAAATATATAGACTTTGATTACATAATTCCGACACCTGACACCTACAATTAGTACTAATTAGTTTTTGAATGATAAGAGGGGTGGTATGTCTTTTTGGTAGTTAGAACTCAACCCCGGACTGGCAAGTGTTAAAGCCTGTTAGTAATCTACCTGCTTTTGCATAGAATAAAGTTTTACTGAATAATACATTAAAAAAATAAATAAATAATAAAAATAAAGACATATACACAAATAAAACGGCCCCAGAAAAGAAAAATTGGGAATGGAACGATTAAAAAGCCCACAGAACATTTAAATATTTAAACAGGAAAATTTTAAATAAAAATATTGAAATTGAGAATAAAAACAACACACAAAACAGGTACAAGACAATTTGAAACCGCGAAAATTAATTATATTGAAATAAAGAATTTAAAAAAAAGAAGAGAAAAAACATAATAATGTTCAAACCTGGATTGTAACGCATGGTATTATTTGGTAAGGTCCTTAAACTGAACAGTGAAAAAAAAAAGGGTCGATGTGTTGGCAAAGTATCAACCTATAAGGGACACGTACAGAGAGAGGAAAAAAAGAAGCAGTAGCATTTTCTTTTTTTTTTTTTTTTTTTTTTTGAGGACCAAGAAGACTTACATATACGCAGCAGCAGCAGCAGCAACAGTAGCGTAGTAGGTTACAGTAGTAGTAGTAGTAATTGTATTATTTATTTTCTTAAAAGACTTAACACTTGTAAGTTGTTTTGTTTTTGTTTTGTTGGTTTAAAAAAACAAAAAAACAAATTGAAATAGATCACTAAGTAGGACTGAGCCTATTCTAGTAGTGACCGCCACAAACGGAGATTTAAAAGGTTTGAATTCAGAGTTTTCCTTCTCATAGACTGGTTACCTAACTAAGGTTAAAGGGCCCAGTTTGCCCTACTATTTACCCATAGCTGGAGGGAGAATACTTGGATTCATACCTTTCCCAAGGTATTAGCGCTATGTGAACTGTGGCTTCGTCCAGGATTTGAACTCGTGTCCACGAGTCCATTTCCTTGTTAACAACAAATAATTCTACCTGTTGTTTGAACCTCTGATTTCCCGACCCCTCAGTCTTCTCCTCTACCACTTGATACCATATTTATCTTCTAATAAAACTTTACTACTTTTCTCTCTATACTATATTACAAAGCAAAGCTTAGCATTCAACACTAGAATTGAAACTCTAAGGCTTCTGACCATCAGCCTGCTGCTAAGGCCGCTGAGCCATTACTTGGTGGAAGTATTACGAGGGTGAGTCAAAAAGTAATGCCATTTTGTTTAGGACAGGTATAATTACCAACACTGGAACATGTATCATACATAAAAATGAAGCTGGTCCTCTGTGGATCACATCCCTACTTCTCCACATAGTGACTGTTTCTCTCAATAGCAATGTTCCACTTTCGAATGAGAGCATGTATCGCTGCTCCGTAAAAATCTGTTGACTGTTCTTTGAGCCAATTCGTCACTACAGATTTCACTTCCTCGTCACTGGAATAATGTTTGCCTCTCAAACCCGAAGAGATGAGAGTCTGAAGACACTAAATCTGGTGAGTATGGAGGATAAGGTAAAGTTGTCCACCCGAATGAGGCGATTTCATCATTTGTCCTGATGCTTGTGGGTGGTCGAGCATTGTCATGCAGAAGGAGGACATTGTCGATTGGCAAATTGAATTGGGTCTTACTCGTCGGATTCTTGCTCTGAGCCACGTTAGGGTCTCAATGTAGGCCTTATTTTTTTTTTTTTTTTTTTTGGGGGGGGTTAAACTTAACATGAAATAAAGAAAATGGCATTACTTTTTGACTCACCCTCGTATTTATTTAAACGAATGATTAATTTTGCTAGAAGTTTGAAGAGCATTTTGTTTTCGCTAGAAGTTAGCAAATCTTTTGGCAAAACTTGCAAATCGGTCGGAAAATTAGGGTGACCCAGAAAAAACAGAACCCACAAATTAGGGTTAGTTTAATGGGAAAATAAATAAATAATTTGGGTTCTGTTTTTTCTGGGTCACCTGTAATATGCTTTAATTTTCCGTCTGATTTGCAAGTTCAGCCAATCTTTACAATTAAGTGGAGAAAATCAAGGTCTGATCCCCTAAAACCAAGTAAAGGAATATATAATAAAATAAATGGTACTTTTAAAAATAGAGGGTCCCAATTGAAATGTACCACAGTGCTGACGTAAATAGAATGTTTTTTTTTACGCTACAGTAATTTCACAGTTTAATATTGAAGCAATTTTATTTTATTTTTAAAAAAGATATTATTTGAATTTGAATTTGAAAATAGAATTAATAAAAACTTATGATCATATACATACGAAGATCTTTTTAAAGGTATCTCAGCCGGTAGAACATCCGCCTAGAAACCACAAGGTTCCGGATTTGATACCGGCTCTCGCCACTCAGTGTATGAGTAGCGCAGCGGTAAAGGCTAAAGTGTGAGTATGTGTTTGTGGGGGGGGGGGGTGACAGTAGGGCGTGGCGCTCCGTCTCAAAAGCAAAAATTTCCTGGTCTAGCGCTAGTGAAAAGGGGATAGATTCCCTCACATGATATCGACAATAGGCCACTAAGCCGACTTTACTGCGCCCTGTCGGCTGGGGCGCTAGAATGCACCGACTGCACCTCTGCAGAGGGGTAAGACTCCCCCAATGGGGCCACCTATTGGCCGTGGGTGGCGACCCGTGATGCTTAAGGATACAGCCCAGGTGGATGAGCAGTTCATGACATGCAATACTCCACTTTGGCCCTATCTTGGGCTAGACGGGCGGTCGGAGAGGCCCCCTCCGATCAATCGGCTGGTCACGTCAGGCCCTAGCACCTATATGATTTTCCCAACCCTATTGCCTTTATGGCAAGCCCCAACCCCTTTTTATCATATGGGTGCTAGAAGGCGGTGGTTGTGGGTCTACATGTCCTGGGAATGACGTTAAACTCTATCTGATGGTGAGGTTCCAGTTTTGGAGGTTTGGGGAATGTGGAGCACCCCTTCATCACCATTGCTCCCTGGTCCACTCTGACCCGGAGTGGTAGTACCTGTTAGGGTCCCATCTATGGGTTAAATAGTAAAAATGTATTTATAAAAAATTGTATTATCCATTAAGAATTGATTTATTTCAAAACTTTATCGGCATTAAATGACCCACTGAGGTTGATATGCCGTAAAACAAAACAAACAAACCAACTTTACTACTTCATTTCTCTGTCGCCTTTACGACTTCAACGTTTTTGGTTGGTTAGTTGGCTGGTTGATTGAATGATTGATTTTAACGGCATATCAACCCGTCCGGGTTGTGTCATGCCTAACGGTTAGGGAGTAATACATGTTGTGTATTTATATTTATACTTTTTTAGTAATCGGTTTTAACAATGTGTTAGCACTATTGGGGATCATGTTGTATGGTATTGATTAGGTTCATGTCTATATTCTATGGTATGATTTTATTTCCCTAAAAAAAGACAGAATGTCCTCCATGTTTACATTTTCAAACGTTTTTGGTGAAATAAAGTAATTCATATAAATTTATTATAACAATGATAAATTAAAATCGCTCCGTTTTTTCCCCTATTAGAAATTAAAACAAACTTCTTGATTTCTATTAAAATAATTCTAGGACTTCCTTTTTTAAATTAGAATAAATTAGTTAACGTTTAATGCAAAATTACACACTCCACTGACGTCACATTCCATTAACGTCAGCATCTGAAAGTACCTGTTCTAGCTAGATCATCGAAGTTAAGCAGCAATGAGCCTGTTCAATACTTAATTGGGAGACCACCTTAGCAACAACGAGTACTGTAAGCAACCTGAGCCCTTTGGTTATCAAAAATGATGTCATTAATCATCATGGGTTGCCACTCACGGCCAACAGGTGGCCCCATTGATGGTGGGGGTATCCCTCTGTAGTGGTGCAGTCGATGTATTTCTTCTACCCCATCCGACAGGAGGGCGGGCAACGTGTTTACTAGTTCCAACTTGCTGCTTTTAATTTTAAAACTTTTAACGGCACTGGCGTCTCTTGATACTCTTGGATTTTCTTAGCAGATTAAATTTCCCTTGCAACATCGAATGTTCCTGTAACTTGTCAACGGTAAAAAGGTTCTATTTTCACTTTTTATATTTGTTAAGATTTGTCACTATAAGAATGAATTAGAAAGAATTTTACTAGAGGAATGAATTAGAAAGGGTTTTACTATAGGAATGAATTGAAAGGGGTTTTACTATTGGAATATATTGGAAAAGAGTTTTACGATAGGAATGTATTAGAAAGGGTTTTACTATAGGAATCTATTGGAAAGGGTTTTACTATAGGAATGAATTGGAAAGGGTTTTACTATAGGAATCTATTGGAAAGGGTTTTACTATAGGAATGAATTGGAAAGGGTTTTACTATAGGAATGAATTGGAAATGGTTTTACTATATGAATGAATTGGAAAGGGGTTTAATGTAGGAATGAATTGGAAAGGGTTTTACTATAGGAATGAATTAGAAAGGGTTTTAATATAGGAATGAATTGGAAAGGGTTTTAATATAGGAATGAATTGGAAAGGGTTTTACTATAGGAATGAATTAGAAAGGGTTTTAATATAGGAATGAATTGGAAAGGGTTTTAATATAGGAATGAATTGGAAAGGGTTTTACTATAGGAATGAATTGGAAAGGGTTTTACGATAGGAATGAATTGGAAAGGGTTTTAATATAGGAATGAATTGTAAAGGGTTTTACGATAGGAATGAATTAGAAAGGGTTTTAATATAGGAATGAATTGGAAATGGTTTTACTACAGGAATATATTGGAAAGGGTTTTACTATAGGAATATATTGGGAAGGTTTTTACCATAGGAATGCCTTAGGAAAGGGTCTTAATATAGGAATGCACTGGAAATGGTTTCATTGCAAAGGTTTTGTTACAGTAAAATCTTTAGTCATCTACACACACACAGAAAAGCCTATTTGACTAGACTTACCTACAATGTCTGGCTAACTTATCACTACGATGTGGACACGTGAAAATGCTATGGTTTAATTAGTAGTAGACGACATGCGAATTTAACGGGTTCCCATTGCAACAGCAGTCCATAATGATATGTCTTTTTTATTATTTAGGAATTAATCAAATATTCTAATTAGTATGTAATGGTTATATGCGTTATATGGAGGATTTGGACACGAGTTCAAATCCTGGACGAGACCATTTGCATTTCAACAAGGATGGACATGCCGTAAAATCCAAAAACGAAAGCCCTTATGGCAAGCCCCAATCCCTTTTTATTATATGGGTGCTAGAAGGCGGTGACTGCGGGTCTACATGTCCTGGGAATGACGTTAAACTCTATCTGATGGTGAGGTTCCAGTTCTGGAGGTTTGGGGAATGTGGAGCACCCCTTCATCAGCATTGCTCCCTGGTCCACTCTGACCCGGAGTGGTAGTACCTGTTAGGGTCCCATCTATGGGCTAAATAGAAAAATGTTTTTTTTTTAAATTGTATTATCCATTAAGAATTGATTTATTTCAAAACTTTATCGGCATTAAATGACCCACTTGAGGTTGATTGCCGTAAAAAAACGAACCAAACCAAACCAAATGTTGTAGACCATATGACCTTTGCGATCTCGATTCATAAGTACTTTTTTTCATTTACACCGTCAATATCCGGTTTTTGTTAACAGACGATTTTTAGAGTTTTTCAAATTATAAAACTAACCCCTAACCCTTAACCCCTAACCTTAATCCCTAATCATCTCTCTCTG
>CM042161.1:4119169-4129082 GCA_023376005.1 Doryteuthis pealeii | reverse complement strand
GGTCACGTAAGGCAGCACCAACGAGGTATAGCACAAGTAAGATATTCTGTTAGGGCCATCGATTTTTTTAAAGTACCGGATTTCAGCTCTTATTTGAAAATTGAATCAGTTCTTTTCATTGGATACTCAAAAAAAAAAAAAAAAGAGAAAAAAAGCATCATCCCCACCACACACCACACAACCTTTTTACAATTAAACAACAAAGACCTTATGAAGCCAGCCAGGAAAAAAGATTTCATGGGTATTGTAACTAACCCCTTTGAAATTATCTCCTTAATTGTTTTTTTATAACCATGTCTCATATTCTGTTTTCCCTTATAATCATGGAAAAATTGAACTAATAGAATAAGATTAGAAAAGTTTAGTTTCTACCTTGATAATTCCCGCTTGTTAAGCTTATTCAAATACCAATAAGATTAGATATAAGTAATCATTTAGGTAACAAACTAAAGGAAATAAGCTACAAAAAATTTCATTTAAAAAATTTGTTTATAATTTTAGTTTATATATGGTCCAGAGTTTCCTAGTTATTTTTGAGTAAAAATAAAAGTTCAGAGATACAAGCAAAGGTAAAAAAAAAAAAACCCGCAAGGTTTGGACGTGTACAAAATGTTGGACACTGTAATTATCTTCACACTGTTGAAGAATAATTATTGAATACCAATAAGAACTCCTTACTCTTTCCAAAAATATAAACATCCATAAACGGATTAGCAATGAGAAACCCATAGAGTTCTCGAGTGAAAGCCGTCTAGATTGTTTCTGTTAAAAACATCCTTGTATATTTAATACTTTAGTAACTTTAAATAAAACTAAAAAGTTAAAATTTCCAATGAAGCCATGCTTTCAAGAAGCAAGCACAAAATAAGGAGAGGTACGATTTAATATATTAACCATCTACCCAAACAACTATTAACCCTTCGTCTAATTTACCGCTCAAATTCTCCGTGTTATAATTCAAGCAATCTACCATGTATAGATGATATTTCATTTAAAAAAAAAAGTATTCAATTTCTTCGTCATAAAAAAAGAACCTCGCGACTCCAAGTTTGTCACGTGAGCTGGCCGCAAGTGCTGTGTTACATTATACAACTTAGTGGAAATCAATAAGACATGGGTAAGAAGAAAAAAAAACGAAAAGAAAAAGATTATGATTGTCAGGTAGATCACTGGGTAAAGGACTAGGCAACTCAAATTTATATTTTATCATAATAATAAAATTACTGTAGCTAAAAGTTATTGGTAGTCACTTTATCTTGGTTACTTGAATACACACCTATTTACATTAGATATGAAAAACAAACAAAAAACATATAGAACTTGAATTAATATCATAAGGACAAGTTTCCTAAACAGTGAAAAAAAAACTAAAAAGTTGACAAAATATTTGTAAGCGTTTGTGCCACAAACGAGTAAAAAACAAAAACCAGCCCTTCAACTTGTTCGGTTATGTTAAAAAGTTCGAGGTTTTAATAGCCGAGATTTAAGCTATTTTAATCTTTAAAACAGGGCAAGAGAGAACACCCACATTTACTTACTATTTTTACATGCATGAGCGTAAACAAATTGCACAAATAATATATAGACCTTGATACTTAATTCCGACCACTGACACCTCATTCAGTACTATTTAGTCTTTGAATGATAGAGGGTGGTACTGTCTTTTCAAGTAGTTAGTTCTCAACCCCGCGGAGACTGGCAAGTGATATAAAGCCTGTAGGTAATCTACCTGCTTTGCATGAATAAGTTTTTACTGAATAATACATTAAAAAAAAAAAAAAAAATAAAAAAAGAATATACACAAATTAAAACGACCCCCAGAAAGAAAAAATTGGGAATGAGAACGCATCTAAAAGCCCAAAGAACATTTAAATATTTAACAGGAAAATTTAAAAAAATATTTGAAATCCCGTGAACTAAAAACAACAAACTCAAAAACAGATACAACACATTTTGAACCGCGAAAATAATTATATTGAAATAAAGGAATTAAAAAAACAGAAGAGAAAAGAAAAAAACATAATAATGTTTCAAACCGGGATTGCTAAGCATGGTATTATTTGGTAGTTCCTTAAAACTTGAACAGCCCCATGAAAAAAAACAAAGGGTCGATGTGTTGGGCAAAGTCATTCAACTATAGGACACGTACAGAGAGCAGGAAAAAAAGAGAGCAGTAGCATTTTCTTCTTTTTTTTTTTTTTTTTTTTTGAGGACCAAGAAGACTACATATACGCAGCAGCAGCAGCTCAAGATACAGTAGACGTAGTAGGTTACAGTAGTGTATAGTATGATTATTATCTTTTCTTAAAAGACATAACACTTGTAGTTGATTTTGTTGTGGCTGTGTTTTGTTGGTTAAAAAAACCAAAAAACAAAATTAGAAATAGATCACTAAGATAGGACTGAGCCATATTCTAGAGTGACCGCCACAAACGTGAGATTATAAAAAGGTCTTCGAATATCCAGAAGTTTTCCTCCTCATAGACTGGTTACTAACTAAGGTTAAAGAGCCCAGTCTGCCCTACTATACATCTATATGGTAGGAGGTATTGGAATTCATACCTTCCCGAATCGGTATTGCGCATATGTGAACTGGTGCTATCGTCCAGGATTTGAACTCGTGATCCACGATCCATTTTCTACGTTAAACAACAACATAATTCTACCTGTTTTGGACTCTGATTCCCGACCCCTCAGTCTTCTCCTCTACCACTTGATACCATTATTTCTAATAAACTTACTACTTTCTCATCTCTATACTATTATTACAAAGCAAGCTTAGCATTTTCACACCAAGCATTGAAAACTCTTAACGGCCTTGCTGACCATCAGCCCTGTGCTATAGCCGCTGATCCATTACCTTGCTTTGAGTGCTCTTACCCGAGGTGAGTCAAAAGTAATGCCACTGTTTGTTAGGACAGGTATAATACCAACACTGGAAATGTATCATACATACAATGAAGCTGGCTCCTCTGTGGATGCACATCCCTAACTTCTACCACATAGTCACCTTTTCTCCTCAATGCAAATGTTCCCTTTCGAATGGAAGCATCGTACCGCTGCCCTGTAAAAATCTTTGACTGTTCTTTTGAGCAATATCAGTCACTACAGATTTCCCTTCCTCGTCATGGAATAAATGTTTGCCTCTCAAACCGAGAGATGATAGCTGAAGGACACTAAATCTGGTAAGCTATAGGAGGTACGGTTAAAGTTGACCACCCTAATGAGGCATTAATCCTCTTGTCCTCGATACTTGTGGGTGTCGAGCATTGTCATGCAGAAGGAGGACATTGTCGATTGGCAAATTGAATTGGGTCTTTTACTCGTTCGGATTCCTTGATCTGAGCCACGTTTAGGGTCTCAATGGAGGCCTTAGTTCTTTTTTTGTTTCTGTTTTTTGTTCTTTGTTTTGTTTTTTTAAAACTCACATGAATAAAGAAACTGGCAATTCTTTTGGACTCACCCTCGTATTTAATTTACAGAATAATTAATTTCGCTAGAAGTTTGAGGACATTTGTTTTCGCTAGAATGTTAGCAAATATTCTTTGGCTATAAAATCTGGCAAACGGTCGGAAATTAGGGTGACCAGAAAAAACAGAACCACAAATTTTGTAATAAATCGGTTAATTTTAATAGGGGTGGGGTTGGGTAGAGGTTTAGGTTATTTTAATGGGAAAATTAAATAATATTTGGGTTTCTGTTTTTTTCTGGGTCACCCTGTAATAAGTTTTAATTTCCGACCGATTTTTGCAAGTCAGGCAATCTTTTCAACTAAGTGATAAAACCAGGGTCTATTCGCCTAAACTAAAGTAAAGAATATTCATAATCAACATAAATGGTACCTTTTAAAAATAGAAGGGTCCCAAGAGAAAGTGCCATAGTGCTGCGTAAATGAATGTAACTTCACAGTATAATATTGAAGCAATTTTATTTCGCATTTTTTAACAAAGATATTATTTGAATTTGAATTTGAAATAGAATTAATAAAAGCTCTATGATCATACATACGGAGATCTTTCTTAAAGGTATCTCAGCCGGTTGAAATCCGACCTAGAACCAACAATGTTCCGATTTGATACGGCCTCGCCAAATCAGTGTATGAGTAAGACAGCGGTAAAGGCTAAAGTGTGAGTATGTGTTTGTGGGGGGGGTGAACAGTAGGCGTTGGCGCTCCGGTCTCAAAAGCAAACAATTTCCCTGGTCTCAGCGCTAGTGAAAAGGGATAAGTTCCCTCCACATGATATCGACAATAGGCCACTAAGCCAAACTTAAACTACTTCATTTCTCTGTCACCTTTTACACTTCAACGTTTTTGGTTTGATTGATTGATTTGGATTTTAACAGGCATATTCACCCGTCCGGGTTGTGTCATGCCTAACGGTTAGGGAGTAATTTATTGTGTGTATTTATATTTATACTTTTAGTAATTGGTTTCAACAATGTGTTAGCACTATTGGGGATCATGTTGTATGGTATTGATTAGATTCATGTCTAGATTCTATGGTATAATTTTATTTCCCTCAAAAAAGACAGAATGTCCTCCATGTTTACATTTTCAAACGTTTTTGGTGAAATAAAGTAATTCATATAAATTTATTATAACAATAATAAATTAAAATCGCTCCGTTTTTTTCCCTATTAGAAATTAAAGCAAACTTCTTGATTTCTATTAAAATAATTCTAGGATTTCCTTTTTTAAATTAAAATAAATTAGTTAACGTTTAATGCAAAATTACACACTCCACTGACGTCACATTCCATTAACATCAGCACCTGAAAATACCTGTTCTAGCTAGATCACCGAAGTTAAGCAGCGATGAGCCTGTTCAATACTTAATTGGGAGACCACCTTAGCAACAACGAGTACTGTAAGCAACCTGAGTCCTTTGGTTATCAAAAATGATGTCATTAATCATCATGGGTTGCCACTCACGGCCAACAGGTGGCCCCATTGATGGTGGGGGGTATCCCTCTGTAGTGGTGCAGTCGATGTATTCTTCTACCCCATCCGACAGGAGGGCGGGGCAACGTGTTTACTAGTTCCAACTTGCTGCTTTTAATTTTAAAACTTTTAACGGCACTGGCGTCTCTTGATACTCTTGGATTTTCTTAGCAGATTAAATTTCCCTTGCAACATCGAATGTTCCTGTAACTTGTCAACGGTAAAAAGGTTCTATTTTCACTTTTTATATTTGCTAAGATTTGTCACTATAAGAATGAATTAGAAAGAATTTTACAAGAGGAATGAATTAGAAAGGGTTTTACTATAGGAATGAATTGAAAGGGGTTTTACTATTGGAATGTATTGGAAAAGAGTTTTACGATAGGAATGTATTAGAAAGGGTTTTACTATAGGAATGCATTGGAAAGGGTTTTACTTGAGGAATGAATTGGAAATGGTTTTACTATAGGACTGTATTGGAAAAGAGTTTTAATATTGGAATGCATTGGAAAAGAGTTTTAATATTGCAATGTATTGGAAAAGGGTTTTACTATAGGAATGTATTGAAAAGAGTTTTACTATTGGAATATATAGGAAAGGGTTTTGCAATAGGAATATATTGGAAAGGGTTTTACTATAGGAATGCATTGGAAAAGAGTTTTAATATTGGAATATATAGAAAAGGGTTTTGCAATAGGAATGCCTTAGGAAAGGGTTTTGATATAGGGATGCATTGGAAAGGATTTTACTATAGGAATGCACAAGAAATGGGTTTACTATAGGAATACATGTTTTTACTATAGGAATGCATTGGAAGGTGTTTTACTATATGAATGCATTATATAGGGTTTTACTATAGAAATCTATTGGATAGGATTTTAATACAGGAACGCATTGGAAAGAGTTTAACTATAGGAGAGTGTTGGATACGGTTTTACTATAGGAATATATTGGAAAGGGTTTTACTATAAGAATGCATTAGAAAGGGTTTTACTATAGGAATGCATTGGAAATGGTTTCATTACAAAGGTTTTGTTACAGTAAAATCTTTAGTCATCTACACACACACACAGAAGTCCATTTGACTAGACTTACCTACAATGTATGGCTAACCTATCACTACGAGGTGGACACGTGAAAATGCTATGGTTTAATTAGTAGTAGACGACATGCGAATCTAACGGGTTCCCATTGCAACAGCAGTCCATAATATGTCTTTTTTATTATTTAGGAATTAATCAAATATTCTAATTAGTATGTAATGGTTATATGCGTTATATGGAGGATTTGGACACGAGTTCAAATCCTGGACGAGACCATTTGCATTTCAACAAGGATTGACATGCCGTAAAATCCAAAAACGAAAGCCCTTATGGCAAGCCCCAATCCCTTTTTATCATATGGGTGCTAGAAGGCGGTGGCTGCAGGTCTACATGTCCTGGGAATGACGTTAAACTCTATCTGATGGTGAGGTTCCAGTTCTGGAGGTTTGGGGAATGTGGAGCACCCCTTAATCACCATTGCTCCCTGGTCCACTCTGACCCGGAGTGGTAGTACCTGTTAGGGTCCCATCTATGGGTTAAATAGAAAAATGTATTTTTTAAAAAATTGTATTATCCATTAAGAATTGATTTATTTCAAAACTTTATCGGCATTAAATGACCCACTGAGGTTGATATGCCGTAAAACAAAACGAACCAAACCAAACCAAATGTTGTAGACCATATGACCTTTTGCGATCTCGATTCATAAGTACTTTTTTTCATTTACACCGTCAACATCCGGTTGTTTGTTAACAGACGATTTTTAGAGTTTTTTAAATTATAAAACTAACCCCTAACCCTAATCCCTAACCTTAATCCCTAATCCTAACCCCTAACAAACAACTGGATGTTGACAGTATAAATGAAAAAAATGTACTTATGAATCGAGATCGCAAAAGGGGTGCCTAAAGGTCATATGGTCCAATGTTGCTAATCTGTTAATTGTTGGGCTATACCAGCGAGTGACAGACAGACAGACAGACAGACTGACGACAGGGAAACAGATAGCAAAAAAAAAAAAGCTGAGAGATTTTTGTTTAATGTTCCCAGCTGCTCTTAATAGATAACAATTAACAACGTAAGTATTTCCGCCAAGGGTACAACGCAAAGTGGTTGGATATCTGAGTCAATTCCTGCAATTGCTTCAAACCATTCTTTATATTTTTAGACATCACAGCTCTTAAAGATCTAAAGATCATTCTCAAAGTCTGCGATAAGGAGCAACGCCAAACTGAATCTTCAATGGAATTTCTGACCATTCTACAGACAGACAAAAAAAAAAAAAAAAAAAAAAAAAAAAAAAAATGAAAAATTAAAAAAAATAATTAAAAAAATGAAAGACCCCCCCTCCAAAACAAAACAAAAAAAAATAACATTCAAATTCTTTGCGGCTTTTCACCTCCAGACGTTTTAAATTGCTTAACTTTTTAGTGTTTTTTTTTTTTTTTTTTTTTTTTGTCGTTGTTTTCTTTAAACACATTTGGCTTGCAGAGTTGACTTGAGCTGTTAATTGGCGAGGCGGGCTAGAAGACGGGTGTCCGTCTTAATGGCCTGAGTAAATGATGATGTGTTACATAACCTGGGATCAAAGATGCTGTTAATATTATATATATATATATATATATATTATATATATATATATATATATATTATATGTGTGTGTGTGTGTGTGTGTTGATTTTACAACAGACTTGAAGAGTCTACTTGAGGACTTTATTTGTGTACGAATTTGACCAAAGTCACGTCAAAAGTGGGAATGAATCGTTCACCACAAGTGAAACGAAAAAAATAAAAATACCAACGAGATATTAACGTGTTAATTACTGTTTACAATTCTACAACTATTTTTTTTAAAGTCAGCTATTAGGCACGAACACCCACAATCATCCGTGCCCCCACCCCCACAAAACTATCCTATCTTAAATCCTATCTTAAATTCTTTGGAAGATCGAGATGTGTGAATCTACTCCACCAAGGGTATAATGTGGCTCAAGGTCATTTTTAAGCAAAGCTGGTTTGAATTCATAACTTTCCTTCTCCTAGTCGGGGGTCCAGTGTGCTTCGGCCACTGGTTCAGGTTAAAGTACAAATAATAGCGTCAATCCCAGGGGGCCATCCCCCAGGCAATACCTTCCCCCTTGGGGGGGCTGGGTTTATTGCCCAGCGCCTGAGGCGCCCCCTTGAGGGGGAATGCCGAAGGGATCGACGCAATTTTTGTTCTTTCCCACCCATCAGCTTCGGCTTGTGGGTGGGCCCACGTTAAAACGAGGCCTTGTGCCCAGTCCATACAAGTGGGGTATGAGACAAATACCCTTTCCTTCTCCTAGACTGGTTGCCACACTCCTTTTTTTAATTCTTTGGCTGCCCTATCATCATTATTATCATCATGTCGCGCAATTAGCACGGATATCCATGACCATCTTTCGCCAATTTTCTCTATCACTCATTGCCCCAGGGAGGTCCTCTGCGCAGCATCCAGTATCCGTGCAGAGTTGGCCAATGTAGGTCCTGGCTTGGCGGCCCACATTAACATGTCCTTGTGTTGGCTTCCATAGGAGAACGTCGCTTATGAGTTCGTCCTTGCTCCTTCAGCCGTGTCCAGCATGTCTTGTCCGTCTCACTCGGATGATTTGTGAGATAGGGGCCAGGTGGCCGTACAGCTGCTTCCTTATTAGGGTGCTGTTTCCACGACTTGCCTTTTTGTAACTGTCACTAAATTGATTAGTTATTTATATCTTATTTTCATATAGTTATTTTTTGTTTAGGGCCGGGTTAGCTCAGTCGGTAGAGCGTTCGGCTTGAAACAACAAGGTTTTAAGTTCGATACCGGCCCTCGCCAACTCAGCGTATGAGTAGCACAGGGATCTGTGCGGTAAAAGTAAGGAGCTGATGGTAGGTGTGGCGCTCCACCTCAGACGCTAAAATAATCTCCTTGGTCTAGCGCTAGTGAAAAGGAGATAGACTCCCTCGCTGTATGGTTCATACCGACATTAGGCCGCCCCGACGACTTTACTTTTTTACTAGAGAAATTTAACTATCAGTAATAACAATTGTTCTGACGTATAATTGCTCTATAGACCAGTAAAATATCACCGTGGACCCCCACCCAATTCAGTATTTCTGTGCCCCACCAGTAATGTTACATAGACCCCCCCCCCCCCCCACTAGGAGCCATGTGGATCCCACTTGAGAACCACTGACTGAACAAAATTAGAAAAACATTACTTTTCACTGTGTAAATGCTCAAATTTTAGGAACTTAATCTGCACTGACACCTAATCAGTTCTGTTTGTTCTTTTTACTCAGGTGAGAAACGTTAATTACAAATAAGTTGCGGTGTTTAACGCTGTATAATTCCTTGCGTAAAAAATGACCGGGTTGTTTAATCGGCCGAGTCACATCGGATCACGGTCAGAAAGAAGATCAACTCCGAGCCATTATAAAGATACTATTTCTACGTTCGTGACTATCATTTTACATGCATACATTAGTCTATGCTCTCCAAGTTTATCATCTTAAAAAACCTGTTGGCACGAAGGTTGCCTCGGGGCGGGGGTTAGGTAGGAAGTGCCTGTGGTGTAGTGGCTAACGTGCTGGATTACGATATCACAGTAACCGAGTTCGAACTCCAGTCCCGCTATTACATTCATTTTCGAACTTATACGCCTGCGAAAGGGGTAATCTGAACATTAGCTACATAAATGAGAGTAACCTCCCCTAGTTTGTATCACTTTGAGGAAGCCGTGTGTTTTGATCGGCCATTTTCATTTCACCGTAAATCTACACTGAAAATACGAATTTGTTCGAATCAATACAACTGCATGTTTTAACACGAAAATATCATAAAATGTGTTTTTAATTGTGCTTGCGCATTATTTGAAATTAACTTAATTGTTATTAAAAGAACCAAGGGCATTGCAAACAGCCT
>CM042161.1:4089169-4111669 GCA_023376005.1 Doryteuthis pealeii | reverse complement strand
CAGTTTATGAATTAACTTTTTGCGAATTGGGTTGCGGTTTAGGGGTTTGGGGATTAAGGTTGTTTTAATTACGTATTGCTTAAAAGAAATTACTATACATTTAATGTTGAAAAATATTTTTAAAAACCAAGTTTAATTGAAATTATACATTGCAATACTAACACAAACTGAGACTAATGTGTCTACCGTTGGATTCAATAATTAATTTCAATGGTTAATTAAATTTATGTATAGCAATTTGTTTGTTTCGATACCGTTCCCCACCAACTCAGCGTATGAGTAACACAGACATCTGTGCGGTAAGGTGAGGAGCTGATCGTAGGTGTGGCGCTCCACCTCAGATGCAAAAACAATCTCTTTGGTCTAGTGCTAGTGAAAAGGGGATAGACTTCCTCGATGTCTGGCTGACACCGACATTAGTCCACGGGCCGGCTTAGCTCAGTCGGTAGAGTGTTCGGCTAGAAACCACAAGGTTCCTAGTTCGATATCGGCCCCCGCCAACTCAGCGTATGAGTAGCACAGGGATCTGTGCGGTAAGGTAAGAAGCTGGTGGTAGGTGTGGCGCTCCACCCCAGATGCTAAAAAAACAATCTCTTTGGTCTAGCGCTATTGAAAAGGGGATAGACCTCCTCGCTGTCTGGCTGATACCGACATTAGGCCATTCCGTCGACTTCACTTATATATATATATTATATATATTATATATTATATATATATATATATATTGGTTTGGTGGTTGATTTTGAAGGCTATCACAATGCAAGTGCAAAGAAAAATGAGGTAACTATGATGTTATTCGTTTACCTTTGATTTATTCTCTTGATGTTTCGAGATAAAGATCCCTTCTTCAGAATGTTTCTGGAAACAGGAGTCCTGGAGCTATTAACCTGCGGCTAGAATCTGCTCATTCAAATTTTAAATTTCTTTCCTTCATTTCATCTTTTCATTATGTTCGATTGAAAGAGATTAGCGTCATCGCTTCCGCACGCTACCCCCCCCCCGCTCTCTCTCTCTTTTCCCTTCTTTCATTCTTTCTTTCTTTCTTTCCTATTATATTTTTTTCGGTGTAACATTCTTTCTTTATAACAAAAATGGAATGGTGCATTATTTAGCTGAGGTGACGACACTCATAAGAAATAAGAATTCGGCGGATAGGAAACACCAGATAATCAGAATTTACATTTCTGTATTTCATCTTGGACGATTTGGACGATTTGGACGGTCTTATTTTTAATCAGAGGGCGTTGCAAGATGATGACGGTCGGAATTTTAAGGAACACGAGTATTTATATACAGATGTTTACTTACATCTTACACTAAATATTATGAATGAAAAAAAAAAAGGTCTATTTTGATTCTTTCCTTTTAAATAAACAGACTAAATAAATAGAAAAGAAATATGATAAAATAAACGAATAAATTGGTGAAATTAACTTGGATAGAATTACAAAGCGTATGAAAAGCCAAGTGTGAAAAGATAAGTTTTCAACAGTGAAAATAAACATGAAATCTGAACGTATATCCTCTGTGTGTGTATATATATATATATATATATATATATATATATATATATATCATAGAAAGGAAGGAAAAACTCAACACCGTAATTCCATAATAAATTTATTTCGACCAAAATTGAGGCCTATATAAATCTAAGTTGATTTAATATAGCTCCCCAAAATTCAGTCTCATCAGATGGAAGATCAGGTTATTTGAATTGCATAACTGAAAAATGTTACTTCTTAAAAACATAAAATAAAAGAATAAATTTAAAAAAAATTTTTTTTTCATTGTAAGACTGTCACCATGGTGACAGGAAGTCAAATGAGAAAAAAGGATACTTTAATACGCTAAAAAAAACTACTGGTTTTCAAGATCTCAACCATTTGACTCATCTGAGGATTGCATAGCCATGAAACTTATGAGTCCAAATCATCCATAATACCATTACTATTGATTATATATATATATATACTAGAAGCGGCTACCCAGCATCGCCCGGGTAGAGATGGGGGGCGGGGGAAGAAAACCCTGGTATATAGATTTGTTTACTTTTGAGATTTACAAATGCTGGACATTTTTAAGTAGAATTTCAATGCTATTTCTATGTATATTTTAATTTTTAAATATCTTCGAATATAAATCAAATCTTCATAATTTTTGCACAAAAAGCAATAACCGGTGATATTTAATGTGTATATACATTTACTTTGCCATTTGTTTCATTTTCATAGTTTCCTCTGGACATACATATACACCAACTGCCCTTTATATATGTATTAGCAGCGGCTACCCGGCGTCGCCTGGGTAGAGGTGATTTTTTTAAGTTAGTCCTGCAGATCCATTATTACTGAATCGTGAGTTGATTCCTCGTTGGATGCCCCATTTAAATCCCTATGTAAAAAAATAAATAGACCTTGCATTAATCCAGCTACTCTGAAAATAAATGTTAATGTCTACTATCTAAAATATTAATTTAAAAAAAAATCCATGCTGTTATCATTTAAATATTATTTTTTAATCATCTTTACGAATATAAATCAAATCTTCATAATTTTTGCTCAAAAACCAGGAACCGGTGATATTTAATGTGTATATACATTTGCTTTGCCATTATTTGTTTCATTTTCATAGTTTAATGACATACATATACATCAACTTCCCTTTATATATGTATAGATGGGAGTATAAAGACCAAGGGACCCCATATAAAATAGACTGGAATATATTAGAACAGCACAAACCATATATTAATGGATCCAAGAGATGCGGACTGTGCCCTGCAGAGAAATTCCGGATCCTACAAGGTCTAAATTCAATGCAAGAACATCTAAATACAAAATCAGAAATATTCAGATTGTGGACTTTGTCCACACAGAAATATTTTTTATTTATTAAGATCTTGGACTGAAATAGTAACAACAGACGATCAACCACTCTTAATTGTCATTACCACCTAAGTCCACTCTGACCCGGAGTGCTAGTACCTATCAGGATCCCGTCTATGGTTCAACTAGACCTATTTAAAAATTATTCGTATTCGATATGACCACGTGCAAAAAAAAAAAAAAAAAGACATAAAAAAGTCTTAAGAAACAGCTACACAAGCAATGTAAATATAAACGTACAATTGTAGAATAATCACACTAAGTTTCAATTACCGTCGAATTGGTAAGACAAGGCAACAAGAAGTCGTAACTGAATACGAATCTAATCTTGTCGCAATACTACTGCAAAAGGATAGGGTATTTATGCAGCCTCATAACATCATAGAAACCAAGTAGCCAATCAGGACTCAAGGAATGGAATCACCCAAATACATGAATGGACTATTCTTGACTTCCATAAATACCAGCTATCGTAGGGCACTAGTTGAGGGGTGCTTGGCCAGTTGCTGTTGTTCAAACGAACAGTATACTGACTGGCTTCAATAACAATGAACGCAATTTCCTAACCTCGAAGTATAAAATAACCCTAGACAGGTTGACATGCCGTTAAGACGTTAAATCAGTCAGTCGTGTGCATAAAAACAAACAAACAAACAAAGAAAAAGCTAATAAGAAACAACTACACAAACAATTTAAAGGTAAACGTACACTGAACATGATTTCCTAACCTCTAGGCGTAAAATAACCCTAGACGGGTTGGCATGCCGTTAAAATAAATAAATAAGCATATCTGTTCAATTTATCAATGGGACTAACAGGCACAACCACTCTGTGTGAGAATGTGCCACCTGGTATTAAGGGCAACGAATGGGGTGATTTCACCCACCACAGAACTCCAGAAGTGGAACCTCACCACCGGATGCAGCTTAGTGTCATATCCAGTACACGTTTGAAAGTGTGTGTGTGTGTGTGTGTGTGTATTTGTGTGTGTGTGTGTAAAAGTTTTGGTTTAAGTGCATTTTCCTTCTCCCCAGTGTTTGTTGTTATTTTAATCAGTGCGGCCCTGAACATGGATAAACAAGCCGGTTTTTGGAACAGATGTCGTGTGAGTAAGGACAAGGATATTCCCCCCTCGCGGAAACTTGAGACTTGGTCCTCAGTAAAATAATATTTCATAGAATGGTGACTGGGACGTTAATCTCGCAAGATATAGTTAGTGAGTTCAAACCTCACTTAGCGCTCTGTAGTTATGGCCTTGGGCCAGACTAAGTTGAGTGTGTATGCATTCTCATAAAGCACGGGTGTCCAAACATTTTGCAAAGAGGGCCTTGCAAAAATGGGGATTGTGGGAACAGCGAGGGCAAAAGCTGTTCAGATTTTTTGTGTCATAAGGCGTGTGTCAAATGCCCACTTCTACTCGCCGACAACCATGTGACCAACCTCTTGGCCAATCACTGGCGGTGCTCTGCTGCTGTTATAATATTTATACCGGCTGTTCGGATCTTAACTACGCACAACTACTTTGAACCTTCATAGGATTATATCACTGGACCTTTAACAATACTACCAAAGGATTCTATAGCTCAGGACTTACTTACTTTAAGTCCTTTTCAACTGGCCAAGGATGGCGTTCAACACTTAACAGGTTATGGGCCCAGGTACGCTCGGATCTTCTTCAATGGCGACGAGTCGAGCTACGAAATTTGGGAGACTAAGTTCCATGGGTATCTGAGAACCCTTCAGTTGCATGACATAATCAATGCACCATCCGGCCAACCGGAGGACCCAATTTTCGTAGACAAAAATGCAACAATATATGGAGAATTAATCCAGTGTCTGGATGACCGGAGTCTTCACTCGTAATGCGCGAAGCGAGAGATGATGACAGAAGGGCAATATACGGCCATATCACGCTGAGAACACCGATTCTCGTCCGATCACCGAAGTTAAGCAACGTAGAGCCTGGTCAGTACTTGGATGGGTGACCGCTTGGGAATACCAGGTGCTGTAAGCGTCTTTAATGGACAGGTTTAGCTCAGTCGGTAGAGCGTTCAGCTAGAAACCACAAGGTTCCTAGTTCGATACGGTCCTCGCCAACACTCGTAGCGTGGGGGACTGCAAGCAATGTGGCCACACTTTTAGAAAGGTGGATGAGCAGGAATGCAATAATCTTAGGCTAGACAGAATCAAAGCTGGTCACGTCAAGCCCTACATATATGGGGGTAGAAGGCACACAAATGATGGCGAGGCCACATACTATAACATCTATCCAAAATGAACACTAAAACAGAATGCAAAAACTAATAACAAAAACACCACTCAAAAGGAATAGGGGACAATACCTACTACTACAGAATCAAAGGCCACATACTATAACAGAATCAAAAAGTAGGTCACGTACTATAACAGAATCAAAAAGGTAGGCCACATACTATAACAGAATCAAAAAGGTAGGCCACATACTATAACAGAATCAAAAAGGTAGGACATACTATAACAGAATCAAAAAGGTAGGCCACATACTATAACAGAATCAAAAAGGTAGGCCACATACTATAACAGAATAAAAAAGGTAGGTCACATACTATAATTGCACTGGTATTTCTTTACATGTGATACAATGAAGATACCCAAGCACTAATACTTATTTCTGATGTTTATTTAAACATAAAATATACACTTCGATGACTTCCGGTATGTTGTCGGGAGCTTTTCCGGAAATCTCAGATTTGCTAAGGTTCCCATCATAAACAAGCACCAAAAGGATTTTGCTAAAAATTATTAAATTTATCAGAAGGGAAAATCTCCAGAAAAATATTGTTTACATTTACAAATCAACCTGAAGGGAAAAAAAGAGACGTTTTTAACTTGTCTTGTGATTTTATATATACTAGCAAATATATGCACCCTCTGTGTGCAAGTATTTAGGTTTTGATCTAATAAATTATTGTATCAAATTAGAAACTATTTAGAAAATGATAAACTGAGGGGGTATAATCGAAAAATAGAACAGCTTTAAATCTAACTCTTACATCATTTTTCATCACTCCCGTCTTTCATTGTTTATAATTTATCTATTTAGTTAGATTATGAAGTATTTGATAAAATTAGTTCTTTCGTCTTGTTTATGGATTTCTTTTAAGATTTATCCCCGAGATTGTTGCTCAGATTCATTAAGAGAAAACCAAACAATCAGAAATCAATAATACTAAGCATATATTTATTAAAATCAAATTCTTAATATCAATATACAAATTAGCCTTCTCGTTCACACTGTAAACCGCTATTTTGTTGAATATATAAATATACTTGCGTGTTGTTAGTTTGTAGATTAATCCAACAGTATTAATAAGGTATAACAATTTTATCAATAATTGAAGTTTAAATAAAAATAAATTCATGGTGAATGTGACGTCATTAACTAAGGGAATTGTGACTTGAGTAGTGATTTAGTTTCGGTTACAGACAGACAAACGCACAATCTCCATTATAATAAGAAGATATAACAAGAAAAAGAAAGGAATAATTTAAGTAACTTCTGAGATGGGTGAATTCTGAGATGGGTGACTACAGAGGAACAACAAGTACTGTAAGCAACATAAGGCCTGTGTACTAGACTATATAAAGCTTAGTAAATAACAAGAAAAAGAAAGGAAGAAGTTAAGCAACGGGAGCTTGTACACTTCCGAGATGGGTGACTACAGAGGCACAACAAGTACTGAAAGCAACCCGATGCGTGGGTACCAGACCATATAAAAAAAAAAAGAATGGTCCATTATTTAGCTATTCAGCGACATCAGATAATCATTTTTACATTTCATCTTAGACGATTTGGACGGTCTCATTTTTAACCAGGGGGTTTTGTAAAGATGATAACGGTCGGAGGATTAAGGAACACCAATCTATTAATATTCTGAACTTATTCTCCCTCCTAAGTAAAAGCATCAACATAGTTATGAACCGGCTGTTATAACAGGTACCCAACGGACCGACGGATCGTCTATTCAGAAAGACATTCCTAAACGTTTTTATTTACATGCGTGTGGACAGAACAGTTAAAATAAGTGTCAAGTTTTCCTTCATTCAAAACCTCCCATTCAACTTGCCTTCTCCTTAAACGAGGTGAAAGTGACCCCTTTTTTTTTTTACACATACCTCTTTCCGAAATCTATTTTAAGGATACACGCAATGATCCCTTTTACTAACTCGTACCTTTAAGCCCTACTTTTATCCCGTGCGCGCATGTGCGTGTGTGAGTGTGCGTGTGTGTGCGTGTATGTGTGTGTGCGTGTGTGTGTGTGTGTGTGTGTGTGTGTTTTGGGGGTTTTCTGAAACGACTAAATATCATAGCGTACCTTTTTTCTTTCATTTATTGGATATTATTGGTCATCTTAATATCTATATATTAATACAAAAAATCTCACCATGTTCGTGTGTCTGTGTATACAAATATATATGCACACACACACGTACACACACACACACACACACACACAGATATATATATATATATATATATATATATATATATATATATGTATATATATATATATAAAGTAAAATAAAGTTGTCGGGGCGGCCTAATGTCGGTATGAGCCAGTCAGCGAGGGAGTCTATCCCCTTTTCAATAGCGCTAGACCAAGGAGATTGTTTTAGCATCTGAGGTGGAGCGCCACACCTACCATCAGCTCCTTACTTTACCGCACAGATCCCTGTGCTACTCATACGCTGTGTTGGCGAGGACCGGTATCGAACCTTGTGGTTTCTAGCCGAACGCACGCTCTCTCTCTCTCTCTCTCTCTCTCTCTATATATATATATATATATATATATGTGTGTGTGTGTGTGTGTGTGTGTGTGTGTGAAGTATAAAGAATAAAGAAAGAAGAGTGAAGAATGAAGGAAAGCAATGAGACAAAAAGAAAGAAAGAAAAAAGAAAGAAAGAAAGAAGAATAAAGAAAGAAAATGAAGAAGAAGGAAAGAAAGGAATGGAGCGAAAGAAAAGAAAAGAAAGAAAGAAAGAAAGAAGGAAAAAATGAAAGAAAGAAACGGAGCAAAAGAAAAGAAAAGAAAGAAAGACGGGAGAATAAAGCAAGCAAAAGAAGGAAGAATGAAAGAAAGGAATGGAGCAAAAAGAAAGAAAGAAACAAGGAAGGAAAGACAGAAAGAAAGTAAGAAAGAAGGAAAGACAGAAAGAAAGAAAGAAAGAAAGAGATGAATCAAAAGGAAAGAAAGAAAGAAAGAAAGAAAAAAGTAGAATAAAGAAAGAAGAGAAGGACGAATGAAAGAAAGGAATGGGGTAAAAGGAAAGAAAGAAAAAAGAGAAAGAAAAAAGAAAGAAAGAAGAATGAATGAATGGAATGAAGCAAAAGGAAAGAAAGAAAGAAAGAAAGAAAGAAGAAAGAAAGAAAGAAAGAAAGAAAGAAGGAAAGAAAGAAAGAAAGGCGTTTATGTACCCAAAAAGACAAAATATCTATGGCGTGAGAACAGGAGAAAAAAATAATCGGTCGATTGTTTGGCCAAAATAAAAGTTTTATTTTAGGAAAACATGTTTATTTTTCGACGTGGTTATTTTTACCAGGTAAGATATTGGTATCGGTAAATAAATGAAAGACTGTTGCCCCCCCCACACACACACACCATCACACACACCCACGTATACGCCCACCCCACATACATACATGCGTATATGTAATAATATATACTGGCTGGGAATATGGAGATTTCCCGATTATTGCCAACTAATATTATCCATTGACTGAGACCTTAGTAATTATCTTGTTTTCTTTTCTTTTTTTTTTTTTTTTTTGTCTGTATCCTCTCATTTTCTTCCTTATCCCTTCTCTTATGTAAATACAGAAGAAAATCAGTAATTAGAAATATCAAAACAAACCGAGCCTGAGACCTTTAACAAAAATTGTTTACAAAAAAAACTACCGCAAAAATATAACTCATCATATACATACATATTTGCCAACTGCTCCACACAAACAGGATGTGACACAAGGCCAATTTCTTAAGCAAAGTTTTGAATTCAATTTTCCTTCTCCTAGACTGGTTGCCAAACTAAGGTTAAAGAGCTAAATCTGCCTTATTATTTAGCCATAGTTGGAGAGAGAATAGTTGGATTCATACTTTTTGAAGAGTATTAGCGTTATGTAAAATGCAACAAGCCTCGTCCAGGGTTTGAACGCGTCTCGCCGTGTCCATTTCCTATGACGATAATCATTACACCTGTCCCTCCAGGTGATGCCAGTACACGTCTAAGGCAGCGAAGGTAGAAGGTATTTAGCCGCCGCTCTTGGTGGGAGTACAAGGTCCATGTTTCACTTCCATACATGAGGGTGCTGATGACACATGCCCATTCGGTGGCGGCAGAATCTCCATAGAGGCCTGTACACGTCAGAATTCACCCTGATGCAACATCATGAAGCTATGAGGTCCATAAGAAAGCAACGGCAACAAAGCATCGGGACATCATCATCTACAGGGACAACCTACAAATGCAAAATCTGTGGTCGGAATGTTTCTCAAACATAGGACTTCATAGTCACAGGAGGCGCTGCAACCTCAGGGGCACACAAAAACTTTTATCATAGTCTTTCGAGACTGAATTGCCAATGAATGATGATGAATCATTACACCACTCGCCCTTTAATTAATTCTAACTATTTAGTTAAAATATGAAGAAAAGAATAAAATTACAGTTATTTCTTTTTGTTGATGGATTTCTTTTAAGATTCATCAGACGGAAGGATGACAACCAGCAGGTTAGCCACTAGGCCATGGGGACTCGTCCTCTATAACAAGGGTTGGGTTTTTGTCCGAGATTGGATTAATCAAATTTTTTTTGGTAGTGGTGGTGGCGGGGTGGTGTTTTAATCCTTTGCAGGGGATACAGTCAGCGTATTCTAAGCCCCGCCGACAAGACGTCCAGATTTATTATGGAAGCAGCTAATGATTCAATAAATATTATTAAGCAAATATCGACAATAGATTTGTTGTTCAAAAGGCCTAGATTAATCATCTCTCGTCTTTGGTAAAAGGATTTTAATGTTTCTATTATTTCCTTAAAAGCTCCGAGACTACTACTTTCTATTTTAGTTGAGTGGCAGTCAGAGTCAGAGACAAAACGTCTCATCCGGCATTTGATGGGCGCCGTGTTTGGTATATATATATATATATATATATATATATATATCTTATTATAATGGAGATTGTGTGTTTTTCTGTCTGTAACCGAAACTATATTACTAATTGAGTCACAATTAACATAGTTATTTACATCACATTCTTCATGATTTTATTTATATTTAAACCTCAATTATTAATAAAATTGCTTCACCTTTTTTATTAGTGTTGTCCATATCTACATACAAATAACATGCAATTGTATTTATATATTCAAAAAATAGCGGTTTGTAGTGTGAATGGGAAGGCTAATTTGCATATTGATATTAAAAATGTGATTTTATTAAATATGTGCTTAGTATTATTGATTTCTAACTGTTTGGTTTTATTTTAATGAATATAAGCAAAAACCTCTTCAATGAATCTTAAATGAAATCCATTAACAAGAAAAAATAACTGTCATTTTATTCTTTATTTCCTAATTTAACTAAATTGTTAAATAAGTAAAATTCAGCAATGAAAGACGGGAGTGATGGAAGAGTAAGTTTCATTTTTATTTTTCTATTATACCCCCACTCTGTTACATATCTTTTTGTCTGCCTCTAATTTAATACGATATTTCATTACATTAAAACTTAAATACTTGCACCCGGAGGGTGCATATATTTGCTAGTATATATATATGTCTCCACGATAGCGGTATAATCATACACAGAAGCTTAGGTCAGACCCAGCTTCCTCCAAATCCTAGATAAGTCCCTAACAGAAAGACGAATAGGGCATGGGGAGATGGTCGGAGATTAGGTCGGAGTGACTCGTCCGTTTTGTGATAAGAAAGACACTGGCGTCAACGAAACCATGGCATTGCCTCGTCGCGAAATGATAAGAAGAAATCTCTAAAAGACAGACAGCTTGTTTCTGTCTGTGAGGGACCCTTTTGTCTGTGAAGGACCCTTTTGTTTTCAAACAACGAGGCTCAGCCTCCACTTGATTGTTAACAATAGAGTCCAGCCTTATTTTCTGAGGCTTTAGAATACATCGACTGTACCTCTGCGGGGGGGGGGATCCTACCTGTTGGCTGTGGGTGACGACCCGTGATGTTTTAAATAGAACCCTGATGGCTGAGCAGTCCATGACATGCAACACTCTACTTAGGCCCTTTACTTAAGCTCGACGGGCAGTTGGAAAGACCTAGGCCTAGCACCTATATGATTTTTCCAACCGCATTTCCCTTATGGCAAGCCCCAACCCTTTTTATCATATTTGTGCTAGCAGTGAATGAGGGTCTTCAGGTCCTGGGTATGATGTTAAACTCTATCTGAGGGTGAGGGAATACATACTAATAACATGCAATTGTATTTACTAGCAAATATATGCACCCTCCGGGTGCAAGTATTTAAGTTTTAATGTAATAAAATATTGTATCAAATTAGAAATGCTAATGAAACTAAATAAGAATGCATATAAAAATATTTGAAACAGAGGAGGGTATAATAAAAAATAGAACAACTGAAACTTACTCTTCCTCACTCCCGTCTTTCATTGCTAAATTTTCCTAATTTAACTATTTAGTTAAAATAGGAAGTAAAGAATAAAATTACAGTTATTTTTTCTTGTTAATGGATTTTTTTAAGATTTATCCCTGAGATTTGATAATTCATTAATAAAACCACAATTAGAAATCAGTAATACTAAGCACATATTTATTAAAATCACATTTTT
The DNA here is from genome assembly GCA_023376005.1 of Doryteuthis pealeii. Taxonomy (NCBI): domain Eukaryota; kingdom Metazoa; phylum Mollusca; class Cephalopoda; order Myopsida; family Loliginidae; genus Doryteuthis; species Doryteuthis pealeii. The sequence continues at coordinate 4,099,928 of CM042161.1, read as the reverse complement.
AATATCAATATGCAAATTAGCCTTCCCATTCACACTGTAAACTGCTATTTTGTTGTATATATAAATACCATTGCATGGTATTAGTATGTAGATATACCAACAGTATTAATAATGTAACAATTTTATTATTAATTGAGGTTTAAATAAAAATAAAATCCTGTAGAATATGACGTAAATAACTAATGGAATTGTTACTTGAATAGTAATATAGTTTCGGTTACAGACAGAAAAACACACAATCTCCATTATAATAAGATATATACAACAAAATAGCTGTTTATAGAGTGGACGGGAAAGCTAATTTGCATATTGATATTAAAAATTTGATTTTAATAAATATGTGCTTGGTATTATTGATTTCTAATTGTTTGGTTTTATCTTAAGAAATATAAACAAAAGTCTCGGAGATGAACATATATATATATATAATATATATATATATATAATATATATATGTGTGTGTGTGTGTGTGTGTGTGTGTGTGTTTAAGAAGAGATAACAAGCATCAAACAATATAGTATCTACATTAGCGGAGGAAGTATCTAAAATCACAATACCAGTTTGACTCTCTTTTCCTTAAGATTTTCCATTTCGAAATGGCCAAGTTGAAATTAGTTTTTTGTCTCCTCCGAAGCTGTTTATCATTAAACGAAGATAGCGGTGTCATGTGACACAATCACGTGAAACCCGAAAGTGTCTTTTTTTTTTGTTTTTCATATTTTTAAAAAAATTATTGTTTTGTGTAACTAATGATAAACATCTTTTTTTTTTCGCGGCAAAATATGTACGGCTTTTTAAAAAAAATTTTTAAAGTCAAATTAAGTAAATTTTTTCTGCAAATATCAATTGCTATAACTGTACATGTGAACTTTCTACCTACCTACCCCCCTCCACACACAGATCTTGATCTACCATCTGACGAGACGAAATTTTGGGGAGCTATATTAAATCAACTTAGATTTATAAAGGCCCCATTTTTGGTTGAAATAAATTTATTATGGAATTACGGTGTTGAGTTTTTCCTTCCTTTCAAAGATAAATATTGCTCTGTATATAATCTAAAAAGTTTATTATACATTGAGCTCTCTGTAGTGATTTAAAGATTCACTGTATTTATACATACTGGATCATATAATAATAATACAGTGTATCTTAGAAATCACATATAGAATCATCCCTTACTATCAAGTTTTGGATACCTCTCATATATATATATATATATATATATATATATATATATATATATATATTTTTTGGATGTTTGTTTATTTAGAAACGTTGCTGAATAAAGTATATATTAAATTTTTACTGAAGGCACTTACAACGCATGTATCGCATAAAATTCGATATTTTTTCTTATAGAAAAGGAACTTTTTGACAAGTGTAATCCCAGCAAAGGATGGCTCGGTGTGTAGAATACCGTACAGACTGTTTCGACTTTATTAAGTCTCATCAGCGGCATATACTAACGATTTCCCTCCGCCGCTGATGAGACTTAATAAAGTCGAAACAGTCTGTACGGTATTCTACACACCGAGCCATCCTTTGGGGATTACACTTGTCAAAAAGTTCATTTCTATAAGAAAAAGTTCGAATTTTTATGCGATACATGCGTTGTAAGTGCCTTCAAGTAAAATTTATAATATATATATATATATATATATATATATATATATATATATATATATATATATCAATAATTTACTGAATAAAAAAAGTATGTTTACTCGTTCTTAAATCCACACTAAACTGCATCTGATGGTTCGGGTGGGTGGGTGAAGCATCAAATGCAAAAAGTCTTGTCCAGGATTTGAACTCTGATAGCCAATTCCATTTCCTATGATGAGAACTGTTACGCTAAGTGTGCCTCCTCAAATCTGTCTGTTTGTCCTGTATATAACGCTAAACTACATCTGATGGCGAGGTTCCATTTTTGGAGCTCTGGAGAGTGTGGAGTACTCAGTTATTGCCACTACTCCCAGATCCACTCTGACCCGGAGTTGTCCTGGGTATGATGTTAAACTGCATCTAATGGTGAGGTTCCAGTTCTGGAGGTATGGGGAATGTGGAGTACCCTTTCATCACCATTGCTCCTAGGTCTACTCTGAGCCAGAGTGGTAGTACCTGTTAGGGTCCCATCAATGGGTTGAATAGAAAATTTGTTTATATAAAAAATTCTTCTAATCTATCGTTACGAATCTTTCAAAACTTTCCTGGCATTAAATGACCCACCAAGGTTGGTATGCCGTAAAACAAAACAAAACGAAACAAAACTGACCCGGAGTTGTAGTACCTGTTACTGTCCCATCTATGGATCAACAAATTATTTATAAAAAAATTGAGACCATATGACCTTTAGGCACCCCTTTTTGATCTCGATTAAGAAAGGACATGCTTTTCATTTACACCGTCAAAATCCGGTTGTTTTAACAGACGATTTTTAGTTTAAAAAAATTATAACCCTAACCCTAACCCTAACCCCTAACAAACAACCGGATATTGACGGTGTAAATGAAAAACATGTCCTTTCTAAATCTATTCAAAAAGGGGTGCCTAAAGGTAATATGGTCCCAAAATTGAGTACCCATCAAATTCTATAAGTCAAATAGGTCTGTTTAAAAATTATTCGTATTTGATAAGACTGTATTTCATGATGGTCTCATTGGGTGGGTGGGGGGATTTTTTGCCCCTCTGCTGAGATCCAGTCGGTATATTCTACAGCTCCAGCCAACAGGACAGCACGACAGCTGTTATTAACACATCCGTACCAAGATAACCCACCACAACGCCTGATGTCCACACGAGGTAACCCAATCTGACATATTCCTGTCAAATGTCTACACAAGAATAATGAAGAATTTGCCTCTTCTTCTTCTTCTTCTTGTTCGTAGTAGTAGTAGTAGTAGTAGTAGTATTCATGGTTATCTTCTTCTTCTTCTTAGTAGTAGTAGTTGTAGTAGTAGTTGTAGTAGTAGTATTCGTGGTTTTCTTCTTCTTCCTTCTTCTACTTCTTCCTTTCTTCTTCTTCCTCTTCTCTTCTTCTTCTTAGTAGTAGTAGTAGTAGTAGTAGTAGTAGTATTCGTGGTTTTCTTCTTCTTCTTCTTCTTCTTCGTAGTAGTAGTATTCGTGGTTTTCTCTTCTTCTTCTTCTTCTTCGTAGTAGTAGTAGTAGTATTCGTGGTTTTCTTCTTCTTCTTCTTCTTAGTAGTAGTAGTAGTAGTATTCGTGGTTTTCTTCTTCTTCTTCTTCTTCTTCTTCGTAGTAGTAGTAGTAGTAGTAGTAGTAGTAGTAATATTCGTGGTTTTCTTCTTCTTCTTCTTAGTAGTAGTAGTGTAGTCGTAGTCGTAGTAGTAGTCGTGGGTTTCTTCTTCTTCTTCTTCATAGTAGTAGTTAGTAGTAGTCGTGGGTTTCTTCTTCTTCTTCTTCATAGTAGTAGTAGTAGTAGTCGTAGTAGTAGTCGTGGGTTTCTTCTTCTTCTTCTGTAGTAGTAGTAGTAGTCGTGGTAGTTTTTCTTCTTCTTCTTCTTCTTCTTCTTCTTCTTCATAGTAGTAGTAGTAGTAGTATTCGTGTTCTTCTTCTTCTTCTTCTTCGTAGTAGTAGTAGTAGTAGTAGTAGTAGTAGTAGTAGTATTCGTGGTTTTCTTCTTCTTCTTTCTTTTTATTTTCGTACGGGTGAAAAGCTGGAAGATTGCGTGGGGGGGGGGAAAGGTGTATGGATTGTGGGCGAGAGAGGGCCGATGGATTTAGTACATAATAAAGTGGGGGTCTGGGTTGGGTTCGTTTTGTATCGTACTGTTTATTATTGTTTTTCTTCACTCTTTTTTTCTCCTGTTTTTTTCTGTTGTTGTTGTTGTTGTTGTCATCGTCAATTTGTAAAAAAGCCTGTCCCTTCATTTAGATTTTTGTTTACTGTTAATGTCACGTGACTTCGTGTCTGACAAAAATTCTTCACACACAAATCCTTCTTAGTTCGTGTTATGTCCTCATTCTCATCCTCCTTTCTCTTCTTCTTCTTCTTCTTCTTCTTCTTCTTCTTCTTCTTCTTCTCTTCTTTCTTTCTCTCTTTCTTTCTATCAATTCTTCTTCTCTCTTTCTTTCTATCAATTCTTCTTCTTTCTTCTTCTTCTTCCTTCTTTCTTCTTCTTCTTCTTCTTCTTCTTCAATTCTTCTTCTTCTTCTTCTTCTTCTTCTTCTTCTTCTTCTTCTTCTTCTTCTTCTTCTTCTTTCTTCTTTTCTATCAATTCTTCTTCTTCTTTCTCTCTTTCTTTCTATCAATTCTTCTTTTTCTTTTTTCTCTCTTTCTATCAATTCTTCTTCTTCTTCTTTCTCTCTTTCTATCAATTCTCTTCTTCTTCTTTCTCTCTTTCTATCAATTCTTCTTCTTCTTCTTTCTCTCTTTCTATCATTTTCTTCTTCTTCTTTCTCTCTTTCTTTCTATCAATTCTCTCTTCTTTCTTCTTTCTTCTTCTTCTTCTTCTTCTTCTTCTTCTTATTCTTCTTTCTCTCTTTCTTTTCTATCAATTCTTCTTCTTCTTTCTCTCTTTCTATCCTTTCTTTCTTCTTCTTTCTTCTTCTTCTTCTTCTCTCTTTCTTTCTATCAATTCTTCTTCTTCTTCTTCTTCTTCTTCTTCTTCTTCTTCTTCTTTTCTCTTTTCTTCAATTCTTCTTCTTCTTTTCTCTCTTTCTTTCTATCTTCTTCTTCTTCTTCTTTTCTCTCTTTTCTATCAATTCTTCTTCTTCTTCTTTCTCTCTTTCTATCAATTCTTCTTCTTCTTTCTCTCTTTCTTCTATCAATTCTTCTTCTTCTTCTTTCTCTCTTTCTATCAATTCTTCTTCTTCTTCTTCTTCTTCTTCTTCTTCTTCTTCTTCTTCTTCTTCTTCTTCTCTCTCTTTCTTTCTATCAATTCTTCTTCTCTTTCTCTCTTTCTTTCTATCAATTCTTCTTCTTTCTTCTTCTTCTTCTTCTTTCTTCTCTTTCTTTCTATCTTCTTCTTCTTCTTCTTCTTCTTCTTCTTCTTCTTCTTCTTCTTCTTCTTCTTCTTCTTCTTCTTCTCTTTCTTTCTTCTTCTTCTTCTTTCTCTCTTTCTTTCTATCAATTCTTCTTCTTCTTCTTTCTCTCTTCTTCTATTCAATTCTTCTTCTTCTTCTTTCTCTCTTTCTATCAATTCTTCTTCTTCTTTTCTCTTTCTTTCTATCAATTCTTCTTCTTCTTCTTTCTTCTTTCTATCTTTCTTCTTCTTCTTCTTCTTTCTTCTTCTTCTTCTTCTTCTTCTTCTTCTTCTCTATCAATTCTTCTTCTTCTTTTCTTCTTCTTCTCTTTCTTCTTCAATTCTTCTTCTCTCTCTTTCTTCTTTTCTTCTTTCTTTTTTTTTCTTTCTTCTTCTTCTTCTTCTTCTTCTTCTTCTTCTTTTCTTTCTTCTTCTAAGAATGATCGTCTCAGATTTTGTAGTTTGTCAATAGGAAAACGATAAAAAAGGCGACATAATGAAAAATATGGATGACTTCAGATGAATTCCCGCTTCTTTGTCAATATCAGATGTGTTGATCCTCTAAAGACGGCTGGGGCGTTATAATACACCAACTGCACCTCTGCAGAGGGGTAGGACTCCCCCTTTTTATCATATGGGTGCTAGAAGGCGGTGGCTGAGGGTCTACATGCCCTGGGAATGACGTTAAACTCTGATGGTGAGGTTCCAGTTTTGGACGTTTGGGGAATGTGGAGCATCCCTTCATCACCATTGCTCCCTGGTCTACTCTGACCCGGAGTGGTAGTACCTGTCAGGGTCTCATCTATGGTTTAAATAGAAAAGTATGTTTATGAAAAAATTGAGTATCCATTAAGAATGAATTTATTTCAAAACTTTGTCGGCATTAAATGACCCACCGAGGTTGATATGTCGTAAAACAAACGAAACCAAACCATACCAAATAGTAAACTCATTTATAGTGCATTATTATAGCTGCAGATTAATGAAGAAAAAAAAAAGTGGACACTACGCCATCGTCTTTAGTAGACGGAAGGATGCCAATCATTATAGTAAAATCATTTTTGTTGAATTTTTATAGTAAATTCATTTGCAATGCATTCTTATAGTAAAATTATTTCCAACGAAATTTCATTGTAAAATCATTTGCAATGAATTCTATTGTAAAATCATTTGCAATGAATTCTATTGCAAATTATTTGCAATGAATTTTCTAATAAGATTGTTTGCAATGAATTTTATTGTAAAATCATTTGTAATGCATTATTATAGTAAAACTATTTGTAATAAATTTTCATAACAAAATGTTAGTTATATTATTTGCAATATATTTTATATTAAAATCATTTTAAATTAATTTTCATAGTAAAATTATTTGCAATAAACTTTTATAGCAAATTTTTCAATTAATGTAAAATTAATGTAAAAAAAAAGTAAAAATCATTTCCAATGCATTTTTATTATAAAATCATGTGCAATGCGTTTTTATGTAACCAACCCCCCCCCCCAAAAAAAAACCCCAGAAAACACGCAATGCATTTAATACCAAAATAAATTCTAGTGCATTTTTACAACATTTTTACGAAATTTCGCTCGGGCTGCAAGAACCTCGGTGATCAGGTAAGATGAGGTAGGCTTAAAACTGTTGATTCCGGGGCCGTTATCCAAGCCATAGAGAAATCCAGTGAGTAGCACTCGGAGAGTATCACGAGAGCTCGGCATCTCACAGACTAGCATGGTTCGTCACATTCATGACCTTTGCAAACGTATCCGGAATTGGGCCTCAAGTTACCCAAATATTGAAAAACTTTTGACTCACCCGTGTAAATTCAGGGGATGGGTTTTACTATCATTAAAACCAGCTGTGATCCATTTTTTGACCCCGTACCCGGCGTTAACGGGTACTTCAACTAGTTTGAAAATAAAAGGATTGTCTTTTCCTTTTTTTTAGCCCCCCCCCCCTTTTCTCTTTAATTTCTCCCACTTTTCGTTTACATAACCCTCTCTCTCTCTTTTTCTCTCTCTTTTTCTTTCTTTCTCTCTCCTCCCCCTATCTCTCTATCCTCTCTCCCTCTCTCTCTCCTCTCTCTCTCCTCGCTTTTCTGTATATTCTGTGGGTTTCCTCTTTCTCTTTAACTTCTCCCACTTTTCGTGTAGACACAACTCTCTCTCTGCTCTCTCTCTTCTCTCTTATCTATCTATCACTTGCTCTCTCTCTCTTCTCTCTCTCTCTCTCTCTCTCTCTCTCTCTCTCTCTCTCTCTCTCTCTCTCTCTCTCGCTCTTCTGTATATTCTGTGGGTTTCCTCTTCTCTTTAACTTCTCCCACTTTTCGTGTAGACACAAATCTCTCTCTTGCTCTCTCTCTCTCTCTCCTCCTCTCTCTCTCTCTCTCTCTCTCTCTCTCTCCTCTCTCTCTCTCTCTCTCTTTATCTATCTATCACTCTCTCTTTCTCTCTCTCTCTCTCTCGCGCGCTTTTTCTGTATATTCTGTCGCTTTCCCTTTCTCTTTAACTTCTCCCACTTTTCGTATTGACAAAACTCTCTCTTTCTCCTCCCCCTTCCCCCTTTCTCTCCTGTTTATTCTAACACCTTCCTCTCCCTCTTCCTCATCACTCTCTCTATCCTTTCCTCTTTTAGCTATTTTTCTCTTTCTTTTCCTTTGTCCCTTTGCCCTTTCGTTTTTTTTTCCTATTCATGAATGACTAAGAATCAGTTCTTTATTTGATATTGTCTTATGATCACCCGTTTTTTTTGGGGGGGGGGGTTTCTTCTTCTTCCGCTGCCATTCCCATCTTTCACACCCTAATCCAGGAACGCCCCTACGGTGGTATATCCACAGGTCCTGCTAGTTTTTAAAAAAATCTCTTATGAAACAACTAGGTGATTTATGAGGAAATGCGTCCCGGTCTCCTGCCTCAAAAATTGCTATCCGCTGACTCTTAAAATAACGACCCAGCTCAGTCTATTCAAAACTATCCATCTTCATATCTATCTATCTATCTATCTATCTATCTATCTATCTCAATTTGTTCATATTTATCTATATTACTTTAAATACTAAGATTTTTTTTTATTCATGTTTGTTTAATGTCTTGTTTTTAGTTTAAATAAACAAGAATTACGACAAAAAATATGCGACCGCCCCCCAAATATACATTTACTTGTCGAAAATATCTATCTATCTCCATTTGTTCATATCTATCTATATTATTTTGTTTGTTTATCTATCTATCTATCTCAGTCTATTCCAAACTATATATCCATCTTCATATCTAAACAAGAATTACGACAAATTACGATAAATAAACAAGAATTACGACGAGCTGGGGTTGTTATTTTGATAGTCACCGGGTAGCAATTTTTGAGGCAGGAGACCGGGACGCACTTCCTCATAAATTACCAACAACTACACAAAAAATGTAAATATGAACGTACAGTTAACGCGATTCCCTAAAATAACCCGAGACGGGTTGACATGCCGTCAAAATCAGTCTTAATATTTAATTCTAGTCAACACTTGATGCTAGCGTTTGTCAGCTTCTTAAAAGGAACGTGTGACAAAAATCATCTTCAGAAATAACTACACACAAAAAATGCAAATATGAAAGTACTTTAGACGCGATTCACTAATCTCTCAGTGTAAAATAACCTGCGACATTTTTCAATGTAGGGTTTCAATTTCTAAACATTAAAAAAAAAAAAGTAGCCATCTTTAAAAGATCAACACATTTGATTTTGACAAAGAAGCGGGAATTCATCTGAAGTCATCCATATTTTTATTATGTCTTTTTTTATCGTTTTCCTATTGACAAACTACAAAATCTGAGACGATCATTCTTATAAGAAGAGAAGAAGAAGAAGAAGAAGAAGAGAAGATGAACGAAGAAGAAGAAGAAGAAGAAGAAGAAGAAGAAGAAGAGGAGGAGGAGGAGGAGGAGATGAACGAAGAAGAAGAAGAAGAAGAGATGAACGAAGAAGAAGAAGAAGAAGAAGAAGAGGAGATGAACGAAGAAGAAGAAGAAGAAGAAGAGAGGAGGAGGAGGAGGAGGAGGAGGAGGAGATGAACGAAGAAGAAGAAGAAGAAGAAGAAGAACGAGAACGAAGAAGAAGAAGAAGAAGAAGAAGAAGAAGAAGAAGAAGAAGAAGAAGAAGAAGAAGAAGGAAGCGATGAACGAAGAAGAAGAAGAAGAAGAAGAAGGAGGAGGAGGAGGAGGAGATGAACGAAGAAGAATAAGAAGAAGGAGGAGGAAGAGAAGAAGAAGAAGAAGAAGAAGAAGAAGAAGAAGAAGAAGAAGAAGAAGAACGAAGAAGGAGGAGGAGATGAACGAAGAAGAAGAAGGAGAAGGAGATGAACGAAGAAGAAGAAGAAGAAGAAGAAGAAGAAGAAGAAGAAATTAAAGGAAGAAGAAGAATTGAAAAAACGAAAGAAAGAAAACGGCTCTGATTTTGTCTTCAGACTTTTGAATATGTCCCTGTAAAATTTGTTGGTTGAATTTTACGGTATGTCAACTCTAATTGGGTTATTTTTTGCCAAATATGTTTTGTTTTATTAATTTTTGATGGGTATTCAACATTTTTTCAAACTCAAATTTTTTCAAACACTTTTTTAAAACTCATTTTCTTCTATTTTACTCTCATCTGTCCTCTCACATCATAGGCCAATTTCTACCGGAAGTGCCTGCTACTGTTGGTATAGTCCATAAATAGAAGTGACGATTTTGCTTACGTCTTATACCTAGATAGTCCAACAAATACCCCTGAGAAAGGCATGAATCCAACTTCTTTAACCCTTGTATGGCAACCGGTCTAGGAGAAGGAAAACAGAATTCAATCCAGTTTAAATTTGAAAAGGGATGGGCTCCGCCAGGCTATTCGTGCATAGGACACGCCCTTTGAGTAGCACCCCACGACAAAACCAAATCACGGGACCAGTGAGAAATATGAAAAATAAGGCGGGGAAAGTCACGAGCCCAAACAAATAGAATATGTAATTGTAATAGAACAGTGTTATATCGTAATAACCAGTTATACAGAGTTGTCGATCACGGGAGTATTATGAGGAGAGTCCCTCACATATTGGGGGGGGGATTTTTTGGTTAATGGGAGGTATGATCTCATCCTCGTCGCCACTTGTTATATCGTAACGACCAGTTATACAGAGTTGTCGATCACGGGAGTATTATGAGGAGAGTCCCTCACATATTGTGGGGGGGGGGATTTTTTGGTTAATGGGAGGTATGATCTCATCCTCGCCGCCACTTGTTATATCGTAACGACCAGTTATACCGAATGGTCGATCACGGGAGTATTATGAGGAGAGTCCCTCACATATTGGGGGGGGGGGATTTTTTGGTTAATGGGAGGTATGATCTCATCCTCGTCGCCACTTGTTATATCGTAACGACCAGTTATACCGAGTGGTCGATCACGGGAGTATAATGAGGAGAGTCCCTCACATATTGGGGGGGGGGATTTTTGGTTAATGGGACGTATGATCCCATCCTCGTCGACACTTGTTATATCGTAACGACCAGTTATACCGAGTGGTCGATCACGGGAGTATTATGAGGAGACTCCCTCACATATTGGGGGGGGATTTTTTGGTTAATGGGAGGTATGATCTCATCCTCGTCGACACTTGTTATATCGTAACGACCAGTTATACCGAGTGGTCGATCACGGGAGTATTATGAGGAGAGTCCCTCACATATTGGGGGGGGGGATTTTTTGGTTAATGGGAGGTATGATCTCATCCTCGTCGCCACTTGTTATATC
>CM042161.1:4079169-4084169 GCA_023376005.1 Doryteuthis pealeii | reverse complement strand
GGATTTTGCAGTGCCAGCGGATCACAGGGTGAAGTTAAAGGAAAATGAAAAAAATTGACAAATATCTGGACCTTGCCAGAGAACTGAAAAAGTTATGGAATATGAAAGTGAAAGTTATACCAATTGTAGTTGGTGCACTTGGAACAGTCCCAAAAGCATTAGAAAAGGGTTTGGAAAGTTTGGATATCAGAGGAAGGATTGAAACCATTCAGAACACTGCACTGCTGCAATCTGCCAGAATACTCAGAAGAGTCCTGGAGACCTGAGGAGACTTGCTGTCACTCAGACTCCAGTGAAAGACCATCAGCTAACACTGATGTGAAAACTCAAAAGGAGTAAATAATAATAATGGCCGAGCACTGTCTAGCGATTTTCCGCTTCGACCCTCCAGTCATTTGGAGTTAATTCTTAGGCGCCTTATAATTCGCCATGAGAGTTTAGTGACTCCTCATTTCTCTCTCAGACCCCCTCAGGCAGATCAATTAAAGCGCATATGTGGGTCCCGACGCAGCCATTTTGGGATCCCTCATGTCTAGGCACAATCCTTCGTATTGAAAGCGGCATACCGACAAACACCCAGAAAAACACTTAACGCCTCGCGGTTTTATGATAGCTCCTTTTATAGATCCCTTGGGTGCTTCCTTCTAGAACAACAGTGTCCGTACGGACTCATCGAAGTCGGTTTTTTTTTTTTTATTATATGGGGACGCTGGTCTTTTTTTTTTTTTTTAATCTACAGTCCACAATGAACCCAACATCCTAAGTTAATTTGAATCTTCAAGCCAGATTTTCTCAAAATTGTTATCTGTACAACGTTTCGTTCGATGTGCCCTCCGGCCTTCTTCAGGTATTTCTTGTCGGATTCAGAAGCTTTCTCGGACTCGGGAAGCTTCTTTTCGCACTCGGAACCTTCTATTCGAACTCGGGAACTTTCTTGTCGTAAATCGGAACCTTCTTGTCGTAATCGGGAGCCTTCACGGAACTTTGAATAGAAGGTTCCCGAGCCTGAAAAGAAGGTTCCCGAGTCCGATAAGAAATACACGAAGAAGACCGTGGCGGGGGGTGGGGGACATCGACCGAAACGTTGTACAGATAACAATGAAGACGAGGACAATAGTCCGAATAATCGAAAATAACACTAAATAGCAAAAAGGTTAATTCAAAAACCAAAATATTGGTCAATTTTAAGTAATTTATCATTTAAGTAATTAATTGATGCATTTGAGTAATGCATGTAAGCAATGTATCAACCACGCAGTATGGCTTGTTGATTGGCCGGAGGAGTAAACCACGTGATCTCGGCTAGTCTATAAATCCAGGTGGGGAATTAGAGCACACCTTATATCCCAAAATAGGTACGAATCCTACTCTCCCTCCAGCTATGGATAAATAGTAGGGCAGACTGTGCTCTTTAACCTTGGTTAGGCAACCGGTCTAGGAGAAGGAAAACTCTGAATTCAAACCTGTTGAACTCCGCTTAAGAAATTGACCTTGTGTCACATCCTGCTCGTGCGGAGGGGTTGGTATATATATATATATATATATATATATATATATATATATATATATATATATATCAAAATATTCTAACAACTGGGAAAATAAAATTAGTAGGATGAGGGTTAAATAGTTGATTCTCTTTAGGTTTGGTTTGTTGGGTTTTACAGCATGTCAACCCCTTGGGTTATTTTATGCCGAATACTTCTATTGGTAATTTGGCATTCAAAAATGTTTAATGCTGACAAAGTTTTGAAATGAATTCATTTTTAATGGATGACACAATTTCGTTTATAAACTCATGTTTTCTATTTAACCCATAGATGGGACCCTAACAGCTACTACCACTCCGGGTCAGAGTGGACCAGGGAGAAATAGTGATGAAGGGGTGCTCCACATTCCCCAAACCTCCAAAACTGGAACCTCACCATCAGATAGAGTTTAACGTCATTCCCAGGACATGTAGACCCGCAGCCACCGCCTTCTAGCACCCATGTGATAAAAAGGGGTTGGGTTGCAATAAGGGCAATAGGGTTGGGAAAATCATATAGCTGCTAGGGCTTGACGTGGCCAGCCGATTGATCGGAGGGGGCCTCTCCGACCGCCCGTCTAGCCTAAGTAAGGTTCTAAGTGGAGTGTTGCATGTCATTGACTGCTGATCCACCAAGACTCCGTCCTTAAGCATCACAGGTCGCCACCCACGGCCAACAGGCGGAGTCTTACCCCTCTGCAGAGGTGTAGTCAGTGCATTCTAACGCCCAGCCGACAGGGCGGTTGATTCTCTTTATTTGCGCACCGAAAGTCTGCAAAAAGAACGTCACTCTTTAATGTAATGTTTATTTTTATTTAGCCATTTATTTATTTTCGCACGTCAACATACCAATACAAAAGTTAAAACTAGTAATTTAAAATTTTGTACCGTTTTCACGCTCGATTTAGTAGCTAGTCTTTAATTTTTTTTTTTTTTCAATTTATTTTTATCTTTATGGTTTTTTGTTTGTGTTTTTTTGAAAACTGTTTTTGAAGTTCGTACTTTATTTTGTTTTTCTTTTCCTTAAAAGCGATGTTTATATTTTTTTTTCCTATGAAAACCTATGAAATGCGTTTTTGATGTTTGTCGTAATTTATTATTTCAAATTCCCGAAAAATATAGACCATAAAAATGTAAGTATATATATATATATATATATATATATATATATATATATATATATATATATATCCTAAGGAGTGAGATATACCGACTAATAGTTTTGCTTAATAGCTCAATATATATATATATATATATATATATATATATATATATATAATATTTACACACACAAAACACACACACACACATATATATATATATATACATATATATATATATATATATGTATATATATGTATTATATATATATATTATATATATATATTGAGCTATTAAGCAAGACTATTAGTCGGTATATCTCACTCCTTAGGATTAATATATATATATATATATATATATATATATATATATATATATATATATATACATACATATATTGAGAAGTAAACAAACAAACAATGTGTTTGATTTTGGCCTTAGCCGACAATTTTTGGGAGAATATGTGCTTACCCCAAAATATATATTTATACATATATATTTATAATATATATTTATATATATATATATATATATATATATGCACACACACACACACACACACACACACACATATATATATATATATATATAGCTATTAAACGAAACTATTAGTCGGTATATCTCACTCATTAGGATTAATATATATATATATATATATATATATATATATATATTAATGTTCTTTTGTTTCTTATTTATTTCTCATGATTGGGATACATAACATTCACAATTCACATTAAATTTACTAGTTGCGTGCTAAAGTCTGCTTCTTTTTCTTGGTGTGTCATATTTGGATGGAGGTGACGGGAGGATTGGTTGGCAAGCAGAATAAATCTTACAGGGGGCTGATAATGACTATGTGTCAGGGATTACGGCCTTATTAATTCACCCTCATACATGGCTGCCTTTCCCTAATCAAATGGGAGACATTTACAGACCTTATTGAGGGTAGGTATTTACCATGTCCGCTAGTCACAGGTAGGATGTGAAAAAAAAAAAAAAAAAGGTCGCAAGTATGGGGCATCCAGTGAGGACCGAACTCTCTATTCAGTAGTAACGGATCTGCGGATTACCTTAGTAGATCTTGGTGTCCCGGTGGATCGCCGAGTGAAAATGAGTAAAGTCGTCGGGGTGGCCTAAAGTCGGTATCAGCCAGACAGTGAGGGAGTCTATCACCTTTTCCCTAGACCATGGAGATTGTTTTCATGGCGCCCAATTACGCGCCTTCAAGGGGTCAAGGTTATTAAATGTCACTGGGTAATTTTCCATAGGACCCCGTAATTTTGAATTAATGGAACCTAATTCTAAATTTTAACTACAGGTACGTTCATAATTTATGGCTGGTCATAAATTATGTAACACTCACAGTAATGGGTTAACACCAACCATCAGCTCCTCACTTTACTGTACAGATGTCTGTGCTATTCATACACTGAGTTGGCGAGGGCCAGTATCGAACCCGGAACATTGTGGTTAGACGCTGTATCGACTGAGCTAAACCGGTGAAAATGAAAGAAAACGAAAAGATAAACAAATACTTAAACCTTGCCAGAGAACTTATCCCCCCCAAAAAAAAAACGATGAACATGAAAGTAAAGTTCGCGCCAATTCTAATTGGGACCCTTGGAATGGTCGCTAAGGGTTTAGAAAAGAATCTACATAATTTGGAAATCAGAGGAAGAATTGAGACCATCCAAACAACAGCATTGTTAAGATCGGCTTGGATACCCAGAAGAGTTCTGGAAACCTGATGAGACTTGCTGTCACTCAACCTACAGTGAAACCCCAGCTATGGCGGGTGCGAAAAACTCTCATGGAGTGAAATGGGTTATTTCCTATAAATCTCATATAAACAAAGGGGAACCACTCTTGACTGATAATCTATTTATTTATTTATTGACCCACTAGGAAAAAAGAAGGTTAGAGTTAGGGTTTAGGGTTAGGGTTAGAGTTAGTGTTAGTTTAATGGGAAAATAAATAAAAATCTATCAGTCAAGATTGGTTCCCTTTGTTTTGTTAGACTTATAGGAAATAACCGTGAAATGATAAAAATACTATTCAACAATTGCAAATATTCAAGATTATTTGGAATTTGACCTAAAAGTAACCCTTATCACACCGCCAAACACAGTAGCTACGTGCGTACACTGTTAAGCTCAACTTAATTAAATTTGACAGCATAATGTGTTATTCTTCCCTTATCTATAGTTCCCCAATGATCATTTACAAATTTGCTCACCGCTCTTTCGAGCTTCTAAAAGCCCCCTCTGTGAAACAATTCTAGTCAATACTCACTCATACTCCACTCACCCCAGGGGCGGTATGGACCCCGTCGGGAAGCACTGACCTATATATTAATATGCTAGTACCC
>CM042161.1:4056669-4074169 GCA_023376005.1 Doryteuthis pealeii | reverse complement strand
TCGGGAACTGATAGTAGGTGTGGCGCTCCACTTCAGACGCAAAAACAACCTCCCTGGTCTAGCATTAGCAAAAAAGGAATATACTCCCTCGCTGTCTGACTGATACCGACTTTAGGACACCCCGATGACTTTCCTTCTTTTTTTTTTACTCATATATATATATATATATATATATATATATATATATATAATCAAATGATACATTACTAATAATCATTTACAATGATAGTCAAGTTTTCCTGGACACGGACGAGCCAACACCATTGTAAAAGGCCTCGTATTCCTACCCAAGACACACTGCACATGTGGCACCCTCACGGTCAATCCATTTAACGGGACCAGTGAAAATGAGAGAGAGACAGGCAGACAGACAGACAGAGAGTGAGAAACAGAGAGACAGACAGAGACAGAGACAGAGAGACAAATAGAGACAGACAGACAGACAGACAGAGAGAGACAGACAGACAGGCAGACACCGATAGAGAGAGAGAGACAGAGAGACAAAGACAGACAGAGAGACAGACAGACAGACAGAGAGACAGACAGACAGACAAATAGAGAGAGAGACAGACAGAGAGACAGACAACGTCAGAGATAGAAACTGAGAGACAGACAGAGACAGACAGACAGAGAGACAGACAACGACAGAGAGAAACAGAGAAAGAGAGACAGAGAGAAACAGAGACAGAGAGAAACAGAGACAGAGACAGGGTATATTGTACATTTTTATGTATTCTCTTTCTCTGCTAATTGAAATTAAATATATTTTGTTACCTAAATTTATATTTATCTTCTATTTCTTTCTCCTTGTGTTTTCTTTTCTGTCAATGTATCACAAAAGTCCAAAATAAAATGGACGCAAACGGACTCTCTCTCAAATAAAAGACAGATACAAACATCAATAGTTCAAATAATATTCTTCTGGTAAATAACTAATTCAAAACACATGGAAAAAAAGTTTTAGTATCGCACTAAATCTAATCAATTCATCATTGCAGTTTTATTAGTAACTTCCAAGCTAAAACAAAATAAACCATCCCAATGACTAGACACCCTGTCGACGGGGTATAGAATACGCTGACTGTATCCCATACAGAGACGCAAGTTCTTGTTGGAGACGCGTGGTGTAATAGTAGTAAGAGTCGTAGGAAATGGACTTGTCGATCCGAGTTCAAATCCTGGTCGAAGCTACAGTTCCCATTGCGTTAATACCCTTGGGAAAGGTATGGATCCAACTACCCTCCCTCCAGCTATGGGTAAATAGTAGAGCAGACTGGGATCTTTAAGCTTGGTTAGTGATATAATGGAATGACCCATCTTCCCCGTACCACAGAAGTGGTGGTGGTGCTAGCTACTATTTAAGTACACACAGATCGCTCTGTGTGGGACTTATGTGAAGGACTCTCCTTATAATACTCTCGTGATCGACCATTCAATATAACTGGTCATTACGATATAACAGTTAGACAACCAGTCTAGGAGAAGGAAAACTCTAAATTCAAACCCGTTAAACTCCGCTTGAGATGGTCTCTACTAGAAAAGGCTCAGTTTTAATTATTGATCTATTTCACTAATTTGAATTTGAATTAATTTAAGTTGGATTTTACGGCATTTCAACCCTTGGGTTATTTTATGCCGAAGACGTTTTGTTTTATTCCTTTTTATTGGGTATTCACATTTTTAAAAAATTCAATTTAAAACAAAACATTTTTAATCTATTTGACCCATAGATGGGACCCTAACAGGTACTATCACACCGGGTCAGAGTGGACCTGGGAGCAATGGTGGAAAAGGGTGCTCCACATTCCCAGACCTCCAGAACTGAAACCTCATTATCAGATAAAGTTTAACGTTGATATAAGCGGAAATCAACTGGTTGGTTGGTTGGTTGGATTTTACAGCATGTCAACCCTTGTTGGGTTATTTTATTCTATTCATTCTTATTGGGTATTCATATTTTTTAAAAATCAATTTAAAAAGCAAAACATTTTTAAATCTATTTAACCTATAGATGGGACCCTAACAGGTACTACCACTCCGGCTCAGAGTAGACCTTGGAGTAAATGTGATGCACGGGTGCTCCACAATTCCTATAGTTCCAGAATTGGAACCTCATCAAAGGTTACCTGAGTATAACACTAAACTATATTTGGTGGTAAAGCTCCAGTTCTGGGGTTTTAGGGAGTGTGGAGTACCCCTTCATTGCCGTTACTCTTAATTCCACTCTGATCTGGAGTAGTATAACTTATTAGGGTCCTATCTATGTATTCAATAGATTTAGTATTATTTGTATTATTCGGACTATTGTCCTCATCTTCATTGTTATCTGTATAACGTTTCAGCCAATGTGCACCCCGGCCTTCTTTGGGTATTTCTTGTCGGACACGGGAACCATCTCGAACTCAGAAACCATCTCGGACTCGAGAACCATCTCGGACTCGAGAACCTTCTTTTCGAACTCTGGACCCTTATTGTCGTAATCGGGAGCCATCACGGAACTTTGAACCTAACCCTTTATTCAGTCTACGGGAGAATCCTGTTCTCATTCCGCTAACCATAACCGGGGTACAGGTGTTAAGCTGTGTTAATTATTATTCTATGTTACTGCTGCCCCTGACCAGGATTGAACCTACAGTCTCGAAAGAAATTCTTTTTAACCCTCTGCAGAGGTGCAGTCGGCGTATTCTACAACACCAAGCCGACAGGGCGGTGTTTTTTTTTTTTGGAGGGAGGGGGTATTCTCTGTAGTGGATGCCGTCAGCGTATTTTAAGATTGGGAGAATTTTCTTATGGGTATAAAAGCTTGAGAAATACGACAAATCGTTAATTTCTCACACTCGAAAAAATATCGGCTTTCTTTTTGCGTTCTGAAATTCCATTTTACTCATCCGTAACGTTGACGCCACCTCCCTTAATTCAAAAAAAGAAAAAAAAAAGAGAAACGAATAAATGCTTTATTTCTTATTTGTTTATTTATTTTTGAGAGAGAATGATTTATTTCCTTAAAAGAATTGTCACTCCAAGATCACCATCACAAGTTGGAGGGATAGGATGGGATTGGGGGGAAATTAGTGTGCGTGTGTGTGTGTGTATGCGTGTGTTGTGTGTGTGTGTGTGTGTGTGTGTGTATGCGTGTGTTGTGTGTGTGTGTGTGTGTGTGTGTGAATGTGTGTTATATGTTTTAGTGTTATGTTTGTTAGTGTATTAGTGAGTCAGAACATTATAAATACGTAGGGTACATAAGTCGGATCAGGTACCAATCAGTGAGATTTGCATGCAAAAAGAATTAAGGTTTTCTCTTTGACATCAGGTAGTGTTGTTTCGTGCGAAACATGTTAAGTGTTAAAGCTTTCAAAGACTTAGCAATTCTCTTGCCTTTTAACTCTTAACATCCTATACCACCTCATTCCACCCGACCAGAAGTTACATTTGTTTTCCTAATCCACCTCAAATGATAGCCTTTGTTTAAATTTAATATTAAACATGGTTTAGAAGTCTTTATTTTAAGGTAATAACAGTAACATTTAAATGAAAAGGCCATTTTAGCCATTTTGTAAGATGAATCCTTATAGACTTAAGAAAATTCTCAACAGGATGTTAAGAGTTAAGAGAAGACATTAAATTAAACAAAAGAAAACAACAATCAAAGTCTTCAGATGTTCATTTATTAAGAACAAAATGGTCATAAATAGTAATAAGAACTATTAATATATATATATATATATATATATAATAATATATATATTATAATATATACAAACAATATACTCGACAAAATGCATATATGCTGAATAAAAATGAAATAAAAATGTAGATAAAAAGATTTTGAACAGAGGGGGTATGATTGAAAATAGAACAACTTTGGAAACTAACTCTTCCATCATTTTCCGTTACTCCCGTTCTTTCATTGGTAATTTTTTCATAATTTAACTGTTTAGTTAAAATAGCAAGTAAAGAATAATATTAGTTATTTCTTCTTTGTTAAGGGATTTCTTTAAGATTTATTGAAGAGATTTTTGCTCATATTCATTAAGTAATATAATATATTATACTAGCAAATATATGCACCCTCCGGGTGCAAGTATTTAAGTTTTATAATATAATAAAATATCATGTTAAATTAGAAAGGCTAATGAAACTGAATAAAAATGTAGATAAAAAGATTTTGAACAGAGGGGGTATGATTGAAAAATAGACAACTTTGAAACACTCTTCCATCATTTTCCGTTACTCCCGTCTTTCATTGGTAATTTTTTCTATATTAAACTGTTTAGTTAAAATAGCAAGTAAGAATAATATTAGTTATTTCTTCTTGTTAAGGGATTTCTTTTAAGATTTATTGAAGAGATTTTTGCTCATATTCATTAAGAATAAAACCAAACAATTAGAAATCAATAATTCTAAGCACATATTTATTAAAATCAAATTTGTAAGATCAATATGCAAATAAGCCTTCCCAATTAACACTGATAAACCGCTATTTTGTTGTATATATAATAACAATTGCATGTTAATAATTGAGTTATAGATAAAAATAAATTCACGGAGAATGTAATGTAATATCAAAGAGAATTGTGACTTGTATAGTAATATAGTTTCGGTTACAGACAAACAAAACCACATCTCCATTATTAATAAAGATATATATATAATATTATATATATATTTATTTGATAATTGAATCATATTACCGCGACCAAACAACTCGGCAAACACCATTTGCGACATCCGGAGCACTGAGACAGCTGTTTCGACCTTCTTTTGGTCTCATCAGGAGGTCGAAACAGCTGTCCAGTGCTCCGGATGTCGCAAATGGTGTTTGCCGAGTTGTCTTGGTCGTGTAATATGATTCAATTATTAATTTATATAAATTCCTCTATGAAATTTAATATATATATATATATATTATATATATATATATATAATATATATATATATATATGTGTGTGGTGTGTGTGTGTGTGTGTGTGTGTGAAGACACGGCCAGAGACGTAGACCAAAGAATCAAAGAACTCAATTCGACCAGAAGGTTACAAAAGGTAAGAATATAATAAAGAGGCTAGCAAGGAAGTTAGGAACTCTCTAGATCAGTGGTTTCTCAAACATGCGCCCGGGCGCACTTGGTTCGCCCCAGAGCTTTTTCGGGCGCGCTCTATAATATTCCTGAAAAATCTATCCAGATATGAAAAGCAAATATATACAAGTTACTATATATTATACCATCAAGGGAAAAGGAAAATACCTTACACTCCACTGACAAGATAAAAGCGTTTCATAGAAATCTACAGATTTGGAAAAGAACAGTGATGGAAGGCAATCTTGAAATGTTTCCTTTGATAAGAATAATTGCAAACTGAAATTCTGCCAATGATAGTTGAACATTTATCAACTTTAGAAGAAAATTCGACGTTATTATTTCCATCAATTAACACTGCGCAATATGACTGGATTAGAAACCCTTTTGTAGAAGCTGCAATAGATTCTGTTAACGCTAACAGAAAAAGAAGAACTGACAGCTGTGTCCACTGGTCGTGGATTAATGATTAAATACAAAGAATTGTCTCTTGAGGCTTTTTGGATTTCTATAAAAAAACAACAATGTGCGATATCTAAAAAAGTGCTGGCCATTTTATTGCAATTTTCCCACCTCATATTTATGTGAACTGGGATTTTCAAACCTCGCAACAATTGTAAAAAGAGAGGAACCCTTCAATGGATTGAAGAGGAAATGAGAGTTTGTCTCTCAAACATAAGACACAAACATTGAAGAATTGCAAGGTCTCAACAAGCTCATGTTTCTTATTAACACAGGAATTAATAAAATTTCAGAAAGGTATGTTAATTTGCTTTTGTTAAATGTTATTTTTTAAATATATTAACAGTTAACTAATAACATATTAGTCCTTTTGTTATACAGTGGCCTATCAAGTATCTGTAGTACTGTAAGTGCGCCCAGACTGTATAAGTGTTAGAACCACTGGATTAGAATAATAAAAATAATTCAATTTACAATTACTCTTTTGTATTTATGAAAAAAAAGTCTTTGGCATAAAATAACCCACAAGGCTTGACATGCCATGAAATCTAACCACATACCAAAAGTGATGTATATATTTAACAGTTTAACTTAATACATATTAGTCCTATTTTGTTACAGTGCGCTATCAAGATTCTGTAGTACTGTAAGTACGCCCAGACTGTATAAATTTTAAGAACCACTGCTTAGAGGTACCATGTACTTTTTACATATCACATTTTTTTCTTAAGGGGACACCCGTTTTTTCGGCAATATATATCCGATAACCTAAACTTTGACCCCTCCCCCAGAACCTTTTGTACACATTCCTGGATTGTTTATGACCTTTAGCTGACCCCCCTACCGGAAGCTCACCTGTAAAGACCGGAAGTCACCAATGTTTACCTAATCAAAACACCTGGCCACGAGCGAAATTCTAATGCTTACTTTTGGTACCCACTGAACAGCGACGTGTCCCGAAACAAATACTCGCGGGGTCAGCATAACACTGTGGAATTAAAATAATTGACAGTAATTAATGATGGGGGGGGGGGAAGGGCGGTTAAACTTATTCGATAGAGCACCGTCCAGGAACTACAAGGTTCCGGGTTCAATACCGGCCTTTGCCAACTCAGCGCAATAAGTAGCACAGCTGGGATCCGTGCGTAAAGTCGGAACTGATAGTAGTGTGGCGCTCCACTTCAGACGCAAAAACAACCTCCCTGGTCTAGCATTAGCAAAAAAGGAATATACTCCCTCGCTGTCTGACTGATACGACTTTAGGACACCCCGATGACTTTCCTTCTTTTTTTTTACTCATATATATATAAATATATATATATATATATATATATAATCAAATGATACATTACTAATAATCAATTTACAATGATAGTCAAGTTTTCCTGGACACGACGAGCCAAACCATTGTAAAAGGCCTCGTATTCCTACCCAAGACACACTGCACATGTGGCACCCTCACGGTCAATCCATTTAACGGACCAGTGAAAATGAGAGAGAGACAGGCAGCAGACAGACAGAGAGTGAGAAACAGAGAGACGACAGAACAGAGACAGAGAGACAAATAGAG
This sequence comes from Doryteuthis pealeii, assembly GCA_023376005.1. Classification (NCBI taxonomy): domain Eukaryota; kingdom Metazoa; phylum Mollusca; class Cephalopoda; order Myopsida; family Loliginidae; genus Doryteuthis; species Doryteuthis pealeii. Next base: position 4,067,063 of record CM042161.1, on the reverse strand, counting down.
ACAGACAGACGACAGACAGAGAGAGACAGACAGACAGCAGACACCGATAGAGAGAGAGAGACAGAGAGACAAGAGACAGACAGAAGACAGACAGACAGACAGAGAGACAGACAGACAGACAAATAGAGAGAGAGACAGACAGAGAGACAGACAACGTCAGAGATAGAAACTGAGAGACAGACAGAGACAGACAACAGAGAGACAGACAACGACAGAGAGAAACAGAGAAAGAGAGACAGAGAGAAACAGAGACGAGAGAGAACAGAGACAGAGACAGGTAAATATTGTAATTTTTATGGTATTCTTTAACACCAACCATCCAGCTCCTCACTTACTTACAGATGTCTGTGCATTCATACACTAGTTGGGCGAGGCAGTAATCGAACGCCGGAACATTGGATGTTAGACGCTGTATCGACTGAGCTAAACCGGTTTGAAAATGAAAGAAAACGAAAATAAACAAATACTAAACCTTGCCAGAGAACTTATCCCCCAAAAAAAAACGGAGAACTTGAAAGTAAATTCGCGCAATTCTAATTGGACCCTGGAATGTCGCTAAGGGTTAGAAAGAATCTACATAATTTGAAATCAGAGAAGAATTGAGACCATCCAAACACAGCCATTGTTAAGATCGGCTTGGATACCCAGAAGAGTTCTGGAAACCTGATGAGACTTGCTGTCACTCAAACCTACAGTGAAACCCCAGCTATGCGGGTAGCGAAAAAACTCTCATGGCTGTGAGTGAAATGGGTTATTCCCATAAATCTCATAAAAAAAGGGAACCACTCTTTGACTGATATCTATTTAATTTATTTATTACCCACTAGGAAAAAGAAGGTTAGAGTAGGTTAGGGTTAGGGTTAGAGTTAGTGTTAGTTAATGGAAAAATAAATAAAAAATCTATCAGTCAAGATTGGTTCCCCTTTTTTTTGTAGACTTATAGGAAAATAACCGTGAAATGATAAAAATACTATTCAACAATTGCAATATTCAAGATTATTTGAATTGACCTAAAAGTAACCCTTATCACACCGCCAAACACAGTAGCTACGTGCGTACACTGTTAAGCTCAACTTAATTAAATTTGACAGCATAATGTGTTATTCTTCCCTTATCTATAGTTCCCCAATGATCATTTACAAATTTGCTCACCGCTCTTTCGAGCTTCTAAAAGCCCCCCTCTGTGAAAAATTTCTAGTCAATACTCACTCATTACTCCACTCACCCCAGGGGCGGTATGGACCCCGTCGGGAAGCACTGACCTATATATTAAATGCTAGTACCCGCGCACGTGTTCACACTTATCCCCACCCCAGATAAAGTCTCTATTACGTTCACTTTGGATTAATACTTTTGGGAAAGGTATGAACCGCCTCATCTCCTGTTATATAGCCATTTACTCGGGTGTATATAACTGGTGGAGAGTCTCGCTATATAACATAGAGAGAGAGAGAGGACGAAGAGAGAGAGGGAGAGAGAGAGGAGAGAGAGAAGAGAGAGTGAGAGAGACAGAGAGAGAGAGAGAGAGAGAGAGAGACAGTGACAGACAGACAGACAGTTAAATAAATTAGAAAGTTGATGATAGGTGGTCTTTCTTAATTTTACATTCTGCCTTCAACCTGGGCCGCCATCTTATCTGGTGATCTGTTAGCCCAACAGTTAGCCTTTCATTCTTGTTTTTGATATTCAATTAACAAACAAGACTTGATGCTCTTAATAATAAAGCTTTATTTCCCCAGCCCATTTGATTCCACCGCGGGGAGACTGACCACCAGAGCCGACAATCGCGTCTGCACTCCTTCGAAATCGGTTGCATCTGACTAACTAACTAACTAAAACTTGTTTTCATGGCGCCCAATCACGCACCTTCAAGGGGTCAAAGTTATTAACCATCACCAGGTAATTTTCCATAGGACCCCGTAATTCTAAATTAATGGGCCCTAATTCTAAATTCTAACTACAGGTACGTTCATAATTTATGGCTGCTCATAGATTATGTAACACTCACAGCTATGGGTTAAATAGTACCGCTACCATTCTTATATAAGGAAGCCCTAAGCATTAAATGATCCACGAAGATTGATATGCCATTAAACATATCTTATTATAATGGAGATTGTGGGTTGTTTGTCTGTAACCGAAACTATATTACTATACAAGTTACAATTCCCTTTGTTATTTACACACATTCTCCATGATTTTTATTTTTTATTTAAACCTCAATTATTAGTAAAATTGTTTTACATCATTAAGACTGTTAACAATATCTACATACTAATAGCGTGCAATTATATTTATGTATACAACGAAATAGCGGTTTACAGTATGAATGGGAAGGCTAATTTGCATATTGATCTTAAAAATTTGATTTTAATAAATATATGGTTAGTATTATTGATTTCTAATTGTTTGGTTTTATCTTAATAAATATGAGCAAAAATCTCGGGATAAATCTTAACAGAAATCTATTAACATAAAGAAATAACTGTAATTTTATTCTTTTCTTCCTATTTTAACTAAATAGTTAAATTAGGGAAATTTACCACTGAAAGACGGGAGTAAGGGAACATGGTGGAACAGTTAGTTTCAAAGTTATTCTATTTTCCGATTATACCCCCTCTGTTCCAAATATTTTTATCTGAATTCTTATTCAGTTTCATTAGCCTTTCTAATTTAACATGATATTTTATTATATTAAAACTTAAATACTTGTACCCGGAGGGTGCATATATATGCTAGTGCCATTAAACAAAGAAACCAAACAAAGCCAAATCAAAAGCCTGCCCACAAACGTTCAGTACATTATAAATACGTAGGTACATAAGTCGGATCAGGTCACCAATCAGTGAGATTTGCATGCAAAAAGAATTAAGGTTTTCTCTTTGACATCAGGTAGTGTTGTTTCGTGCGAAACAATGTTAAGTGTTAAAGCTTTCAAAGACTTAGCAATTCTCTTGCCTTTTAACTCTTAACATCCTATACCACCTCATTCCACCGACCAGAAGTTACATTTGTTTTCCTAATCCACCTCAAATGATAGCCTTTGTTTAAATTTAATATTAAACATGTTTAGAAGTCTTTATTTAAGGGTAATAACAGGTAACTTTAAATGAAAAGGCCATTTTTAGCCATTTTGTGATAGATCCTTATAGACTTAGAAAATTCTCAACAGGATGTTAAGAGTTAAGAGAGCATTAAATTAAAACTAAAAGAAAAAACAACAATCAAAGTCTTCATGTTCATTATTAAGAACAAAATGGTCATATAGTAATAAGAAAGCTATATATATATATATATATATATATATATATATATATATATATATATATATATATACTAGCAAATATATGCATATATGCTGAATAAAAATGAATAAAAATGTAGATAAAAGATTTTGAACAGAGGGGTATGATTGAAAAATAGAACAACTTTGAAACTAACTCTTCCATCATTTTCCGTTACTCCCGTCTTTCATTGGTAATTTTTTCATAATTTAACTGTTTAGTTAAAATAGCAAGTAAAGAATAATATTAGTTATTTCTTCTTGTTAAGGGATTTCTTTTAAGATTTATTGAAGAGATTTTTGCTCATATTCATTAAGATAATATATATATATATATACTAGCAAATATATGCACCCTCCGGGTGCAAGTATTTAAGTTTTAATATAATAAATATCATGTTAAATTAGAAAGGCTAATGAAACTGAATAAAATGTAGATAAAAAGATTTTGAACAGAGGGGGTATGATTGAAAAATAGAACAACTTTGAAACTAACTCTTCCATCATTTTCCGTTACTCCCGTCTTTCATTGGTAATTTTTCATAATTTAACTGTTTAGTTAAAATAGCAAGTAAAGATAATATTAGTTATTTCTTCTTGTTAAGGGATTTCTTTTAAGATTTATTGAAGAGATTTTTGCTCATATTCATTAAGATAAAACCAAACAATTAGAAATCAATAATTCTAAGCACATATTTATTAAAAATCAAATTTGTAAGATCAATATGCAAATAAGCCTTCCCATTAACACTGTAAACCGCTATTTTGTTGTATATATAAATACAATTGCATGTTAATAATTGAGTTATAGATAAAAATAAATTCACGGAGAATGTAATGTAATTATCAAAGAGAATTGTGACTTGTATAGTAATATAGTTTCGGTTACAGACAAACAAACCCACAATCTCCATTATAATAAGATATATATATATATATATAATATATATATATTTGATAATTGAATCATATTACCGCGACCAGACAACTCGGCAAACACCATTTGCGACATCCGGAGCACTAGACAGCTGTTTCGACCTTCTTTTGGTCTCATCAAGGAGGTCGAAACAGCTGTCCAGTGCTCCGGATGTCGCAAATGGTGTTTGCCGAGTTGTCTGGTCGTGGTAATATGATTCAATTATTAATTAATATAATTTAATTATATATATTATATATATATATATATATATATATATATATATATATATATATATATGTGTGTGATGTGAAGACACGGCCAGAGACGTAGACCAAAGATCAAAGAACTCAATTCGACCAGAAGGTTACAAAAAGGTAAGAATATAATAAAGAGGCTAGCAAGGAAGTTAGGAACTCTCTAGATCAGTGGTTCTCAAACATTGCGCCCGGGCGCACTGGTTCGCCCCAGAGCTTTTTCGGCGCGCTCTATAATATTCCTGAAAAATCTATCCAGATATAAAAAGCAAATGTATACTAAGTTACTATATACCATTCAATACCTTTGACAAGATTTTCATTCACAGAAAAAGAACAGTGATGCAATCTTGAAATGTTCGATTGCGAAATTGCCATGATAGTTTTATCAACTTTAGAAAATTCGATTATTATTTTCCATCAATAACACTGCGCAATATGACTGGATTAGAAACCCGTTTGTAGAAGCTGCAATAGATTCTAGTTTAACGCTAACAGAAAAAGAAGAACTGGCAGCTGTGTCCACTGGTCGTGGATTAATGATTAAATACAAAGAATTGTCTCTTGAGGCTTTTTGGATTTCTATAAAAAAAACAACATGTGTCGATATCTAAAAAAGTGCTGGCCATTTTATTGCAATTTTCCACCTCATATTTATGTGAACTGGGATTTTCAAACCTCGCAACAATTGTAAAAAGAGAGGAACCCTTCAATGCATTGAAGAGGAAATGAGAGTTTGTCTCTCAAACATAAGACCAAACATTGAAAAATTGCAAGGTCTCATCAAGCTCATGTTTCTTATTAACACAGGAATTAATAAATTTCAGAAAGGTATGTTAAGTTTGCTTTTGTTAAATGTTATTTTTTAAATATATTTAACAGTTAACTTAATAACATATTAGTCCTATTTTGTATACAGTGCGCTATCAAGTATCTGTAGTACTGTAAGTGCGCCCAGACTGTAAAAGTTTGAGAACCACTGGATTAGAATAATAAAAATAATTCAATTTACAATTACTCTTTTGTATTTATGAAAAAAGTCTTTGGCATAAAATAACCCAACAAGGCTTGACATGCCATAAAATCTAACCAACATACCAAAAGTGATGTATATATTTAACAGTTAACTTAATAACATATTAGTCCTATTTTGGATACAGTGCGCTATCAAGTATCTGTAGTACTGTAAGTACGCCCAGACTGTATAAATTTTAAGAACCACTGCTTTAGAGGTACCATGTACTTTTTACAATATCACATTTTTTTCTTAAGGGGACACCCGTTTTTTCGGCATATATATCCGATACCTAAACTTTGAACCCCTCCCCCAGAACCTTTTGTACACATTCCTGGATTGTTGATGACCTTTAGCTGACCCCCCTACCGGAAGCTCACCTGTAAAGACCGGAAGTCTACCAATGTTTACCTAAATCAAAACACCTGCCACGAAGCGAAATTCTAATGCTTACTTTTGGTACCCACTGAACAGCGACGTGTCCCGAAACAAATACTCGGGGGTCAGCGAATAACACTGTGGAATTAAAAATAATTGACAGTAATTAATGATGGGGGGGGGAAGGCGGTTAAATTCGATAGAGCATCCGTCCAGGAACTACAAGGTTCCGGGTTCAATACCGGCCTTTGCCAACTCAGCGCATAAGTAGCACAGCTGGGATCCGTGCAGTAAAGTCGGGAACTGATAGTAGGTGTGGCGCTCCACTTCAGACGCAAAAACAACCTCCCTGGTCTAGCATTAGCAAAAAAGGAATATACTCCCTCGCTGTCTGACTGATACCGACTTTAGGACACCCCGATGACTTTCCTTCTTTTTTTACTCATATATATATATATATATATTATATATATATATATATATATAATCAAATGATACATTACTAATAATCATTTACAATATAGTCAAGTTTTCCTGGACACGGACGAGCCAACACCATTGTAAAGGCCTCGTATTCCTACCCAAGACACACTGCACATGTGGCACCCTCACGGTCAATCCATTTAACGGGACCAGTGAAAATGAGAGAGAGACAGGCAGACAGACAGACAGAGAGTGAGAAACAGAGAGACAGACAAGACAGAGACAGAGAGACAAATAGAGACAGACAGACAGACAGACAGAGAGAGACAGACAGACAGACAGACAGAGAGAGACAGAGAGACAGACAGACAGAGAGACAGACAGACAGACAAAGACAGAGAGAGAGACAGACAGAGAGACAGACAACGTCAGAGATAGAAACTGAGAAGACAGACAGAACAGACAGAGAGACAGACAACGACAGAGAGAAACAGAGAAAGAGACAGAGACAGAGACAGAGACAGAGACAGGGTATATTGTACATTTTTATGTATTCTCTTTCTCTGCTAATTGAAATTAAATATATTTCGTTACCTAAATTTATATTTATCTTCTATTTCTTTCTCCTTGTGTTTTCTTTTCTGTCAATGTATCACAAAAGTCCAAAATAAAATGGACGCAAACGGACTCTCTCTCAAATAAAAGACAGATACAAACATCAATAGTTCAAATAGTATTCTTCTGGTAAATAACTAATTCAAAACACATGGAAAAAAAGTTTTAGTATCGCACTAAACCTAATCAATTCATCATTGCAGTTTTATTAGTAACTTCCAAGCTAAAACAAAATAAACCATCCCAATGACTAGACACCCTGTCGACGGGGTATAGAATACGCTGACTGTATCCCATACAGAGACGCAAGTTCTTGTTGGAGACGCGTGGTGTAATAGTAGTAAGAGTCGTAGGAAATGGACTTGTCGATCCGAGTTCAAATCCTGGTCGAAGCTACAGTTCCCATTGCGTTAATACCCTTGGGAAAGGTATGAATCCAACTACCCTCCCTCCAGCTATGGGTAAATAGTAGAGCAGACTGGGATCTTTAACCTTGGTTAGTGATATAATGGAATGACCCATCTTCCCCGTACCTCAGCAGTGGTGGTAGTGCTAGCCACTACTTAAGTACACACAGATCACTCTGAGTAGGACTTATGTGAAGGACTCTCCTCATAATACTCTCGTGATCGACCATTCAATATAACTGGTCATTACGATATAACAGTTAGACAACCAGTCTAGGAGAAGGAAAACTCTGAATTCAAACCCGTTAAACTCCGCTTGAGGTGGTCTCTACTAGAAAAGGCTCAGTTTAATTATTGATCTATTTCACTAATTTGAATTTGAATTAATTTAAGTTGGATTTTACGGCATTTCAACCCTTGGGTTATTTTATGCCGAAGACGTTTTGTTTTATTCCTTTTTATTGGGTATTCACATTTTTAAAAAATTCAATTTAAAAACAAAACATTTTTTAATCTATTTGACCCATAGATGGGACCCTAACAGGTACTATCACACCGGGTCAGAGTGGACCTGGGAGCAATGGTGGAAAAGGGGTGCTCCACATTCCCCAGACCTCCAGAACTGAAACCTCATTATCAGATAAAGTTTAACGTCGATATAAGCGGAAATCAACTGGTTTTGGTTGGTTGGATTTTACAGCATGTCAACCCTTGTTGGGTTATTTTATTCTATTCATTCTTATTGGGTATTCATATTTTTTAAAAATCAATTTAAAAAGCAAAACATTTTTAAATCTATTTAACCTATAGATGGGACCCTAACAGTACTACCACTCCGGCTCAGAGTAGACCTTGGAGTAAATGGTGATGCACGGGTGCTCCACAATTCCTATAGTTCCAGAATTGGAACCTCATCAAAGGTTTCCTGAGTATAACAGTAAATTATATTTGGTGGTAAGGCTCCAGTTCTGGGGTTTTAGGGAGTGTGGAGTACCCCTTCATTACCGTTACTCCTAAGTCCACTCTGATCTGGAGTAGTACAACTTAGGGTCCTATCTATGTATTCAATAGATTTAGTATTATCCTATACTATTGCCCTCATCTTCATTGTCATCTGCATAACGTTTCGGCTGATGTGCCCTCCAGCCTTCTTCAGGTATTTCTTGTCGGACTCGGGAACCATCTCGGACTCGAAAACCTTCTTTTCGAACTCTGGAACGTTCTTGTCGTAATCGGGAAACACCAAGGAACTTTTAACCTAACCCTTTATTCAGTCTACGGGAGAATCCTGTTATCATTCCGCTAACCATAACCGGGGTACAGGTGTTAAGCTGTGTTAATTATTATTCTATGTTTACTGCTGCCCTGACCAGGATTGAACCTACAGTCTCGAAAGAAATTCTTTTTTAACCCTCTGCAGAGGTGCAGTCGGCATATTCTACAGCACCAAGCCGACAGGGCGGTGTTTTTTTTTTTGGGGGGGGGGTATTAGTTCTCTGTAGTGGATGCCGTCAGCGTATTTTAAGATTGGGAGAATTTTCTTATGGGTATAAAAGCTTGAGAAATACGACAAATCGTTAATTTCTCACACTCGAAAAAATATCGGCTTTCTTTTTGCGTTCTGAAATTCCATTTTACTCATCCGTTAACGTTGACGCCACCTCCCCTTAATTCAAAAAAAAAAAAAAAAAAGAGAAACGAATAAATGCTTTATTTCTTATTTGTTTATTTATTTTGAGAGAGAATGATTTTATTTCCTTAAAAGAATTGTCACTCCAAGATCACCATCACAAGTTGGAGGGATAGGATGGGATTGGGGGGAAATTAGTGTGTGTGTGTGTGTGTATGCGTGTGTTGTGTGTGTGTGTGTGTGTGTGTGTGTGTGTGTGTGTGTGTGTGTGTGTGTGTGTGTGTGTGTGTGTATGTGTGTAGTGTATGTTTGTGTGTATTATGAGTGTATATGTGAGTCTGAGTGTGTGTGTGTGTGTGTGTGTGTGTGTGTGTGTGTGTGTGTGTGTATGTCTTATCATTACTAAAAAATCAAATAAATAAATAAAAATAAAAATTAGTGTGCATGTGTGTGTATGTGTGTGTGAGTGTGTGAATGTGTGTAAATGTATGTGTTAGTCTATGTGTGTGTCAGTATGTGTGTGTGTGTGAATCTGTGTGTGGTGTGTGTGTGTATATGTCTTATCATTGCTATAAAAAATCAAATAAATAAATAAAAATAAAAATTAGTGTGCATGTGTGTGTATGTGTGTGTGTGAGTGTGTGAATGTGTGTAAAGTGTATGTGTTAGTCTATGTGTGTGTCAGTATGTGTGTGTGTGTGAGTCTGTGTGAGAGTGAGTGTGAGTGTGTGTGTATGCTATAAAAATAAAATAAATAAATAAAAATAAAAATTAGTGCATGTGCGTGTATGTGTGTGTGTATGCGTGTGTGTGAGTTTGTGTATGTGAGTGTGTGTTGTGAGTGTGTGTATGTGTGTGGTGTATGTATGTGTGTGTCTTAGTGTGTGTATGTGTGTGCGTGTGAGCGTATGTATGTATGTGTGTGTGTCTTAGTGTGCGTGTGTGTGACTGTATGTGTGTGTGTGAGTGTGTGACTGTGTGTGTGAGTGTGTGAGTGTGTCTGTATGTGTGAGTGTGTGTATGTGAGTGTATGTTTGTGAGTGTGTGTGTGTGTCTGTGTGTGTATGTCTTGTTATTGCTTTCGTTGTTGTTGTTGTTGTGCAGGTGGGGGGCAACATTTTGGGTGGCATGAAATACTATGCAGAAAACATACCCCCCCCTTGCTCCCTGCCCCCTTTAAAAAGCCGAGAAGAGCATATAAAAGTGATATTTGGGGTCAAAACCTTTTTTTTTTTTTTTTTTAAATAATATTTTACACTTTTCATAGTTTTGTTTTTGTTTCTTGTTTCTTGGGTTTTTTTTTCTTGTTTGTGTCAAATCCTTGAGAATAAAAAAAAATCAACAACAAAATAAATAAACAAACAAAAAAATCAAATAAATAAATTAAAATAAAAATATAAAAAAAAAGAAAGGAAAGTCCGCCGTCACATGAAAATGCGGAGATAGGCCGTGAGAAAATCACCAAGTGAA
>CM042161.1:4039169-4051669 GCA_023376005.1 Doryteuthis pealeii | reverse complement strand
GAAGACCCTCTGCCACCGCCATCTAGCGTAAATGACTATTTAAACCCATAGATGGGACCCTAACAGGTACTACCACTCTCGGTCAGAGTGGACCAGGGAGCAATGATGATGAAGGGGTGCTCCACATTCCCCAAACCTCCAAAACTGGAACCTCACCATCAGATAGAGTTTAACGTCATTCCCAGGACATGAAGACCCTCTGTCACCGCCATCTAGCGTAAATGACTATTTAAACCCATAGATGGGACCCTAACAGGTACTACCACTCTCGGTCAGAGTGGACCAGGGAGCAATGATGATGAAGGGGTGCTCCACATTCCCCAGAACTCCAAAACTGGAACCTCACCATCAGATAGAGTTTAACATCATTCCCAGGACATGAAGACCCTCTGCCACCGCCTTCTAGCACCCATATGATAAAAAGGGTTGGGGTTCGCCATAAGGGCAATAGGGTTTGGGGCAATAATATAGGTGCTAGGGCTTGACATGACTAGCCGATTGATCGGAGGGGGCCACTCGAACCGAACGCCCATCTAGCCTAAGTAAGGGTCTAAGTTGAGTGTTGCATGTCATGGACTGCTCAGCCACCTGGTTCCATCCTTACGCATCACGGGTCGCAACCCACGGCCAACAGGTGACAACATTGGGGGAGTCTTACCCCTCTGCAGAGGTGTATTCGGTGTATTCTAACGGCTCAGCCGACAGGGCGGGGAAAGTATGAAACAAACTGAAGAAAAAAGAAATAAGAAAAAAAAGTTTAAAAAAAGAGATTAAACTTAATTAATCATATTTATTTTGATTAATAACCAGTAAGTTAGAAACCTACATGCACAATCTCATTCGGATGGAGCGGAGTGGAGGCGTAGTGGCTAACGTGCTGGACTGCGAGATCCTAGTAAACAAGTTCGAACTTCAGTCCTGCTATTACGTTTAATTTCGACCAAATTACGTAGCCAAACACACACACACGCCTCCTACGACGCATCAACTGGTCACGTCAAGTCGTAGCACCTATGTCTATCCATACACATATAAAGGGCAGTTGTGTGTATGTATGTCCGTCTATACATATATAAAGAGCAGTTGTGTGTATATGTATGTCCGGAGGAAACTTCGAAAATAAAACAATTAACGACAAAGTAAATATATATACACATTAAATATCACCAGAGAAAAAAATAATAGAGATTTGATTTATATTTGTGAAGATGATTAAAAAATAAAATTTAAATGATAACAGCATGGATTTTATTTTTTTCATTTAACATTTTAGATAGCAGACATTAACATTTCTTTTCAGAGTAGCTGGATCAATGCAAGGTCTATTTTGTTTACATAGGGATTTAAATGGGGCATCCCACGAGGATTCAACAGCAATAATGGATCTGCGGGACTAATTTAAAAAAATCCCTATCTACCCAGGCGACGCCGGGTAGCCGCTGCTAGTCTTATAATAATCCTAAGTGACTTAACGGTATTTTGACTCAACCTGATAGATTGAAATATTGCAGAACATTTGAATCACCCAATAAGTTTATTGGAACAAAGAGACGAGGTTGATTTTAACAATTTATAACTATTTTTTCTTCTTTTGTTTTCGAACAGGATTATTTGATATTTCGTTCAAGTATGAAACATTTCTTCCCAAGAGATTTCAATAATTATTGATCATTTTTAAAAGCAACATTAATATGTAATTGTTTTTGAATTCAGAAAGAAAAAAGAAAACTTTGATGGATCTCTTTTTTCCCGACCAGGTTGAGTCAAAATACCGTTAAGTCACTTAGTATTATTATAAGACTTTATGACGTTATAAATTCAGAGGTTTTGTGGCGGACTTTTCCTTGACTTTGATGGGTTGCTAAGGAACCCCTTCTAACCCATTTGGGGATTTATGCGAATAGTAAGTACTCCAATTCTACTACTGTTGGTGTTCCTGAGAAATGAAATGAGATTATGAATATGGTATATTTTGCATTTGTGTATCGTTTGATAGGGAATTGATTATCCTGAAAAATAATTTGGTCTTCTGATAAGTTCGAGTTAAGCAATAAATCTATACATATATAAAGGGCAGTTATGTGTATATGTATGTCTGGAGGAAACTTCGAAAAGAAAACAATTAACAACAAAGTAAATATATATACACATTAAATATCACCAGGGCTTTGTTTTTGAGCATGAATAATGAAGATTTGATTTATATTTGTAAATTTAAAAAAAAATTTATGATGGAGTAGTGTCAAAGTGTTGTTTTTTTAACTACATAGTCTGGGCGGGTTCATATGGAGGATGAGCTGTTGCCCATACAGCAAATTCCCCCTCTCCCTACTGTCACTGAAGAAAGGAAAGGTGAGGAACCAATGCAGTTTGGCAATGGTAGTGTCACAGAAGTTGATGGGTAGCACTGGATTTCAGTATCACACCACCTTAGGGATTCCGGCCCCTGATTTTTTTTTTTTGGGGGGGGGTTACTCCCCTAGCCTTTCCTTGAAAGCAGAGGTTTTGACTTAGATGGGTTGCCGACCAAGGCTAAGGAACCCCTTTTTAACCCATTTGGGGATTTATGCGAGTAGTAAGTACCCTAATCCTACTACTATTGGTGTTCCTGAGAAATGAAATGGGATTAGGGATACGGTATATTTTTGTGTATCAGATAAGCAACGGTATCTTCAGCTAGGGGAGTAAACCCCGAAAATAAATCAGGAGTCGGAGTCCCTAAAGGTGGTGTGATGCTGAAATCCAGTGCAACCCATCAACTCCTGCGACACTACCGTTGCCAAACCGCATTGGTACCATACCTTTCCTTTGGATCACAACGGTAGTGTAGAGAGGGGGGAATTTGCTGCATGGGCAACAGCTTATCCTCTATATGAACCCGCCCAGGCTATATAGTTCAAGAAAAAAAAACCAAAAAAACTTTGACACTACTCCATCGTCTCTCGTAGACGGAAGGTTGTCAACCATATAAATTCAATTTTTTTTACGCGGTAATGCCATCATTAGCAAACCATTACCACATAAGTAAACTATTTGGTATATTATGTAGACCGAACGTAGGCACACACACACACACACACACACACACACACACACACACACACACACACATTGCAGATCTATGATAATGCATTTTGTTTACTACCGTTTGTTATAATTGATTTAATCAATTCATCCTGATAGTCCTGACGATCCGAACGGTGAAACCCGGGTAGGCTTTCTGACTATACCATTTCACTAAACCTGCTCTACTAACGTATTGAGAACTTTGATATTCATTAATAACCCCGACTTATTCGGTTAATTATTTTATTGATATAGGTGATGTGTCACATCCGACTCGTGCGAAGGGGTTATTAAACACACACACACACACACACACACACACATATATATATATATATATATATATATATCGGTCAGCCACAGACACGTGTTTCGAAGTTTACTTCTCATCAGTGCGGCTCGGCTTTTTAACAGATCGAAACCCGACAGAATTTTCGTCTGCCAAGTTCCTTACCCTTGCGGCTATTAGCGGCTGTTAGTTTGAGGTGAACAATTAATTGATACATACTTACGGGGGTATGTTTTTACAATCACCAGAGAACTCAAGTCTGTAAACAGCGACAGACCAGTAACGTGGCAATTATCAAATATATATATATATATATATATATATATATATATATATATATATATATTAGATATTAGATAATTGTGACTCTTCTCGGATTGAGGGGTGTGCAAAAACAATAACGTCATTATTTAACTGAGATCTTTATAAGTTTTTTTAACGCTTTGTTTGCTTAACTGTCAAACTATTCAAAATGATTTCCCAAGTTGAATCATTGCTATACTCGGATAGACAAGTTAGACCTGAATAAGGTCGATGGGTACAATAGTCGAAGAGTCGTGTTTTTATATATCACGATTAAAGTAGGAAGCGCGTGGTGTAATGGTTAATGGACTCGTCGCCCCATGTTCAAATCCTGGATGTGATAATTGCATTTCGCTTAGTGCTAATACCCTTGGGAAAGGTAAGAATCCTACTCTCCCTCCAGCTATGGGTAAATAGTAGGGCAGACTGGGCTCTTTAACCTTGGTTAGGCGACCGGTCTAGGAGAAGGAAAACTCTGAATTCAAACCTGTTAAACTCCGCTTAAGAAATTGACCTTGTGTCATATCCTGCTCGTGCGGAGGGGTTGGTATATATATCACGATTAAATTGGGGGACAACAGTCCAAAAAATCAAAATAATACCGTAACTTTTCAGCAACAATAAATGATAGAAACATTATCTTTAAAAGTATGTGTTTGTCCAAAAATTTAAGAAATTTAACTCTTTGCCTACCAAATACCTCCCCCCAGCTGTACCAAATTTTCTTGGTATTTTTTTTACCTGTATGATGGGATATTTCAAAGTTCACCTCAGAACTCATTCTATTCAAATAAAGTTCACCTCAGAACTCATTCTATTCAAATAAAGTCCAATTATTGTAATCTGAGTCCTTCTGTTCAATTATAATGAACTAACCATGAGTTTTTGTACTTTGCTTGGGTGTGGTAGGAGAGTCGCTGGGTTAAATTTGGGTTTAGTAGATAAGAAATGAGTTTTTACAAAAACTC
This sequence comes from Doryteuthis pealeii, assembly GCA_023376005.1. NCBI lineage: Eukaryota > Metazoa > Mollusca > Cephalopoda > Myopsida > Loliginidae > Doryteuthis > Doryteuthis pealeii. The sequence goes on along the minus strand of CM042161.1, from coordinate 4,047,043 downwards.
CGGGTCAGAGTGGAACTGGGAGTAATGGGAATGAAGGGGTACTTCACACTCCCTAGAGCTCTACAATTGGAACTTCACCACTAGATGCAATTTCATGTCATACCCAGTACACAAGGGGGAAAAAGAGACTGGCTACTAAGAGACTTGGTATTCTACTTTATGATGTGAGTTGGTGTACGTTATCACGTAGGAGCTGTGAATGAGTGTCCTGTTCAGTAACCAACAAAAACTTTGTGATCACAGTTGTCTCATCCAGTCACTAGTGTGGTGCTGGTGGGGGGGGGGGGCGTTCTGTTCCGGGCGACACTTTTATGGGGGTGGCACTTTTGGGTCTTACTGTATAAGTATGTACAGGCTGCATTGGAATAAAATGGAAGAAATTCTATATCGGGAATTATCCTGCCTGATAGAGAGTTTCTTCCAGAGGTGCAGTGCTCGTAGAGTTTGGCATAGTTGCGCTCCACCACCCAACGAGATTTCAGACCAAACATTGATATAATTACACACACACACACACATACATACACACACACACACACACACATATATATATATATATATATATATATAAAAGAAGAAGGTCCGCAAAATGTATTATGTTCTCAGTAAATTTTAAAAAAATATTCTTATCTTACATACGCGACACGTGTTTCTGATCTGTTGTCTTCTTCAGGCATTGAGTTATTAATTTGGCAGAATATGTCCGATATTTGATAGGTTGTGTGTTTTTTCTGTAATTTTTCTATTATAATTTTTTATAAAATATAAAAATTTCTCCCGTTGGAACCAGAACAACATTTTATATATATATATATATATAATTTCTAACCATTACACCACATGAGGTGCCATATATATATATATATATATATATATATATATATATAAAGTAAGTCGTCGGGGCGGCCTAAAGTCTGTATCAGCCACACAGTGAGGGAGTCTATCCCTTTTCACTAGCGCTAGACCAAGGAGATTGTTTTTGCGTCTGAGGTGGATATATATATATATATATATATATATATATATATATATATAGGGCCGGTAGAGCGTCCGACTAGGAACCACAAGATTCCGAGTTCGATACCGGCCCTCGTCAACTCTGTGCGGCAAAGTGATGAGTTGATGGTAGGTGTGGCGCTCTACCTCAGATGCCAAAATACTCTCCTTGGTCTAGCGCCAGTGAAAAGACTACCTCACTGTCTGGCTTATACCGACTTTAGACCACCCCGATGACTTTACTTATTTATGTCATCCAGACTCTTTTTCAAGGGGACTGTTACAAGGACCCCGGCTACAAGTGGTTTCACTGTTACCTTCCTGTTCCACAACTTCTTCAGCCCTCTAGCATGGTCCGAGTATTTGTTCCGCTCTCTCGCATTCCTTCAATGTAATAGCGCGATTGGAGTTCGAACTCGCTTCCTAGGATCTTAGGATGTCCCAAGACGGTAGCCAATCCGTCATGGTGACTATAAACTTAAATTCTGAATGTCATAGAACAGTAATTATTTAAACTAGCAAATATATGCACCCTCCGGGTGCAAGTATTTAAGTTTAAATGTAATAAAATATTAGATTAAATCAGAAAGGCTAATGAAACTAATTAAGAATTCAGATAAAAAGATTTGAAACGGAGGGGGTATAATCGGAAAATAGAACAACTGAAACTTACTCTTTCATCACTTTCGTTTTTCAATGCTAAATTTTTCTAATTTAACTATTTAGTTAAAATAGGAAGTAAAGAATAAAATTACAATTATTTCTTCTTGTTAATGAATTTTTTTTAGGATTTATTGAAGAGATTTTTACTCATATTCATTAAGATAAAACCAAACAATTAGAAATCAATAATACCAAGCACATTTTTATTAAAATCAGTTTTTTTAATATCAATATTCAAATTAGCTTTACATTTACACTGAAAACTGGTATTTTGTTGTATATATAAATACAATTGCAAGTTATTAGTATTTAGGCAAGGCCAACAGTATTAATAATGTCAAACAGTTTTATTATTAATTGAGGTTTAAATAGAAATAGAATCATGGAGAATGTGATGTAAATAACTAAGGGAATTGTGACTTGAGTAGTAATATAGTTTCGGTTACAGACAGAAAAACACACAATCTCCATTATAATAAGATAGTTTCGGTTACAGACAGAAAAACACAGAATCTCCATTATAATAAGATAGTTTCGGTTACAGACAGAAAAACACACAATCTCCATTATAATAAGATAGTTTCGGTTACAGACAGAAAAACACACAATCTCCATTATAATAAGATAGTTTCGGTTACAGACAGAGAAACAACACACAATCTCCATTATAATAAGATAGTTTCGGTTACAGACAGAAAAACACACAATCTCCATTATAATAAGATAGTTTCGGTTACAGACAGAAAAAACACACAATCTCCATTATTATAAATAAGATAGTTTTCGGTTACAGACAGAAAAACACACAATCTCCATATAAAATAACGAAGTTCGGTACGAACAGAAAAACAACACAAAATCTATTAAAAAAATTTATGGTTACCAGACAGAAAAACACAGAATCTCCATTATAATAAGATAGTTTCGGTTACAGACAGAAAAACACACAATCTCCATTATAATAAGATGCTAATAATGAGGCGTGTGAGAAGGATGTTCTTGTTTCTTGTCAACATCCATGCGGACTATTTTCAGGCGTAAAGAATTTGCCACTTGAAGTTTATTTCGGAATTATATAGGACCTATTTCATGCACTAAGATAGGCTCTACTGGAACAGTGAGCAACGTCTTGCATTGAAATTCTGCGTACAGATATGGTCTTCGGTTCTAATCATCACCGAGGCGTTTTTTCATATCGCCCTACATCGTTACAGTGCGGTTTTTCCTACTATATTGCAGTTTCTCCTACATCAATATATATATTTGTTTTGTTTTGTTTTACGGCATATCAACCTCAGTGGGTCATTTAATGCCGATGTAAGAATGGTTCAAAGATATAGATACTTTGCATACAAAACTCCGACGAAACATTTAATATAATACAGCACATGGATATGACGAGATACAAAGTACATAGGTAAAAGGATACATAAACAAGGAGTACATAAATAAAGATGAAGACACATTCATGAATAGTACAAGATAACATATAAAAGTACAGACATGAGACTAGGATAGTCCATGCTGTGTTGAGAACTTACAGTAATGTAAGGGGGGCGGAGCCCCAACGAGAGGGGTTAGATAAAATCTACCCCATGTGGCTCGTAGTTACTGAAACAGGAAAAGAGAGGCCGAAAGGGTTTGAACCCGGCGCTTAAATACTATAGCACCCTAGCGGGCACCAGCAAACTAAATCAGGCAGACAACTCGACCAGACAAATACAAAACCAACGCTACAATGCTATTATGTTCACTTTCAGACGAATACAAAACTCCGACAAGGTTAACAGACAAAACATTTAATATGTACAGCACATGGATATGACGAGATACAAAGTACATAGGTAAAAAAGTACATAGGCAAAGAGTACATAAATAAAGATGAAGACACATTCATGAATGGTACAAGATAACATATAAAAGTACAGACATGAGACTAAGGATAGTCCATGCTGTGTGAAGAACTTACAGTAATGTAAGTGGGGCCAAAAGCCCCAACGAGAAGGAGTAGACCGTGTCTACTCCATGTGGCTCGTAGTTACTGGACCAGGAAAAAAGAGGGAGAAGGGTTTTGAACCAGCCGCTTAAATACCAATTCCCCTAGCGGGCACCAGCAAACTAAACCGGGCAGACAACTCTCCCAGGCAAATACGAAACTAACGCTACACCGATAAAGTTTTGAAATAAATCAATTCTTAATGGATAACACAATTTTGTTTATAAACTCATGTTTTCTATTTAAACCCATAGATGGGACCCTAACAGGTACTATCACTCCGGGTCAGAGTGGACCAGGGAGCAATGGTGATGAAGGGGCGATCCACATTCCCCAAACCTCCAAGACTGGAACCTCACTATCAGGGAGTTTAACGTCATTCCCAGGACAATCAATATATATAATATATAGGCCAGGCTTTGTTGAAATAATATTTTCGTTTATACCTTAAATATTGAATACTTTCCCGTGACACACCTAATGACATCTCGCGACACACCAGTGTGTCGCGACACATAGATTGGGAACCACTGTCATAGAATATTAAGGGTATTAAGTTCGAAAGTGAATGTAAAAACACGGCTGGAGTTCGAACTCGTTTATTCGGATGTCGCAGTCCAGCATGTTAGCCACTACACCATGGGGACTATAAATCTAAATTCCGAATAACATAGAAAACAAATCCGGAACCGGAGACCCTGTAGGCGTTATTTTCGTATTCGCCTGGGGAGTTGTCTGCCCGTCTAGTTTCGCTGGTTCCCGCTAGGGGCCTTGGATATTTAAGTGGCTGATTTGAACGTCTCTCTCTCTTTTCCTGTTGCTCGACCTACGAGACACTATGGGTTAGACTCTGGTCTACCCCCCTCTTGTTGGGGCTTTGCCCCCCTTACATTACTGTAAGTGATTCATACAGCATGGACTATTCCTAGTCTCATGTCTGTTGCTTTTATGTTTATCCTTTTTACCTGTAACTCTACTCTTATGTATGTATGTATTATGTACCATGTTTATTCTGTGCTGTATATAAAATGTTTTGTCTATCAACCTTTGTCGGAGTTTTATCTTCAAGTATTATCACGTTGAATCTTACAACTGGTGACCCCGACGTGATGAAAACGTATTGTGAAGGCTTTGTTTTGCATTTGGGACTTTAATCCTTACAACCCTAAAGTGGAATAACGCTGAATTTCAGTGCTACACAGCAACTCCTGCGACACTGCCCGTTGCCAAACTGTATTGATTTCTTACCTTTCCCTTGGGCTACAGCGGCAGTGTTGAGAGGGGTGGGATCTGCCGTTTGGCAACAGCACATATTCAATATCAACCCACCCAGGCTACGTAGCTAAAAAAAAAAAAAAATTTAAATTTAAAAAATGGACACTACGCTATCGTATTTCGCAGACAAAAGGATGTCAACAAACAGAAAGTTTTCGTAAGTTGAAAGGTCGAATAATATTTTCCACTTTCGGACGTAACTACGAAAGACGATGGCGTAGTGACCAATTTTTAATTTTTTAATTAAAATTTTTTTTTTTTAGCTACGTAGCTAAAATAATAAAAAAAAAAATTGACACTACGCCATCGTATTTCGCAGACGAAAGGATGTCAACCAACAGAAAGTTTTTGTAAGCTAAAACTTGAAGAGGTCGAATAATATTTTTGGACGTAACTGCAAAAGACGATGGCGTAATGACCATTTTTTTTTCTAATTAAAATTTTCTTTTTTTTTTTTTTTAGCTATGTAGCCTGGGTGGGTTGATATGGAATATGTGCTGTTGCCAAACAGCAGATTCCACCCCACCCCCTCTACACTGCCGCTGTGGTTTAAAGGAAAGGTAAGAGACCAATACATTTTGGCAACGGTTGTGTTAATAAGGAGAATTTGGAAGTTTGCAAAAAGTTTTTTTTTTTTAATATTGAATTATAGCCATTAGTTTAATTGAAATCTACCAGAAACATTTAAGAGAAATGAGTTTCTGTTGATGTTTTGAAAAGGCAAAAACATGTGAACGATTAATTGTGGATATGATACTGCAGCTGTTTTAATAACATGGATATAAGACGTCAAGGTAAGATTAATGGGAAAGAAGCGAGAAATAAAAAAGAAAAAACATTAGGTTGAATTTAAAGTCATTTGGCGTAATCATTTACCCAACCCGTTCGCCACATGTAGGATGTGACACAAGGTCGTAAGTATGCGGCATCTAGCAAGGATTAAACTCGCTTTTCAGATGTAAATGATCTACGAGACTAGTTTGCTAATAATTACACAATGACGGGACACCATGTAGGTATTTACTGTTGTAGAGTAGCTAACACCCCTTCAGCACTCTACCAGTTGGACTGGCCCATAGCCTTAAAATAGCCTATGATTAAAGTGGATAAATAAGCTAAATAATATTCAGACTGACTTTGCTGCGTTGGCTATGCCAAACCGTTCCTCCTCTATTTAGTGTAAGTTTTGTCTTGTTAATTGTTTGTACTTATTTGTTCTGTTTTCGTATGTATCCGTTGGCACTGGATACTGGTGCTGAATAAATGTATTAAGCACACCATTCTTCTGTGTATCTTTTCCACCTTAGCGATACAACATTTACTTAACCCGTTCGCCACGGAGAGGATGTGATACAAGGTCGCATGTATGGGACATACAGCAAGGATCAAATACAAGTATGGGTCTACAACAATCCAAGCTCAGCAACACTGATGAAAAAAGTGTGTGGATCGTTAGAGGGAAGGGAATCCGTGCTGTCAGCATGCCTTGATGATGATGATGATGATGATTGTTATATCGTCGAGGTGAAATGACACACAGAAGAAATTGAGTGCTTAATATATTTATGCAGCACCAGTATCCGGTGTTAACGGATACATACAAAAACACAGAACAATAAGTTACAAAACAATTAACAAGACAACTTACAAGAAATAGAGGAGGGTCAAATGCGGTATAGCCAAACGCAGTAAGAAGATCAGTCCGAATATTAATCAGCTTATTAATGAATCTGTTGAAGTCCTTAATCGTAGCCTATTTAAGGCTATGGGCCAGTCCATCCGGTAGAGTGCTGGAGGGGTGCTAGCTACTCTACAACAAAATTCAAAGTTGAGGTATAGCCAAACGCAATAAGATCAGTCCGAATATTAATCAGCTTATTAATCAAACTGTTGAGGTCCTTAATCGTAGACTATTTAAGGTTATGAGCCAGTCCATCTGATAGAGTGTTGAAGGGGTGCTAGCTATTCTACAACAACGATGATGATGATAATGATGATATTACGAATGTGTATTAAACGGTTGTATTGGAAGTGTATTACACAATTATCAATACTCTAGGGTGAATAAATACAACCACAAAATACATTTGCTACTTGGGGTTTTTCTTTGATCATTTCGATTTTTTTTCTCCTGCCAGCTGTAAAAGGCATTTCCTTGATGAGCAGCTCCAAGTGTTTGTCAGCGTGAGTGGATAGAGAGAGAGAGAGGGGGAGCGGGGGAGAGGGGGGAGTGTGTGTGTGTGAGAGAGAGAGTAAGAGAGAGAGAGAGTAAGAGAGAGAGAAGAGAGAGAGAGAGAAAGAAAAGAGAGAGTGAGAGAGAGAGGAGAGAGTGAGAGGGGGAGAATCACACACACGTTCATAGGAAAGAGAGAATCATGTTCAGATACACACGCATATAGTGTGAGAGAGAATCCCATTTACACACTAAAATAGAGAGAGAGAGAGAGAGAGAGAGAGAGAGAGAGAGAAGAGAGAGAGACAGAGACAGAGACAGAGACAGAGAGAGAAGAGAGAGAGAGAGGGGAGAATCACACACATACACACGTTCATAGGAAAGAGAGAATCATGTTCAGATACACACGCATATAGTGTGAGAGAGAATCCCATAGAAAGAGAGAGAGAGAGAGAGAGAGAGAGAGAGAGAGAGAGAGAGAGAGAAAGAAGAGAGAGAGAGATGTGTGTGTGGTGTGTGATAAGAGAAGAGAGAGAGTAAGAGAGAAGAAGAGAAGAGCGAGAGAGAGAGAGAGAGAGAGAGAGAGAGAGACAGAGACAGAGACAGAGAGAGAGAGAGAGAGATCACACACATACACACGTTCATAGGAAAGAGAGAATCATGTTCACACACGCATATAGTATGAGAGAGAATCACACACTAAAGAGAGAGAGAGAGAGAGAGAGAGGAGAGAAGAGAGAGAGAGAGAGAGAGAATGTGTGTGTGATAGAG
>CM042161.1:3974169-4029169 GCA_023376005.1 Doryteuthis pealeii | reverse complement strand
ATCTTGGTAATTTATGAGGAAATGCGTCCCGATCTCCTGCCTCAAAAATTGCTACCCGGTAACTATTAGAATAACGACCCAGCCCAGTCTATTCAAAACTATCCATCTTCATATCTATCTATCTATCTATCCATCTATCTATCTCAATTTGTTCATATTTGTCTATATTACTTTAAATACAAATTTTTTATTTATTTATTCATGTTTGTTTAATGTCTTGTTTTTAGTTTAAATAAACAAGAATTACGACAAAAAAGATGCGACCCCCCCCCCAAATACATTTACTTGTCGAAAATATCTATCTATCTATCTATCTATCTATCTCCATTTGTTCATATCTATCTATATTATTTTGTTTGTTTATCTATCTATCTATCTATCTATCTCAGTCTATTCCAAACTATATATCCATCTTCATATCTAAACAAGAATTACGAAACAAGAATTACGACGAGCTGGGGTTGTTATTTCGATAGTCACCGGGTAGCAATTTTTGAGGCAGGAGACCGGGACGCACTTCCTCATAAATTACCGTCATCTTTCTTTGGGCTGAGTCGTCTGTGCTCATTTCTTGTTAGTAATAAATAAGCAAGACTTCGTTGTTTTTTTAGCCATCTATATTTTTATTCAAAATCCACAGCCCAAACAACCCGTCCTTCGGGGGTCCGGTGTGCTTCGGCCACTGGACCGGTGTGTTGAATTAATAGCGTCGATCCCAGGGGGGCTTTTCCCCCAGGCAATACCTGCCCCCTTGATGACAGGGCTGGGTTTATTGCCCAGCGCCTGAGGCGTCCCCATTGAGGGGGAATGCCGAAGGGATCGACACAATTTTTGTTCTTTCCCATCCATGAGCTTCGGCTTGTGGGTGGGCCCACGTTAAAACGAGGCCTTGTGTCCAGCCCATACAAGTGGGGTATGAGGCAAATACCAAAACCCACAGCCTAAAATGGTCTCTAACCGCCCAGTGAAAGTTGGCATCTTAGGAGACGAAGGATCCCTGCGTCTACTCCTTCTGACTAACTTCTGAAATCTGCTAACTAAACTAGTTTCCTTTCACACACCTCGTCGACTTCTGATTGGCTGAAGGAATCAGCCAATCAGAAGTCGGCGTACAGGTCAGCGAAAGATTAACTACCCATCAATTACTTTGTCAATGGTTAATGGTAATTTTCCATTTAACAAACCGTTATTCGAATTTTAACTACACTCGCATACACAATTCGTAGGCCACCCACGAATTATGTAACAATCTCTCTCCCTTGCCCTTTACCTTTCTTGTTTTTTCATTTTTTTTTTGTGTTTTTTTTTCTCTTTTTAAATGTCTATTTCTTTCCATCTTATTTTTTAATCACAGTTTTTTTTTGGGTTTTTTGTTGTATTTTCTTAAAATATTCGCGTTTTTTTGCCACTTTCGTGAGAGTCCTGAGATTCTAATCCCCTGTGAATAGGGAGAGTGTATTGTGTTTCCACTAAAGTAAAAGGGAAAAGAAAAGAAAATTTCAGTTTTTCAAATCTCGTTTCAAATCTCATTACAAATCTCGTTTTAAATCTTGTTTCTATTTTCTCGCATGCCTGATAAAATCTTCACTACTTAACGCTTATGTGAGATAACGTAAAAAAAGTAAAAGTAATGTCGTCGGGGTGGCCTAAAGTCGGTATCAGCCAGACAGTGAGGAAGTCTATCCCCTTTTCTAGACCAAGGAGATTATTTTAGCGTCTGAGGTGGAGCGCCACACCTACCATCAGCTCCTTACTTTACCGCACAGATCGCTGTGCTATTCATACGCTGAGTTGGCGAGGGCCGGTATCGAACCAGGAACCTTGTGGTTCCTAGCCGGACGCTCTACTGACTGAGCTAAATATAGTCTTAATTTTAGTCATATACAATGCCTTGCTAAGGACCTACCAGGAGCTACTTAGTCTACAAGGGTGGTCGAAGAGGCCTCCTCCTATGAATCGGGTGGCCACGCCAAGCTCTAACACCTATAATTGTCCCGACCCTTTTTGCCCTTATGGCAACCTTTTTATCATATGTGCTAGAAGGGCGTGGTTGAGGGTCTTGGTGTCCTGGGCATGGCGTTAAACTGCATCCTAATATATATATATATATATATATATANAATTAATGAAACCGCATCTGTTTATAGCTTTTCACATTTTTATCACATGGTAGTATGATTGATTTTTAACGCATTCAACCTAATCTTGGGTTATTTTATATCTAGATTATAGGGAATCGCCATTCCTAATGCGTTGCATTGATTGATTTTAATAGCATGCCAGCCCGTTTTGGATGAAATTTATGTGTAGAGGTTAGAGATGGCGTTCATTATGCATTGAAACTGATTGAGTTTAAAGGCATATAAACTCGTCTAGGGTTATTTTATGTTCTACAGGTTTCGGAATTCTCGTTCATTGGCGTTGATATACTATATATATATATATATATATATATATATTATATATATGTGTGTGTGTGTGTGTTGTGTGTATTGTGGATATCAAGTGTTTCCTTGATATGATTAAACAAAATTGAGAACTCAAAACGAACATATAAATATTTGCGCACGCTATATATATAATATATATATATATATTATATATATATATATATATATATATAATATAATATATATATATATAAAATGTTGTTCTGCCGTTCCACGGAGGGAAAGTTCAATTATTTTATAAAAAAAAGCCGTCCGCAAAATGGTATTATGTTCTCAGAAAAAAAACTTTTTTTATTCTTTTATCTTACATATTGCGACCACGTTTTCCTGATCTGTTGTCTTCTTCAGCATTTGAATATTATTTGCAGAATATGTCGATATTGGATACGTTGTGTTGTTCTGCAACTTTTCTATTATAATGAATTATACTTTTCTATTATAATGAATTAATAGAAAAGTTGCAGAAACGCACACAAATCTATCAAATATCGGACATATTCTGCCAAAATAATAATCCAATGACTGAAGAAGACAACAGATCAGAAAACAATGTGTCGCATATGTTAAGATAAAAAAGAATTTAAAAAAATTTTTTTGAGAGCATAATTACATTTTGCGGACCTTCTTTTTTATAATATATATATATATATATATATATGGAGATAGGATGTATGTAATGTATATATATATATATATAATATATATATATATATATATATATATATATATTTGCCCCTTTCATCTTGGTTTTTACTAATTTTGAAAATTTCAATATCCGGTCTTATTGCTATGATTTTCCCTGCCTCACTAATTGTTTTATTCAAATTCTTTTATTCGCGTTCATAATATATATTAAATAATTATATATCATATTATATATTATATTATTATATATAAAGTCATCCACAGCACGTGTTTCGGCGTTTCACACCTCTTCAGTATGGCTAGACACACAGCAAACTCCGCCCGCGAAGCGGAAACCGACTGACTTTACGCCTGTCCGATCGTTAACCTCTTAGGCCATTGGCCAGCTGCTGTTTTAAGGAGCGGTGTTTGAAACTGTTAAATACATACATCTGTGTATTATACTTTTTACGATAATATATATATATATATATGTGTGTGTGTGTGTGGTGGTGTGTGTGTGTGTTATACTTTACGATATACATATAATTAATATATAAATTAATAATTATATATATATATATAATATTATATATTATATATGCACATTATGTAAAAATTTAGTGAAATTCCATATCTCCAGGGTCGGTTTTAAGCCAGTTAAATCCATTTATGTTCTCAATGGGACACGCGCTTAAGGAGATTCTTGCCCGAGGGTAATCACTCTACTCGTGTCAAATACCACACAGTGAACATAAATAATTTCACCAGTCACTGAATAAGTGGTTCTAACTAGTTTTTTCAAAGACACGAATTGGCGTAATGGTTACTGTCGAAGAAAATGGCTCCCCCATTTTAAGCAGCAGTAGTATTGTAAGAAACTGATATCAAAATTACTTGATTCGGCATTTCATCACATCATCATCATCATCATCATGTCGCGCATGCAGCACGGATATCCATGACAATTTCTTTCCCAACCTTCCCTATCATTCATTGCATCTGTGAGCTCCTCTGCGGAGCAGCCAGCATTCCCCACGTAGCTGGTCAATGTAGGTCCTTGCTGGGGCCCCACACTGCATGTCCAGTTTGGCTTCCACAGGAGAACGTCGCTTATGAGTTCATCCTTGCTCTCCAGCAATGTCCTGCATGGTCTTGTCCGTATCACTCGGATAGTTTTGAGATGGGGGGCAGGTTGACCGTACAGCTGTTTCCTCGTGGGGTTGCTGCTTCCATGACTTGTTCAAGGACTGCATGCCACATTCTTGTTGCAGCTCAAGCTTATCTCCAAAACGCTTTCGTTAGCGTCAGGTGGTGCAGCCATATAGCAGCACGATTACAACCACAGCCTGAAAGAACTGTCGCTTTTAGCTTGTCATTACGGCGTTAAATGAACCGAAAAGGTTGATATGCGTTAACAAAACAAATCAAACCAACCAGCGATATAACTTAAGCCAGGCAGAGCGCGCTTACGTTTCAATTCAGTTGAAACACCGATCCGCTAGATCACCAAAGTTAAGCAACGAGAGCCTGTTTAATACTTAGAATTGGGTACCAATTTAAGCAACACAGGTATTGCTAAAGAAACAAGACAGCTAACCAACCAACTACTTGAAAACAAGGTTCGATCCTCGCTGGATGATCCCTATATTGTGACCATGTCAAATTCATACCTGTTAGGAAAAATGGTTTTAATAGACATTTTTTATTGATCAAATATTGTCGTTTTTCGGTATTTACTTTCTAATTCACAAAATAAGTGTTTGATTATAGATTACCTATTCTCCTCTCTAAACCATAAAATAATGGTTTTGCGTCTGTCTTATAAATTAGCTGTTAGACAACAAGACAGGGAGTTTAGTAATGTATATGAATTCCTGATCGAATTAAATATACCATTACTAAGTATTTGCACTTTGCCTTTCTTTATCCACTGTTATCCACATTATCTTCCTACTTCTCTTCATGGTGGAGTAATTGGCTGGGCCGGGGTTAGCTCAGTCGTAAGGTCTGAGAAATCATGGGCTAATCCTATTAAGGTTTCTCTGTGCGGCAACAGGCCACAAAAATATTGGTGTTCCCGGGGTTAAGGCGCGCCCAATTATGCCTACAAATGGTTGTGTCTGTCTCATAAATTAGCTGTTAGACATACAAGAGGGGAGTTAGTATGTATATGAATTCCTAACAAATAAAATATATTATTATTTAAGTATTTACTTTTGCCTTCTTATTCACTATTATTACATATCTCCTACTTCTCTTTGTGTGTGAGTAAAAAATTTTTTTTTGGGCGCCACCCCTTAACCCCCTTTTTTACGATCCTCGCTGGAGTCCATACTTGTAACCTTGTGTCAAATTCATACCTGTTTAGGAAAATAGTTTTAAGTGCATATTTTTATTGATCAAATATTGTCTGTTTTGGTTATTTTACTTTCCAATTGCACAAAATAAGTGATATGGGATTTCCTACCTCCCCTCCTAATACATTAAAAGAATGGTTGCGTCTGTCGTATAAATTAGTTGTCAGACAGGCAAGATGGGGAGTTAGTATGAAGTCCATGATCGAATAAATATACTATTACAGTATTTGACTTTGCCTTTATTTCACTATTATCACATATCTCCTACTTTCTCTTTTTGGTGTGAGTCAATTGGCCACCTTTACCTACGATCTCCGTGGACGTCCCATACTTGTGACCTTGTGTCAAATCATACCTGTAAGGAAAATATACTATATATATTATTTTTAATAGATCAAAGATTTTCTCTTTCGGTATTTACTTTCCAATTCACCAAAATGAGCAAATGCAAATAGATCGTGGAACCCTCTAGATGTTATGTGTCATAAGCTGATGAATATTTGAGCTGAAGCCACGAGGAGATAAGGATCCAGGACAGAATCATTAAGCACACATGGTATCCACATTTTTGCTCACTGCAATATTTTTATAGGTTCATTTTTGGTAGTTAGTTCTTTCCATTGAAGTCCCCCCTCCCTCCCTCCCCCCAACCCTTGTTTTCTTAACATTTCGCCATCAGATGCCAGGGAAATCCCAAAATGGCTTACTTTGCCAAATTTTTAACAAAAGAATAAACAAACAACGCCTATTTTGCCTTTCTTTTCTTCAAAAGTGTTAGGTCCAGACTATATGAAATACTAGAGTACTCCCCTTGATCAGTTAGGTTGTTTGATAGTAACCTGAAGTGGGGTTTCAGCCATGACCAAAAAGTTAAGCAAAAAAAAAAGTGTTTCATAACGATAAAACGTATTATTTGCGATTATTCATTACTATTGTCCTCATCTTCATTGTTATCTGTACAACATTTCAGCCGAATGTGCCCTCGGCCTTCTTCAAGATTTCTTGTCGGAATCGGCGAACCGTCTCTAGCTCGGGAACATTCCTTCGAAATCGGGAACCTTCTTATTCGAACTCGAGAACCTTTCTTGTCGTAATCGGGAGCCTTCACGCGAACTCTGAACCCAACCCTTTATTCAATCCACAGGGTGTACTGTCTCATTCCTCTAACCATAGGCTGGGTACAAGTGCTCCGAAAAGAAGGTCCTGAGTTCGATGAGAAAGTCCCGAATTCAAGAAGGTTCCCGGGATCACAAGAACATACCTGAGAAGCCGAAGGCACATCTGCCGAAACGTTGTACAGATAACAATTGAAGATTGAGGACAAAAGTCCGAATAATTTTAAATAATACCTGTTACATCCTCAAACCCTATCATCTATTTTTTTAGATGATGCTTGATAATTTTGTATCCGACAGAAATACCCGAAAGAAGGCGGAAGATACATCTGCCGAAAAACGTTGTAACAGATAACAAATATAGATGAGGACAATAGTCCGCAATAATACCAAATAATCACAAAATTATCAAGCCTCATCTAAAAAAAATTCAGGGACATAACGAGAATGTATTAATTTTTTTAAAATCTATGAGGGTAATCCCAAAAATGTAAGGTCTTCCAAAGAGCTTAGAGTGCAGGCGAAAACTGTTTGTGCAGCTAGTTTGGGCAACACGCTGTGTGTTGTTCATTTCGTGGCACCTGCTCTGCGCATCCCTCGTTAGAACGCGCAGCCTTGGCTTAGCATTCGTCTCTTGGTGGGAGCCCCGATTGACGAGGAAGTGAAATCTGTAATGAAAGAAGTGGCTCAAAAAACAATTAACAGAATTTTACGGGCAGAGATACATGCTCTTCATTCGAAGGTGGAACATTTGCTATTGAGAGAAACCGGTGACTATGTGGAGAAGTAGGGGATGTGATCCAACATAGGCACAGCCTTCATTGTTGATGTAAGAACATGTTCTGTGTGGTAATTATACATGTCCTAAACAAAATGGCATTTACTCTGACTCCCCTATGTGAAGGAATAGGATGTAAGCCACAGAGGCCAGCTTCCATTTTGATGTATGATACTGTCCTGTGTTGGTAATTATACATTCCTATACAAAATGGTGTTGCTTTTTGACTCACCTCGTTCGGAAGGTAGAACATTGCCTATGAGAAAAACGCGGTGATTATGTTGGAGAATTAGGATGTAATCCACAGAAAATCAGCTTCATTTGATGTATATACATGTCCTGCTGTTGGTAATATACATGTCCTAAACAAAATGACATTACTTTTTGACTCACACTCGTTCGAAGGTAGAAACATTGCTATTGAAAGAAAACGGTGATTATTGTTGGAGTATTAGGGATGTAATCCACAGAAGATTTCAGCTTCATTTGATGTATGATTTACATGTTTCCTGTGTTGGTAATTATACATGTTCCTAAACAAAATGACATTACTTTTGACTAGCCTCGTTCGAAGGTGGAACATTGCCTATTGAGGA
This sequence comes from Doryteuthis pealeii, assembly GCA_023376005.1. NCBI lineage: Eukaryota > Metazoa > Mollusca > Cephalopoda > Myopsida > Loliginidae > Doryteuthis > Doryteuthis pealeii. The sequence goes on along the minus strand of CM042161.1, from coordinate 4,021,246 downwards.
AAACGGTGATTATGTGGAGAATTAGGGATGAATCCAACAGAAGATCAGCTCATTTGATGTTATGATACATGTTTTCCTAGTGTTGGTAATTATAACATGTTCCTAACAAAAATGACATTACTTTTTTGACTCAGCCTCGTTCGAAGGTGGAACATGCTATTGAGAAAAACGGATTTATTGCGAGGAATTAGGATGTAATCCACAGAAGATCTGCTTCATTTTGCAAGTATGATACATGTATCCTGTGTGGTAATTATACAATGTCCTAAACAAAATGACATTACTTTTTGACTCAGCCTTCGTTCGAAGGTGGAACATTGCTATTGGAAAACGGTGATTATGTGGAGAATTAGGATTGTAATCCACAGAAGAATCAGCTTCATTTTTGATGTATGATACATGTTCCTGTGTTGGTAATTATACATGGTCCTATACAAAATGGGCATTACTTTTTTACCCACCCTTTCGTTATAATGACATTATCTAAACTTTTATCAACTTGGTTCTATGCATTCTTTTCTGTTAGAGTCCACTCTCGATAGAGCCCACCCTTCCCCGCAAGGAACACAATTATTTACGCTAAAATTTTCTTCCCTTGAGCGATAAAATCTATCCCAAATTTGGTAGCTCAGATCCGACTATAGGAAGGAACAGACAAACAAACTCTTCCCAATTATTGATATAGATTGTACAGCAGAGAATTTAAATATAAAAATTGAATAAGAAATTATTTTATTAAAATACATTGCGGAAATGGTTTTACTAGAGAAATTAATCGGAAATTATTTGCTATCAAATGCGTTTGGAAATTGTCTTTACTATAAAAAATTTAATATAAATCATTTTTCTCATGCGAAGATATTTTACTATAAAAATGCATTAGAAATGATTTTACAACAAAACATTCGTTTGAAATGATTTTTACTATAAAAATGCATTGGAGATAATATGTTGCTATAAAAATGCATTGAAAATTGCATATCTACTTAAAAATGCACTGGGAATGATTTTTTACTATAAAAATTTTATTGGAATGATTTTACCTCTAATTTGTTGGAAAATTATTTTACTATTAAAAATGCATTGTAATGATTTCATTATTAAAATTACGTTGGAAATGATTTTTTTACTATAAAAAATGCACTGGAAATATTTTTACTATAAAAATGTATTGCGAAGCGATTTTACTGTAAAAATTCATTTGAAATCATAAAAATTACATTTGGAAATGAGTTTTACTTTAAAATGCACTGAAAGTGATTTTACAACAAAAATGCACTAGAAACGGTTTACTATAAAAAAAAATCCATTTGGAAACTATTAAATTGCATTGGAAATGAATTTACTATAAAAAATGTATGGAAATTGATTTTTAACTTTTAAAATACATTGTAGATTTGGTAGATCTACAACCGAAACTTCTATAAAAATTTTTAAAAATAAAAAAATAAAACTATCGACCCAGTTGTAGCAGTTCCAAATTTTCCACAAGATAAAAAAACAAAAAACAAAAAAAAAAAAAAAAAAAAAAAAAAAAAAAAAAAAAAAAAAAAAAAAAAAAAAAAAAAAAAAAAAAAAAAAAAAAAAAAAAAAAAAAAAAAAAAAAAAAAAAAAAAAAAAAAAAAAAAAAAAAAAAAAAAAAAAAAAAAAAAAAAAAAAAAAAAAAAAAAAAATAAAACAAACAAACAAAAACTTACAAATAAATCTACACTAGCAATAAACCTTTTTTTCTTTATTTCTTCCTGTACAGCGGACTTATCTTTTTTTTTTCTAGTTTTTTGTTTTTTTTAAAGAAAAATTTGTTATTAATAAGCCTTTTAAAATAATAGTTGTTTCCCTTGCAATATTTATTAATCCATTAAACATTGGGAAATCTAACTTTAATCAAAAACAAAAAACAGGCGTACTGTATTTTGTATTTTAACCACAGCACGCACTTTCCTCATTACGCACGAGCTGATCATTCAATTAATTAGAAACAGATGTCTCCAGGTAGCCACATGGCGTCTTTCAAGTGTCAGATGTACTAGTTTATATATATATATATATATATATATATATATATATATATATAGGACTGTGCGTGCATGTGCGTTGCTATGTGCTGTCTGTGGAATTCTTACGATCAGGCGTTTCAAAAAAAAAAAAAAAGAAATGTCCCATGTGCTATCCGTTCTCGTGTTTTATGACCGCTTTAAAGCTGTGCGTCGTCCGTCCGTAAAAATTGCAGACACTATATTTTATTATACATCATTAGTCCTTATATTATACTAGCATAAAAACAAACACTCCCCCGGGCGGGTGTAAAGTTATTTTTTTGAAAGTTTATTGTTGAGAGGAGGCAGGTCAGAGGGTTTGTATCCTAAGTAAGTAAAATCATCTAATTATTAAAGGAGTAAATAAAATAAAATAAAACAAATGAAATGGAAATTTTAGTTCTGTTTCCCCTCAAATAATATATTACGTACATTCTATTAATTATTAATTAGATTTAAATTATCTTGGAATATTTTACACATACAATTTTACACAAAATCGTTGGTAATTTATCTATTTGTAAACTTTTTTAGCGTTCCAGGGCTTGACGTATCCAGTCAATTGATCGGAGGGGCCTCTCGACCGCCTGTCTAGCGAAGTAGAGGCCAACGTGGAGTGTGTTTATCATAGACAGCCGTCAGCTCCATGGTTCGTTCTTATGCATCACGGGTTCGCCATCCACGGCCAAACAAGTGGCCTCATTTTGAGGAGGTTTACCCTCTGCAGGGATTGCAGTCGATGTATTCTTCTGTCCCAGTCGACAGGGTGACTATTCATGACTGGAATGGATCTGCGGACCAGCTTGCTTAACCGTTATAGCATCATGGGACGTAGCTGATGGAACTATAATTCATTTCCAATGCAGACATTTTGATTGATAGCCTGGAATGAACTTTCTTGGTGACCCCATTTCTATCACTAGGACAATCCAGCCTGAGCAATAATAATAATAATAATAATAATATAAATAATAATTACCTGCGACTTGCCGAGAATTGAAAAAGCTGTAGAATATGAGAGTGAGAGTGATACCAATTGTAGTTGCGTGCACTTGGAAGGTACCAACAACTTGGAAAAAAGGACTGGAGGGATCTAGAAATCAGAGAAGAATAGAGGACCATCCAGACTACTGCACTGCTGCAATCGGACTAGAGTACTCAGAAGAGTCCTGGAGACTGACGGAGACTTGTTGTCACTCAGACCCCAGTGAAATACCATCAGCTAACCGCTGATGTTGAAACTCAAAAGGAGAGAAAATATTAATAATAATAATAATAATAATAATAATAATAATAATATTACAAACATAGACACTAGATTCAATAGATTGGAAGTGGGTTAGCATCTCCTGGGAAGCGCAACTATGAGAAACCTTTTTTTTGTGTGTGGAACATTAATTTGTTCAATGTGAAAGTAACGGGGCACACCAAAGATAATGTTTAAAAACCAGTTGCGTTGACGCAGTTTGTTTCGTTACGCATTGGCGATTCTTTTTCCTCTTCTTATCGTTGTGAATCCGTCCTCAAAGAATTGGTAACTTTATTTATTTATTCAAAACAAATACAATACCGCACCAGAATCTCTTACCCTGTCGGCCGAGCCTTATAACACGCTGTTGTGAGGCGCGTGGTGTAATGGCGTTAAATAGACTTGTACTTCATACCGTTTTGTTTAGGAGCTTTGATCAGAGAACAAAGACACATCTCTCCTCTATCACGAAGTTCCTAAAACAAACTAAACACCCTCTCTGAAATAATAACATATATTCTTCTGGATACCAAGTCACATCGGTATCCAAGGAAATGAAAAGGCAGACAAAGCCGCAAGAAAGGGCACTTCAAAAACAGATATGAGCAAAATCTAAAATTCCCATATACAATCTTGAAACCAACCATAAACAAATTTATATTAGACAAATGGCAGAAATCATGCGGACAATCTGACCCAAAACAAATTTCACGAAAATACAAGGAAACTATTGGAGAGGCCACAGAATTTATTAGAAGAGAGAAGCAAGTTAATACTTCGCCAGATTGCGTATTTGGGCACACCCACATTTACCCATTCGTACCTGTTTAAAAGGGGCAAGGTGCCTCAGTGTGCCCAACATGCAAAGCTTACAACTTACAATAAGCATATCCTTCTAAATTGTAACAGACTTAAAAACATATCCGCGCAAAATTACTATCAAGCCAAGAAACCTGAAAGGACATCTATAAGAATACAAAACCTGAAAACACTTTTAAATTTTTATAAAAAAAAAGCATCTTTTCAAACAACAATATAACAAGAACATAACCGAATATCTCCATAAAGAAACCACTCCTTTAAAGGACTGAAAATTCCAAATAATCCTTTTAGGCATTAAATGACCCACAGAGGTTGATTTTATGGGGCCGTTAAACCAAAACCAAGAGAAACTATTTCGCTTACAAATCATATATATATACTAGTTACAAAATAAAAAAAACACCCCCCACCATCCGGGCCCGTATAAAAAATAGATTTAACACCTATGTGCCTGAGGGTGGGAGTAAAAAATCAATGTCAGCAAGTTTGTACCCTAAGTAATTAAAATCATCAAATTATTAAAAGCGATAAAAAATAACAATTTGAAATGTAAACTTTAAGATATTATTAAAAAAAACAAACTCTATTATAGATATATAATACAGTCATGTATATTAAAACTTGTTTTAAAAAAACAATGAGGACTGTCTAATGTTGTATGTTCAAATTTTGGAATGTATAATAAATACATTCCAAAATTTGAACATACAACATTAGACAGCCTATGTTATTACGATTTTGAGGTAATGTGACGTAATTTGTTACAGACAAAACCGCGAAAAAGCGAATCTCCATATTAATTTAGATATAAGAAAGGAAATGGAATCGTCGACCCGATTCACCTAGACGAAACTGCTTTGCATTCATATAGCGCTAATACTCTTGGGAAAGTATGAATCCAACTATACTCCCTCTAGGCTATGGGTAAATGTAGTAGGGCAACCAGTCTAGGAGAAGGAAAACTCTGAATTCAAACCTGTTAAACTCCTGTTTCGTTGGCTGGGTCTCTTACTAGAATAGGCTAAATCCTAATTAGTTATCTATTTCACTAAATTTGAATTGTGAATTAATTTAAGTTGGATTTCACGGCATGTCAACCTTGGGTTATTTTTATGCGAAAATTACATTCGGGAAAGGTACGCATACAAATATTCTCCCTTTCAGATATGGGTAAATAGTAAGGCAGACTAGGTTCTTCAACTTTGGTAAAGCAACCTGTCTAGGAGAAGGAAAACTCCGAATTCAAACTGTTAAACTCCGCTTAAGAAATGACCTTGTGTTGCATCCTCTTGTGCGGTGGGGTTGGTTCTCTCTCCTATCTCTTCTCTCTCTTCCTCCTCTCTATATATATTATATATAATATTATATATATATATATATATATATTAATAAATAAGTTATCCACATACACGTGTTCGAGGTGTACCTCTCATCAGTGTGGCTACACGTTAACACTACCCCAGCCGGGTTTTGAGACCTGAATGGAATTTTTATTCACTAAGTCTCCTACCTGTGCGGCCAGTTTAGCGGCTGTCAAAATATAGGAGAAATATTTATTGATAACATTTTCTAGCGGAAAATGAATTCACTAGAGTCCTCGAACTTTGTAAACAAAGTGAGGGTTAGTTACATGCCTAGACGGTGAATTTTTACAATTAAATCCCCTATTTAGAGAACTCACAAATATATATATATAGAGGAGAGAGAGACAGAGACAGAGAGAGACAGAGGAGAGAGAGCTTTGCGCATGGTGCCCCACAAGGGTTGATATGCCATTAAACAAAATTACCAATCCAACTGTCTCTGTCATGTCCGTCTCTCTCTCTCTCTCTCTCTCTCTCTCTCTCTCTCTCTCTCTCTCTCTCTCTCTCTCTTCTCCCGTAACAGTTTCCTTACCCACGCTTTTTCCCCCCTTTCATTTGAACAAAACTTAATTCTTTTCTATCCATAAATCTTTCGTTCTCATCGTCTGGCTTTACATTTTCTACACAATTCCGTATACATCAACTTCCTTCATTATTCAGCCAGTTTTTTTTTTTTTTGTTTTTTGAGGTGGAGTTGGGGCTTTTTTTTTTTTGGGGGGGGTAAAACAATTCCTTGACATCTTGTTTTTCAAGATAATCATTGAATTTCGTTTAAATCCTACATCCACTTTTATTTATTTAAGTGTTAACCAGCTCTCAACTTGGACTCAAGCGTCAGCTGGTTCCATGTCATCCCCCATTCAAAAATTCAGTAGGGATTTGAACTGGTAAACAATATATTATATATGATAAAAATAAAATATATATATATAAATAATAAAATATATATTATATCTTCTTATTATTAATGGAGATTGTGGGTTTCTGCCTGTAACCGAAACTATATTACTATACAAGTTTCACAATCCCTTTGTTATACATCACAATTTCTCCATGATTTTTTTTTTATTTAAACCTCAATTATTTAGTAAAATTGTTTTATATCTTTAAGACTGCTTAACAATATCTACAACTAATAACATGCAATTATATTTATATATTCAACAATAATAGCGGTTTACAGGTGAATGGAAGGCTAATTTGCATATTGATCTTTAAAAATTTGATTTTAATAAATATATGCTAGTATTATTGATTTTCTAATTGGTTTGGTTTTATCTTAATAAAATATGAGCAAAAATCTTCGGAGATAATTCTTACAGAAATCTATTAACATAAAAGAAATAACTTGTAATTTTTATTCTTTTTCTTCCTTATTTAATAAATAGTTTAAATAGGGAAATTTATCACTAAAGACGGGAGTAAGGGGAAAATTGCGTGGAACAGTAGTTTCCAAAGTTTGTTCTATTTTCAATTCATTACCCCTCATGTTCCAAAATCATGTTATCTGCATTTTTATTCAGTTTCATTGGCCTTCTATTTAATATTGATATATTTATTATATTAAAACTAATACTTGCACCCGGAGGGGTGCATATATTTGCTTAGGTATATATGAATAAAAAATGAACAAATAATTAATCATAAAAATTCCTTTTCTAAAAATCTTTTGAATTCAACCAGTCACATTTTTTAATACCCATCCCCCTTCGAGTAAGTTAATTCGGTCTTGTTGCCAACATCTCAAAATCCGCTACATTTTGGATAGTTTACCGACAAAAAAGGATACATATCGACATGACCGACATATATATGCGCGAATGCCCACATTGTGAAAAGTTAATAACTTCGTTCTTTTTTGCAGAATTAAGGGGGGGGTTGGGGGTGTGAACTGATTTACATTCTTCTCCGCACCCAAACACCACGAGTGAATGAGCTCTGATTGATGATTTTTGTAAAATCGAAAATATGACAGTATCAGCTATGCATTATATATTAAATTGTTTTCTTCTTTAACAGCATTTTGTGTGATGTTTTCATTCCATCTTTCACCCCCCCCCCCCCCCCCCCCCCCCCCCCCCCCCCCTTACTCATATAATATATATATAGTATAATATATATATATTATATATATATATATATATATATATGAATTAAACATTTTTGAAAAAAACAAATGAGTTGTTAGTTCGCTGACAGAATCTGTTTCAACCTTTTGAAGAGGTCTTCTTCAAGAGCGAAATATTTATGATGGAAAGACGGAATAAGTAAACCGTAAAAAACAGGAGGGTACAAACGAACGTTCATGTTCGGAGCCGGAATTCATTTAAATTCAAAAATGCATATTCTGTGTTGCAAATAAAATAAATTTTATTTAAAAATCAGAAGCATTATAATCCACAAGAAAACTCAAAAGAGTTTGTTGTAAAATATATAAAAAACGTATAAAAAGTATCAAAAATGTTCATGATTCCAGCTACAAAAAAAAAGTAAAGTCCACAGCACAATTCTTTTCGTTTGTACCCCTCCTGGTTGTTAACGGTTTACTTATTCCGTCTCTCCATCATAAATATTTTCGCTCTTGAAGAAGACCTCTTTATCAAAAGGTCGAAACAGATTCTGTCAGCGAACTAACATCATTTGTTTTTCAAAAAATGTTAATTCATATATATATTATATATATATATATATATATATATATATATATTATATATATGAGTATGAAAAGATGGAATGAAAACATCACACAATGCTGTTAAAGAAGAAAACAATTTATAATATAATCATAGCTGATACTGATCAATATTTCGATTTACAAAAATCATCATCAGAGCTCATTCACTCCGTGTGTTTTGGGTCGGAGAAGAATGTCAAATCAGTTCACCCCCCAACCCCCCCCCCTTTAATTCTGCAAAAAAGAACGAAAGTATTACATTATTCACCAATGTGGGCATTCGCGCCATATTATATGTCGGTCATGTCGATATGTATACCTTTTTTGTCGGTAAACTATCCAAATGTAGCGGATTTTGAGATTGTTGGCCAACAAGACGAATTAACTTACTCGGAAGGGGATGGTATTAAAAAAATGTGACGGTTGGAATTCAAAAGATTTTTAGAAAAGGAATTTTTATGATTAATTATTTGTTCATTTTTATTTCATATATTACTAGCAAATATATGCACCCTCCGGGTGCAAGTATTTTAAGTTTTAATATAATAAATATCATATTTAAATTAGAAAGGCCAATGAAACTGAATAAAAATGCAGATAACATATTTGGAACAGAGGGGTATGATGAAAAATAGAACAACTTTGAAACTAACTGTTCACCATTTTCCCTTACTCCCGTCTTTCAGTGGTAAATTTCCCTAATTTAACTATTTTAGTTTAAAATAGGAAGAAAAAATAAAATTACAGTTATTTCTTTTGTTAATAGATTCTGTTAAGATTTACTCCGAGATTTTGCTCATATTTATTAAGATAAAACCAAACAATTAGAAAATCAATAATACTAAGCATATATTTATTAAAATCAAATTTTTAAAGATCAATATGCAAAATAGCCTTTCCCATTCACACTGTAAACCGCTATTAGTTGAATATATAAATATAATTGCATGTTATTAGTATGTAGATATGTTAACAGTCTTAAAGATATTAAAACAATTTTACTAATAATTGAGGTTTAATAAAAAATAAAATCATGGAGAATGTGATGTAAATACAAAGGGAATTGTGACTTGTATAGTAATATAGTTTCGGTTACAGACAGACAAACCCACAATCTCCATTATAATAAGAAGATATATATATATTTTATTATTTATATATATATATTTTTTTTTATATATATATATATATTGTTACCCAGTTCAATCCCTACTGAATTTTTGATGGGGGATGACATGGGGACCAGCTGACCTTGAGTCTCAAAGTTGAGAGCTGGTTAACACTTAAATAAATAAAAGTGGATGTAAGGATTTAAACGAATTCAATGATTTATCTTGAAAAACAAGATGTCAAGGAATTGTTTACCCCCCAAAAAAAACCCCACTCCCTCAAAAACAAAAAAAAAAAAAAACTGGCTGGAATAATGAAGGAAGTTGATGTATACGGAATTGTGTAGAAATGGTAAAGCCAGAACGATGAGAAAGAAAGATATGGATAGAAAAGATTAAGTTTTGTTCAAATGAAAGGGGGGAAAAGCGTGGTAAGAGAAACTGTACGTGGGATAGAGAGAGAGACGAGAGAGAGAGAGAGAGAGGAGAGAGAGAGAGAGAGAGAGAGAGACGGACAGACAGAGACAGTTGGATTGGGTATTTTGTTTAATGGCATATCAACCCTTGTGGCGGCATTCCCAAATGCCAAAGCTTCTCTCTCTCTCTGTCCTCTCTCTGTCTCTGTTCTCTCTCTCTCTATATATATATATTTGGTTGAGTCTCTAAAATAGGGATTTTAATTGTAAAATTCACCTGTTCTAGCATGTAACTAACCCTCACTTTGTTTACAAAGTTCGAGGACTCTAGTGAATTCATTTCCGCTTAGAAATGTATCAATTAAATATTCTCCTATATTTGACAGCCGCTACTGGCCGCACAGGTAGGAGACTTAGTGAATAAAAATTCATTCAGGTTCTCAAACCCGGCCTGGGGTAGCTGTTAACGTGTTAGCCACACTGATGAGAGGACACTCGAAAACGTGTCTGTGGATAACTTATTTATTAATATATATATATTATATATATATATATTATATATATATATATAGAGAGGAGAGAGAGAGAGAGAGATAGAGAGAGAGACCAACCCCACCGCACGAGCAGGATGCAACACAGGTCAATTTCTTAAGCGGAGTTTAACAGGTTTGAATTCGGAGTTTTTCCTTCTCCTAGACAGGTGCTTACCAGGTTGAAGAACCTAGTCTGCCTACTATTTACCCATATCTGAAGGAGAATATTTGTATGCGTACCTTCCCGAATGTATTTTCGGCATAAAATAACCCAAGGTGACATGCCGTGAAATCCAACTAAATTAATTCAAATTCAAATTAGTGAAATAGATAACTAATTAGGATTTAGCCTATTCTATAGAGACCACCACGAACGGAGTTTAACAGGTTTGAATTCAGAGTTTTCTTCTCCTAGACTGGTTGCCTACTACATTTACCCATAGCTAGAGGGAGTATAGTTGGATCATACTTTTCCCAAGAGTATTAGCGCTATATGAAATCAAGCAGTTTCGTCTAGATTTTGAACTCGGGTCGACGAGTCCATTTCCTTTCTATATCTATAATAATGGAGATTCGCTTCCGGTTTTTGTCTGTAACAAAAATTTACGTCACATTACCCAAAATCGTATAACATAAGCTAATCAATGAATAAATACATTCAAAATTTGAACATTCAACATTAGACAGTCCTCATGTTTTTTTAAAACAAGTTTTAATAAATACATTGACTGGTATTATATATCTATATAAGTTTGTTTTATTTAATACATATTTAAGTTTACATTTCAAATTGTTTTATTTTTTAACCTTTTAATGAATTTGATGATTTTACTTACTTAGGGTACAAACTTGCTGACATTGAATTTTTTTTACTCCATCCCTCAGGCAATATGTTTCAAAAATCTATCTTTTTTAATCGCCCGGAGGGTGTTTTATTTTTGTACTAGTATATATATATGATTTGTAAGCGAATAGTTCTATCTGAGTTTTTTTAAACGGCATATCAACCTCTGTGGGTCATTTAATGCAAAAAGGTTATTTGGATTTCAGCTTTAAAGGAGTGGTTCTATGGAGATATTGTTATGTTCTGTTATATTTTGTTGAAAGATTGTTTTTTTTTAAAATATTAAAGTGTTTCAGGTTTTGTATTCTTAAAGATGTCTTTCAGCGTTTCTTGCTTGATAGTAATTTGCGCGGATATGTTTAAGTCTGTTACAATTTAGAAAGATGCTTAGTTGTAAGTTGTACTTTGCATGTTGGCACATGAGGCACCTTTCCCTTTTAACAGGTTTTAGAAGGGTAATGTGCGGTGTGCCAATACGCAATCTGGCGAGTATTTACTTCTCTTCTAAATACTTCTGTGGCCTCTCCAATAGTTTCTTGTATTTCGCTGGAATTTTGTTTTGGGTCAGATTGTCCCATGATTTCTGCCATTTGTCTAATATAAATTTGTTTATGGTTGGTCAGATCTGTATATGGGATTTAGATTTGCTCATATCTGTTTGAAGTGCCTTTCTTGCGGCTTTGTCTGCCTTTCATTTCCTTGGATACCGATGTGACTTGGTATCCAGAAAGAATATTAATGTTATTATTTTTCAGAGAGGGTGTTTAGTTTGTTTAGGAACTTCGTGATCAGAGGAGAGATGTGTTTTGTTTCTCTGATCACGAAGCCTCCTAAACAAACGGTATTGAAGTACAAGTCTATTTAACCATTACACCCACGCGCTCCACAACAGCGTGTTATAAGCCTCGCCGACAGGGCAGCTTCTGGTGCGGTATTTAATTTGTTTTTAATAAATAAATAAAAGTTACAATTCTTGAGACGGATTCACAACGATAAGAAGGAGAAAGAATCCCAATGCGTAACGAAACAACTCGTTCAACGCAACTGGTTTTAACATTATCTTTTGGTGTGCCGTTACTTTCCACAATTGAACAAATTAATGTCACACACACACAAAAAAAAAGGTTTCTCCATAGTTGCGCTTCCCCAGGAGATGCTAACCCACTTCCAATCTATTGAATCTATGTCTATGTTTGTATTATTATTTATTATTATTATTATTATTATTATTATATTATTATTTTCTCTCCTTGAGTTTTTCACAATCAGCGTTAGCTGATGGTATTTCACTGGGCGTCTGAGTGACAACAAGTCTCCTCAGGTCTCCAGGACTCTTCTGAGTACTCTAGTCGATTGCAGCAGTGCAGTAGTCTGGATGGTCTCTATTCTCCTCTGATTTCTAGATTCTCCAGTCTTTTTTCCAAGTTGATTTGGTACGTTCCAAGTGCACCCAACTTACAATTGGTATCACTCTATCCTATTCACAGCTTTTCAATTCTCTGGCAAGGTCCAGGTATTATTATTATTATATTATTAATTATTATTATATATTATTTGCTCAGGTGGATTGTATCTAGTGATAAGATGGGTCACCAGAGAAGTTTTCATCAGTTGCCTATTCAAATCAAAATGTCTCATCTATGCAAATGAATATAGCTTTCATCAGCTACTGTCCCTGATGCTATAACGGTTAGCAAGCTGGTCTCGCAGATCCATTCCAGATCATGAATAGTCACCCTGTCGACTGGAACAGAAGAATACATCGACTGCATCCCTGCAGAGGGGTAAACCTCCTCAAATGAGGCCACTTGTTGGCCGTGGGATGGCGACCCGTGATGCATAAGAACGACCTGGGAGCTGACCTGTCTATGATAAACAAACATCCACGTTGGCCTCTACTTCGGCTAGACAGGCGGTCGGAGAGGCCCCCTCGATCAATGCTGGAACGTCAAGCCTGAACCTAAAAGTTTACAAATAGATAAAATACCAACGATTTTGTGAAATATGTGTTAAATATTCAAGTAATTAAATCTAATTAATAATTAATAGATGTACGTAATATATTTATTGAAGGGACAGAACTAAGTTTCCATTTCAATTTGTTTTTTTTATTTTATACTCCTAATAAATTAGAATGATTTTACTTACTTAGGGATACAAACCCTCATGTAACTGCCTTCCCTCTCAGACAATAACTTTCAAAAATAATAACTTTTACAACCGCCCGGGGGTGTTTTTGTTTATGCTAGTATATATAAGACTAATGATGTATAATAAAATATAGTGTCTCTAAATTACGGGACGGACGACGCACAGCTTTAAAGCGGGTCATAAAAACGAGACGGATGCAACTGGGACATTTTTTTTTTTTTTTTTTTGTAAAACGGCCTGATCGTAAGAATTCCACAGACACACATAGCCACGCACATGCACGCACAGTCCGATATATATATATTATATATATATATAATATATATATATATATAAACTCAGTACATCTGACACTTGAAGACCATGTGGCTACCTGAGACATCTGTTTCTAATTAATGAATATCAGCTCGTGCGTAAATGAGGAAGTGCGTGCTTGTGTTAAAAATCAAATACAAAGTACGCCTGTTTGTTTTGATTAAAAGATTTTCCCAATGTAATGGATTAATAAATATTGCAGGGAAAAAAGCTTATTTAATTAACAAGATTTTTCTTTAAAAAAACAAAAAAAAACTAAAGATAAGTCGCTTGTACAGAGAAATTAAAAAAAAAGGTTATTTGCTAGTGTAGATTTATTTGTAAGTTTTTTGTTTGTTTGTTTTTGTTTTTTGTTTTTTTATCTTGTGGAAATTTGGAACTGCTACAACTGGGTCGAGTTAGTTTATTTTTTTTATTTTTAAATTTTTTTTATAGAAGTTTCGGTTGTAGATCTACCAAATCTACAATGTATTTTAAAAGTAAAATCATTTCCATACATTTTTATAGTAAATTCATTTCCAATGCAATTTATAGTTCCAATGGATTTTTTTTTTAATTAGAAAACCGTTCTAGTGCTTTTGTTTGTAAAATCACTTTCAGTGCATTTTAAAAGTACAAACTCATTTCCAATGTAATTTTATATAATTTCAAATGAATTTTTTACAGTAAATCGCTTCTCAATACATTTTATAGTAAAAATATTTTCCAGTGCATTTTTATAGTAAAAATCATTTCCAACGTATTTATTAATGAAATCATTTCCAATGCATTTTAATAGTAAAAATAATTTCCAACAAATTAGAGTAAAATCATATCCATAAATTTTATAGTAAAAATCATTCCCAGTGCATTTTAAGTAGAATCATTTTCAATGCATTTTTTATAGCAAATATTATCTCCAATGCATTTATAGTAAAAATCATTTCAAACGAATGTTTGTGTAAAATCATTTCTTAATGCATTTTTATAGTAAAATCATTTCCATGCGAAAATGATTTATAATTAATTTTTATAGTTAAAGACAATTTCAAACGCATTTGATAGCAAATAAATTCCGATAATTTCTTAGTAAACCATTCCCAATTGTATTTTATAGTAAAATAATTTCTTATTCAATTTTTATATTAAATTTCTTTGGCTGACATCTATATCAATAATTGGGAAGAGTTTGTTTGTCTGTCCTCTATAGTCGGATGCTGAGCTACCAAATGGGATATATTTTACTCGACTCAAGAAGAAAATTTTAGGCGTAAATAATTGTGTTCCTTGCGGGGAAGGGTGGGCTCTTATCGAGAGTGGCGGACTCTAACAGAAAAGATGCTAGAACCAAGTTGATAAAAGTTTAGATAATGTCATTATACGAGGGTGTGTAAAAAAGTAATGCCATTTTGTATAGACATGTATAATTACCAACACAGAACATGTATCATACATCAAAAATGAAGCTGATCTTCCATGTGGATTACATCCCTAATTCTCCACATAATCACCGTTTTTCTCAATACAATGTTCCACCTTCGAACGAGCTGAGTCAAAAGTAATGTCATTTTGTTTTAGACATGTATAATTACCAACACAGAACATGTATCATACATCAAAATGAAGCATTCTTCTGTGGATTACATCCCTAATTCTCCACATAATCACCGTTTTTTTCTCAATAGCAATGTTCCACCTTCGAACGAGGCTGAGTCAAAAAGTAATGTCATTTTTGTTAGGACATGTATAATTACCAAACACAGGAACATGTATCATACATCAAAATGAAGCTGATCTTCTGTGGAATTACATCCTAATTCTCCACATAATCACCGTTTTTCTCAATAGCAAGTTCCACCTTCGAACGAGGCTGAGTCAAAAAAGTAATGTTCATTTGTTTAGGACATGTATAATTACCAACACAGGAACATGTATCATACATCAAAATGAAGCTGATCTTCTGTGGATTACATCCCTAATACTCCACATAATCACCGTTTTTCTCAATAGCAATGTTCTACCTTCGAAACGAGTGTGAGTCAAAAAGTAATGTCATTTTGTTTAGGACATGTATAATTACCAACACAGGAACATGTATCATACATCAAAATGAAGCTGATCTTCTGTGGATTACATCCCTAATTCTCCACATAATCACCGTTTTTCTCAATAGCAATGTTCTACTTCGAACGAGTTGTGAGTCAAAAAGCAACACCATTTTGTATAGGACATGTATAATACCAACACAGGAACATGTATCATACATCAAATGAAGCTGGTCCTCTGTGGCTTACATCCTACTTCTTCACATAGGGGAGTCAAAGATTTAAATGCCATTTTGTTAGGACATGTATAATTACCCAACACAGGAACATGTATCTTACATCAAAATGAAGCTGGTTCCTATGTGGATCACATCCCTACTTCTCCACAATAGTCACCGTTTCTCTCAATAGCAATGTTCCACCTTCGAATAGAAGCATGTATCTCTGCCCCGTAAAATTCTGTTAATTGTTTTTTGAGCCACTTCTTCATTACAGATTTCACTTCCTCGTCAATCGGAGCTTCACCAGAGACGAATGCTAAGCCAAGGCTGCGCGTCTAAGCGAGGCCATGCGGCAAGAGCAGGTTGCCAAACGAATGAACAACAACACAGCAGTGTTGCCAATAGCTGCCACAAACAGTTTCCTGCATCTCTAGCTCTTTGGAGACCTTACTTTTTGGGATTACCCTCAGTAATTTTAAAAAATTAATACATTTATCGTTATTTGTCTGAATTTTTTTTAGATGAGTCTTGATAATTTGTATTATTTGTATTATCGGACTCATTGTCCTCATCTATATTGTTATCTGACTACAACGTTTCGGCAGATGTATCTTCCGGCCTTCTTCGGGTTATTCTTGTCGGATACAAAATTATCAAGCATCATCTAAAAAATCAGATGATAGGGTTTGAGATGTAACAGGTATATTTAAATTATCGGACTTTTGTCCTCATCTTCATTGTTATCTGTACAACGTTTCGGCAGATGTGCCTTCCGGCCTTCTTCAGGTATTTTTGTTGATCCCGAACCTTCTTGAATTCGGAACTTTCTCTCGAACTCAGGAACCTTCTTTTTCGAGCACTTGTACCCAGCTAATGGTTCAGAGGAATGAGAACAGTACACCCCTGTGGATTGAATAAAGGGTTGGGTTCAGAGTTCGTGAAGGCTCCCGAGTTACGACAAGAAGGTCTCGAGTTCGAAAGAAGTTCCCGATTTCGAAGAGAAGTCCGAGCTAGACGGTTCCCGATTCCGACAAGAAATGCTTGAAGAAGGCCGGAGGGCACATCGGCTGAAATGTTGTACAGATAACAATGAAGATGAGGACAATAGTATGAATAATCCAATAATACGTTTATCGTTATGAACACTTTTTTTTTTGCTTTAACTTTTTGTCATGGCTGAAACCCACTTCCGGGTTACTATCAAACACCTACTGATAAGGAGTAACTCTAGATTTCATTAGGCTCTGGACCTAACACTTTTTGAAGAAAAGAAAATGCAAATAGCAGTTGTTTGTTTAATTCTTTGTTAAAATTTGGCAAAGTAAGCATCTTTGGGATTCCACTGGCATCTGATGGCGAAATGTTAAGTAAACAAGGGTTGGGGGGGAGGGAGGGGGAGATTCATGGAAAGACTTAACTACAAAATGACTATAAAATATTGCAGTGAGCAAAAATGTGGAACCATGATGTGCTTATGATTCGTCCTGGATCCTTATTCTCGTGGCTCAGCTCAAATATTCATCAGCTTTGACACATCAACATCTATGAGGGCACGATCTAGTTGCATTGCTCATTTTTGGAATTGGAAAGTAAATACCGAAAAGAGAAAATCTTTGATCTATAAAAATATATATATATATCATATTTCCTTACAGGTATGATTTGACACAAGGTCCACAAGTATGGGACGTCAGCGGAGGATCGTAGGTAAAGGTGGCCAATTACTCACACAAAAAAGAGAAGTAGGAGATATGTGATAATAGTGAATAAGAGGGCAAAGTCAAATACTTGGTATAAGTATATTTATTCGATCAGGAATTCTACTAACTCCCATCTTGCCTGTCTGACAACTAATTTATACGACAGACGCAACCATTCTTTTTATGGTATAGAGGGGAGGTAGGAAATCCCATACATCACTTATTTTGTGAATTGGAAAGTAAATAACCAAAACAGACAATATTTGATCAATAAAAAATTATCAATTAAAACTATTTTCCTAACAGGTATGATTTGACACAAGGTTACAAGTATGGGACGTCCAGCGAGGATCGTAGGTAAAGGTGGCCAATTACTCACACACAAAGAGAAGTAGGGAGATATGTAATAATTGTGAATAAGAGGCAAAGTCAAATACTTAATAATATATATATTTATTTTGATTAGGAATTCATATACATACTAACTCCCCGTCTTGTCTGTCTAACAGCTAATTTTATGAGACAGACACAACCATTTGTACATAATTGCGCGCCTTACCGGGAAACACCATATTTGTGGCCTTGTGCCAGACACAGAGAAACCTTAATAGGATGTAGCATGATTCTCAGACCTTACGACTGAGCTACCCGGCCCCAGCCCAATTACTCACACATGAAGAGAAGTAGGAGATATGTGATAACAGTGAATAAGAGGCAAAGTCAAATACTTAGAATGGTATATTTATTCGATCAGGAATTCATATACATTACTAACTACCCTGTCTTGTCTGTCTAACAGCTAATTTATAAGACAGACGCAACCATTATTTATTGGTTTAGAGAGGAGTAGGGAATCCTATACAACACTTATTTTGTGAATTAGAAAGTAAATACCGAAAACAGACAATATTTGATCAATAAAAAATGATCATTAAAACCATTTTCCTAACAGGTATGATTTGACATGGTCACAAGTATAGACATCCAGCGAGGATCGAACTTGTTTTTCAGTAGTTGGTTGGTTAGCTGTCTGTGTTTCTTACAATACCTGCTGTTGCTTAAATTGGTACCCATCTTAAGTATTAAACAGGCTCATCGTTGCTTAACTTGGTGATCTAGCGGAAATCGGTGCTTTCAACGTGAATTGAACGTAAAGCCGCTCTTCCTGGCTTAGTTAATGATCGCTGGTTGGTTGATTTTGTTGTTTTAACGGCATATAACCCTTTTCGGTCATTTAATGCCGAATGACAAGCTAAAGCGACAGTTCTTCCAGGCTGTGGTGTGTATCGGTGCTGCTTTATGGCTGCACCACCTGGACGCTAACGAAGCGTTTTGAGAATAAGCTTGAGCTGCACAAGAATGCTGCATGCAGTCTTGAACAAGTCATGGAAAGCACCCCACGAGGAAACAGCTGTACGGTCACCTGCCCCCATCTCACAAACTATCCGAGTGATACGGACAAGACATGCAGGACATTGCTGGAGAAGCAAGGATGAACTCATAAGCGACGTTCTCCTGTGGAAGCAACACATGGACATGCAAGTGTGGGGCGCCAGCAAGGACCTACATTGACCAGCTACGTGGGGATGCTGGCTGCTCCGCAGAGGAGCTCACAGATGCAATGAATGATAGGGAAGTTGGCGAAAGATTGTCATGGATATCCGTGCTGCATGCGCGACATGATGATGATGATGATGATGATGATGAATGCCGAATCAAGTAATTTTGATATTCAGTTTCTTACAATATCTACTGTTGCTTAAATGGGGAGCCATTTTCTTCGACAGTAACCATTACGCAATTCGTGTCTTTGAAAACTAGTTAGAAACCACTTATTTCAGTGACTGTGAAATTATTTATGTTCCTGTGTGTATTTGACACGAGTAGAGTAGATTACCCTCGGCAAAATCTCCTTAAGCGCGTGTCCCAATGAGAACAATGGATTTAACTGGCTTAAACCGACCCTGGAGATATGAAATTTCACTAAATTTTACATAATGTGCATATATATATTATATATATATATATATATATATATATATATATATATTATATATGTATATCGTAAAGTATACACACACACACACACACACACACACACACACATATATATATATATATATATATCGTAAAGTATATACACAGATGTATGTATTTAAAACAGTTCAAACACCGCTCCTTAAACAGCAGCTGGCAATGGCCTAGAGGTTAACGGATCGGACAGGGGTAAAGTCAGTCGGGTTTCGCTTCCGGGCGGAGTTTGCTGTTGTGTCTAGCCATACTGAAGAGGTGTGAAACGCCGAAACACGTGTCTGTGGATGACTTTATTAATAATATTATATATATATATATATATATATATATATATATTATGAACGCGAAAAAAGAAATTTGAATAAAACAATTAGTGAGCGGGGAAAATCATAGCAATAAGACCGATATGAAATTTTCAAATTAGTAAAACCAGACTGAAAGGGGCAATATATATATATATATATATATATATATATATATATATATATATATATAACATACATACATCCTATCTCCATATATATATATATATATATATATTATAAAAAAGAAGGTCCGCAAATGTATTATGCTCTCAAAAAAATTTTTTTAAATTCTTTTTATCTTACATATGCGACACATGTTTCTGATCTGTTGTCTTTTCAGTCATTGGATTATTATTTTGGCAGAATATGTCCGATATTTTGATAGATTGTGTGCGTTTCTGCAACTTTTCTATTATTCATTATAATAGAAAGTTATAATTCATTATAATAGAAAAGTTGCAGAAACACACACAACGTATCAAATATCGGACATATTCTGCCAAAATAATAATTCAATGCCTGAAGAAGACAACAGATCAGAAACACGTGTCGCATATGTAAGATAAAAAGAATAAAAAATTTTTTTTCTGAGAACATAATACATTTTGCGGACTTTTTTTATAAAATATTGAACTTTCTCCCGTTGGAACCAGAACAACATTTTATATATATATATATATATATTATATATTATAATATATATATATATATATATATATATATAATATATATATACGTGCGCAAATATTTATATGTTCGTTTGAGTTCTCAATTTTGGTTAAATCATATCAAGGAAACACTTGATATCCACCAATACACACACACACACACACACACACATATATATATATATATATATATATTATATATATATTATATCAAGCCCAATGAACGAGATTCCGAAACCTGTAGACATAAAATAACCCTAGACGAGTTATATGCCTTTAAACTCAATCAGTTATTCAATGCATAATGAACGCCATTCTCTAACCTCTACACATAAATTTATCCAAAACGGGCTGGCATGCTATTAAAATCAATCAATCAACGCATTAGGAATGCGATTCCCTATAATCTAGATATAAAATAACCCAAGAAAGGTTGACATGCCGTTAAAATCAATCATACTAACCATGTGATAAAATGTGAACAGCTATAAACAGATGCGGTTTCATTAATTCTCACTGATTAGAATTTTGCAGTGACAAGTGAAAATAAAAAGTGAAAATAAAAAGAAACCAAAAAACAGTTTATAGTTTTAAAGTTGTTAACACTTCCGTCGAGCAAAGGTTATCACTGGGAGGATACTGGGGGATTTCACGAGTTAACCCCCAACGAAAACGTCATGACAACGTCATGTCTGTAGATGACTTATATATATATATATATATATATATATATATATATATATATATGGGAGAATAAGTGCTTAATTGGAGTCGTACCTAATTTTGAAAATTAATTAATTAATAATGAATTAGGCGGGAATACCTATTAAATGTATGGCTAAACAAATCGAGAAAAATCAATCTCTGTATGTACATTTCGGCCTATTAGGCCTCATCAGCAGAGCTATAGATCGGAAGATATCCACCAATACACAAACACACATACACACACACACACATCTATAGCACACAGATCTATAGCTCTGCTGATGAGGCCTAATAGGCCGAAATGTACATACAGAGATTGATTTTTCTCGATTTGTTTAGCCATACATTTAATAGGTATTCCCGCCTAATTCATTATTAATTAATTAATTTTCAAAATTAGGTACGACTCCAATTAAGCACTTATTCTCCCAAAAATTATCGGCAAAAAGCCATTCCAAAACAAACCGTGTTTACAACTTATATATATATATATATATATATATATATATATATATATATATATATTATAAAATTGACTCTCCCGTCGATTTTCGACGAATGAGGGTTCATACACACAATGAACACCCACACAGTGATTTTTTTTATAGTGGTGAAGGCTTGTGTTGGACCATCCACCCTTTTTGGCACAGTCGATAGGAAAGAATTGGTGCATCAAAGGTTGCCACAAACCCAATCAACGACCGACCTCAGGAATTTTGAATTCAGAGTTATCCCTTTCCTAGACTGGTTACCTACCCAATGCTGAAGGGTCCAGTCGGCCCTAGTATTTAACCCATAGCTGGAGGGAGAATATGTGGATTCATACCTTTCCCAAGGGTATTAGCGCTATATATAGAGGCGCGTGGGCTAGTGGTTAGAGTCGTGGAAAATGGACTCTGTTGGTATTTCACACACACACGCACACACACACACACACTATATATATATATATATATATTATATATATATATATATATATATTATGAACGCGAAAAAAGAAATTTGAAAAAACAACAATCAGTGAGACGGGAAAATCATAGCAATAAGACCGGATATGAAATTTTCAAATTAGTAAAAATTAGACTGAAAGTGTAATATATATATATATAATATATATATATATATATATATATATATATATATATGTGTGTGTGTGTGTGTGTGTGTGTGTGTGTCTGTGGATATACCATATTATGATAATTACAATCAACCAACCAATCCCCCCTCGTCCCTTTACAAAGGATCGTTACATTGTAATTTTTTTATGTTCTCTAACTTTTAAATTTAAAAGAAACGATCGACAAATACTTAGATCTTGCCAGAGAGCTTAAAAATCTGTAGCGCTAATAGCAATTATTGTTGGCGCGCTTGGAACGATCCCCAATGGCTTGGAAAAGAGAATGGAGGAATTGGAAATTAGAATAAGAATCGGGACCATTCAGACCACAGCATTGTTAAGATCGGCTAGAATACTCAGAAGAATTCTGGAGACTTAAGAAGACTTGTTGCCAGACTCCAGTGAAAGACCACTAGTTAAAACTGGTGTCAAAAACTCGCAAGTAGTGAAATACTACTACTACTACTACTACTAATAATAATAATAATAATAATCAAAGCGAAAATTGATAAGACCCAACAAAATAGTAAATGTAGACTTTGCGGGAATAGAGATGAGACTGTAAACCATATACTCTGCGAATGTAGCAAACTAGCACAACAAAAATACAAAACTAGACATGACTGGGTTGGGAAGGTGATCCATTGGAAATTATGCAAAAAAATTAATTTTGACCATACAACAAAATGGTATATGCATAAACCAGAATCTGTTTTTGAGAACGAAACGCATAAAAATCTCTGGGACTTTGAAATAAAAACGGATCACCTTATCCCAGCAAGAAGACCAGACCTAGTGTTGATTAACAAAAAAGAAAGAACTTGTCAACTGGTGGATTTTGCAGTGCCAGCAGATCACAGGGTGAAGCTAAAGGAAAATGAAAAAATGGACAAATATCTGGACCTTGCCAGAGAACTGAAAAAGTTATGGAATATGAAAGTCAAAGTGATACCAATTGTAGTTGGTGCACTTGGAACAGTCCCAAAAGGATTCTGCCAGAATACTCAGAAGAGTCCTGGAGACCTGAGGAGACTTGCTGTCACTCAGACTCCAGTGAAAGACCATCAGCTAATGCTGATGTGAAAACTCAAAAGGAGCAAATAATAATAATAATAATAATAATAATAATAATAATAATAATAATAAACTCAAGGGAGAAACTGAATCGCTAATAATTGCTGCACAAAACGATGCCATTAGAACAAATTATATCAAAGCAAAAATTGATGAGAAACAACAAAACAGTAAATGTAGACTGTGTGGTGACAGAGATGAGACCATAAACCATGTATTAAGGGAATGTAGCAAACTAGTACAACGAGAGAGAAAAAAAAGCTAGGCACGACTGGGTGGGAAAGGTGATCCACTTGGAATTATGCAACAAAGTAAATTTGGACCATACAACAAAATGGTATATGCATAAAACAGAATCTGTTCTTGTGAATAAAACGCATAAAATTCTCTGGTACTTCGAGATAAATACGGATCACCTAATCCCAGCCAGGAGACCAGACCTAGTGTTGATTAACAACAACAACAAAAGAGAGAGAACATGCCAACTGGTATACTTTGCTGGTCCAGCAGATCACAGGGTGAAGATGAAGGAAAACGAAAAGATGGACAAATACCTGGACCTTGCCAGAGAACTGAAAAAGCTGTGGAATATGAGGGTGAAAGTGATACCAATTGTAGTTGGTGTACTGGGAACAGTCCCAAAAAGCTTGGAAAAAAGATTTAAGGAACTGGAAATTAGAGGAAGAATTGAGACCATCCAGATAACAGCATTGTTAAGATTGGCTAGAATACTCAGAAGAGTCATGGAGACCTGAGGAGACTTGTTGTCACTTAGACTCAAGTGAAAGAGCTTAACAGTGGTGTGAAAAACTCAAATAATAATAATAATAATAATAATAATATATAGGGCAGCCTAATGTCGGTATCAGCCATACAGCAAGGAAGTCTATCCCCTTTTCACTAGCGCTAGACCTAGAATATAATTTTAGCGTCTGAAGTGGAGAGTCACACCTACGATCAGTTCCTCACATTTCCGCACAGATCCCTGTGCTACTCATACGCTAAGTCGGCGAGAGCCGGTATCGAACTAGTACCCTTGTGGTTCCTAGGCGGACGCTCGACTGAACAAAACCGGTCCTAATGATAATAATGATAATAATAATAATAACGCGATGGCATAGAAGAAAGGAGTGAGGAGAGAGAAAGAGATAGGGAGATAGATGGGGTAGAGGGAAGAGAAGCAAGAAAGAGAGAGGGAGGAGAGAGAAATAGTGAGCCAGATAGAGAGTGTGTTGAAGGGAGGATCGACGATGTCCAGAAATGTACTTTAACGCGTTGCTATGGTAAAAACAAAATCGCAAAAATGAAAAATAGAAAAAGATGAAAAAACGGAATATGATGAAAAAAGAAAAAAAATTACTAACAGATGTGAAGACATTTTCTATCCAAATTTTTTTTTCCTGTTTTTTTTTCCTGTTTTTTTAGGAATATTTTTATTTATTTATTTAAACTTTCAATGGACAAATGACAAGTTAACTTTGAATTTTTACTGGCAACTTTGGTAACAGCTTATTTTTATTTTTTTTTTTATTTTTATTTATTTTTTTTAGGGTTTTTTGGGTTTTTTTTTCAATTTATTTTTTAAGCATCCTGAACATGTCTGGCGAAGACGTCAAAATATGATGCTAAATAAGCTCTTTAAACTACGAGGAAAATATCCGGAAGTTGAGAAGAGCCGGATTTTGGAAGAGAATTTCCAAGTAAACCTTTATATATATATATATATAACATTTTCTCGATTCGTTTAGCCTTACATTTGAACATATATGCCCGCCTAAAATTCATTAATTATTAACTAATTAATTTTCAAAATTAGGCATGACTTCAATTAAGCACTTATCCTCCAAAAATTGTCGGCTTAAAGCCATATACAAATAAACACATTTGTTTGTTTACTTAAACTATATATATATATATATATATATATATATATATATATATATATATATATATATATATATATATATCCGCAAAGAAACATATATATTTATGATATGCCTAGACGACGTACTCCGAACATCATTAGATACCATAAAAGAAAAAGGTTTTACACTAAAAAAAAAGAAAAAAAGGCCAGAAGCAGGCGATATCCCGCACAGGCTATCACACATGCAGACTACGCTGATGACCTTGCACTTCTTGCAGATACACCGGCACAGGCCAAGTCACTACTGCATAACATGGAGACGGCAGCAAAGAGCCTCAGCCTCTATGTGAACTCCGATAAAACTGAGTTAATGTGTTTTAAGAAGAAAGGAGACATCTCCACACTCGACGGTAAGCCAGTAGAACAATTCACATACCTAGGTAGTAATATCTCATCCACGGAAAGCGATGTTAATACACGAATAGGAAAGGCATGGTCGGCTATAAACAGATTAACAGTCATATAGAAAAGAAAGTAATCGCGGGGAGAGGGTTGCTCTGGGAAGCGATCCGGCAATGGGATATAACCACGCAGTGGGATAAGGCACACTATAATTATCTCAGAATTTCCATAGATGCTCTTGCAGGCTGAAAAGGGATGGCTTCTACTGCCCAAAGACATACTTCTAAACTGTTCCCCATCTGAAAAAGAGTGTGTACCTGCGTGTATATATATTTACCTACCCCTCCGCAGGAGCAGGATGTGACACAAGGTCAATTTCTTAAGCGGAGTTCAACAGGTTTGAATTCAGAGTTTTCCTTCTCCTAGACCGGTTGCCTAACCAAGGTTAAAGAGCCAAGTCTGCCCTACTATTTATCCATAGCTGGAGGGAGAGAAGGATTCATACCTTTTCCAAGGGTATTAGCGCTAAGTGAAATGTACGTGCATTATTATGTTTGATAAAAAAAACGGCACATCATAGCTAGAGGTTTATAAGAGTAATGTACTTAAAACATTCCAAGGCACTTGATGTAATGGTGAGTAAGCTAAGCTCGCAAACCGTTGTTAGTGAGTTCGATTCTCACTAGACTTCTTCTCTGGTGCTAAACTAAGTAAAACTTTCATACTTAAAATGAAACTAGCAACTATGTTTTCAAGCCAAATTCTTTCTTGGTTACAACTGTAGAATTTGGTAATAAATAATACTAAATAATATCCGTTTTGATTGTATGACATTCCACTAGAGACATCAAAATGCTGGTATCTTTGGTTTAAAATAAAATTAACAACTTACTCATAGCTGGAGGGAGAATAGAGAATAGTTGTATATATATATATATATATATATATATATATATATATATATATATATATATATATATGATGAAAAGGAAGTGAATCCGACGGTATGTAGTATATTAAGAAAAATGGAAAAAACACAGGTTTAAATGAGTTAAGTGGTAAGTTACCAACCCCTCCACAGGAGCAGGATGTGACACAAGGTCAATTTCTTAAGCGGAGTTCAACAGGTTTGCATTCAGAGTTTTCCTTCTCCTAGACCGGTTGCCTAACCAAGGTTAAAGGGCCCAGTCTGCCCTACTATTTATCCATAGCTGGAGGGAGAGTAGGATTCTTACGTTTTCTGCAGTGTTTCGATCTATTAATTAGATCATCTTCAGGGCATTTGTTGGTATATGGAAGGTGATAAAAAAATGTTATCACAGAATAACGATAAAAGCAAGTGAGAGTCCTTGTTTATCAGTCTGTTTAAAATTTGAAGTCTGAAAAAAGAACGCTGAAAAAATGGACGGTTTGAAATATGACGTCATATATATATATATATATATATATATATATATATATATATATATTTCCTAAGGGTATTAGCGCTATGTGAAATGCATACGTGGATTGTCAGTAAAATAAGCTTTTAAAAAAGTGTAGGCTGTCGTAGGGGTTTAGAATATGCTAACGGTATCCCCTGCTAAAGGGTAAAATTTCCTAAAACAGGTGGATCCCAGGTATACCTTTCACAATGGTATTAGCGTTATGTGAAATGTAAACAGCCTCGTCCTGTATTTGAACTAATCTCGCCATGTGCATTCCCTACGAGGGTAGCCATTACACCATGCGCCTCCATGATGTATACATATATATACATATATATACATATATATACACACACACACACACACACACATATATATATATATATATATATATATATATATATACCAACCCCTCCACATGTACAGGATGTGACACAAGGTCAATTTATTAAGCGGGGTTTTAGCAGGTTTGAATTCAGAGTTTTCCTTCTCCTATACTGGTTACCTAGCCATGGCTAAAAAGCCCAACCCGCCCTGCAATTTGCCCATAGCTGGAGGGAGAGTAGTTAGATTCATACATTTCCCAAGAGTATTAGCGCTATGTGAAATGCAAACGGCTTCGTTCAGGATTTGAACTCGGGTCGACGATTCCATTTCCTACGACTCTAACAATTACACCGCGCGCCTCCATGATACACGCGCTGAAAACTAGCTTGTACCAAAATATTGCAAAACTTTTGACTCGCGCTTGTATAATAGCAAGATATGAATTACAATGGAAATATAGAATTGTTTTCAATAAATATTCACCTAACAATTTGCAATTGAGATGCACTGCCAAATTGTGCCTCATGCTAGCAAAATATTGCAAAACCTTTGACTCACCCTTGTATAATAACAAGATATGAATTACAATGGAAATATAGAATTGTTTCTCATGTCACCAAAATATTGCAAAACTTTTGACTCACGCTTGTATAAATAGATTACCATGTAAGATCCGGGAAGATCCGGGGGTCCCACAGTAGATCTACAAAATAATCCGAATTGAAGGAACTCCAAGAGAACCGAACCGAGAGAATGGATTTACAATATGTTGACGAAATAAGAGAAAGACAATGGATATATCCGGGGTCGGACTTCCTGGCTTTAATGGAATTGTGATATGCGGATATTATCAAAGGAAAAATATCTGTGGGAACCTAAGGAGCTTACTGCTACTTAGAAAACAAAACAAACAAAAAAAAAAACAAGTTAAATAGTACCCTTATTGTTGTTCTATAAGCATGATCCGCTCTGTCAGCTTTGGGCTGTAGAATACATCGACTGCCTCTATGCACTCTGTAGGATTTTGTGGAGCTTAATGCTACCTCAAAAATAAATTCAAAGTTAAATAGTACCTCTATTGTTGTTCTACAAGCATATCCCGCTTGGGTTGTTGAACACACCGACTGCAGCTCTGCATAGGGGTAAAATTAGGAGATGGACTCGTCGAACCGAGTTCAAATCCCAGACAATCTGCCGCCCTGTGGGCTTGGGCGTTAGAATGCACCGACTGCACCTCTGCAGAAGGGTAAGACTCCCCCAATGGGGCCACCTGTTGGCCGTGGGTGGCGACCCGTGATGCTTAAGAATAGAGCCCAGGTGGATGAGCAGTTCATGACATGCAATACTCCACTTTGGCCCTATCTTGGGCTAAACGGAGAGGCCCCCTC
This sequence comes from Doryteuthis pealeii, assembly GCA_023376005.1. Taxonomy (NCBI): domain Eukaryota; kingdom Metazoa; phylum Mollusca; class Cephalopoda; order Myopsida; family Loliginidae; genus Doryteuthis; species Doryteuthis pealeii. The sequence goes on along the minus strand of CM042161.1, from coordinate 3,992,471 downwards.
CGATCAATCGGCTGGTCATGTCAAGCCCTAGCACCTATATGACTTTCCCAACCCTATTGCCCTTATGGCAAGCCCCAACCCCTTTTTATCATATGGGTGCTAGAAGGCGGTGGCTGCGGGTCTACATGTCCTGGGAATGACGTTAAACTCTATCTGATGGTGAGGTTCCAGTTTTGGAGGTTTGGGGAATGTGGAGCACCCCTTCATCACCATTGCTCCCCGGTCCACTCTGACCCGGAGTGGTAGCACCTGTTAGGGTCCCATCTATGGGTTAAATAGAAAAATGTATTTATAAAAAAATTGTATTATCCATTAAGAATTGATTTATTTCCAAACTTTATCGGCATTAAATGACCCACTGAGGTTGATATGCCGTAAACCGAACCAAACCAAACCAAACCAAAAATTAAATAGTACCTCTATTGTTGTTCTACAAGCATATCCCGCTTGGGTTGTTAAATACACCGACTGCACCTCTGCATAGGGGTAAAATTAGGAGATGAACTCGTCGAACCGAGTTCAAATCCCAGACGAATCTGTCTACATTTCAAATAGCGCTAATACCCTTAGGAAAGGTATAAATCCACCTGCTCTCTCTCCAGTTATGAGTAAATAGCAGGGTAGACTGGGCTCTTTAACCTTGGTTAGCTAACCAATCTAGGAGAAGGAAAACTCTGAATTCAAACCTGTTAAACTCCGCCTAAAAATTGACCTTGTGTCACATCCTGCTCATATGAAGGTGTTTGTAAATAAGTGCATATGGGTAAAATCCCACACACCACCTGTTAGCTGTGGTTAGCAACTCGTGTTGCTTAAGAACGAAATCTTAGTGTCTGAGCAGTCCATGACATGCAACACTTTACCTTGGTCCTTACTTAGACAGGACAGTCGGTCGGAGGCCTCCCTCCGATCAACCGGCTGGTCAAATCCCTATTTCTCCACATAGTCACCGTTTTTCTCAATAATAATGTTCCACCTTTGAATGAGAGCGCCCCATAAAATTCTGTTGACTGTTCTTTGAGCCACTTCTTCACTACAGATTTCACTACCCCGTCACTGGAATAATGTTTACCTCACAAACCCTCTTTCATGGGACTGAAGAGATAATAGTCTGAAGGCGCTAAATCTGGTGAGTATGGAGGATGCGGTAAAATTGTCCACCCAAATGAAGCGATTTTCTTCCTTGTCCTCTGATGCTTGTCTGTGGGCGAGCATTGTCATGCATAAGGAGAACATTATCGATAAGTAAGTTGGGTCTTACTCACTACAAATTTCACTTCCCCGTCACTGGAATAATGTTTACCTCACAAACCCTCTTTCATGGGACTGAAGAGGTGATAGTCTGAAGGCGCTAAATCTGGTGAGTATGGAGGATGCGGTAAAATTGTCCACCCAAATGAAGCGATTTTCTTCCTTGTCCTCTGATGCATTGTCATGCAGAAGGAGAACATTGTCAATTGGCAAATTGGGTCTTATTCGTGGAACCCTATGGATATCTTTACAATGGAAGGGGAGGAAAGAAATGACGTTTGAGAGAGAGAGAGAGAGAGAGAGAGAGAGAGAGAGAGAGAGAGAGAGAGAGAGAGAGGAGAGAGAGAGAGAGAGAGAGGGGGGAAGGAATGGTAACTCATCTTCCCCCTCTCTCACTGTTTACTGTAATTCTTGAATGTTTTTGCTTTTTTTAATTTTCTGTGGATCACATCCTTACTTCTCCACATACTCACTGTTTCTCTCAATAGCAATGTTCCACTTTCGAATGAGAGCATGTACCCCTGCCTTGTAAAATCCTGTTGACTGTTCTTTGAGCCACTTCTTCACTACAGATTTCACTTCCTCGTCACTGTAATAATGTTTGCCTCCCAAACCCTCTTTCATGGGACTGAAGAGATGATAGTCTGAAGGCGCTACATCTGGTGAGTATGGAGAATACTGTAAAATTGTCCACTCAAATGAAGCGATTTTCTTCCTTGTCCTCTGATGCTTGTCTGAGGTCGAGCATTGTCATGCAGAAGGAGGACATTGTCGATAGGCAAGTTGGGTCTAACTCGTAGCATTCTTGCTCTGAGCATCGTTAGGGTCTCAGCGTAGGCCTTAGTTTTATAAAACTTCGGCCTCATGAAAGAGAGTTTGAGAGGTAAACATTATTCCAGTGACTAGGAAGTGAAATCTGTAGTGAAGAAGTGACTCAAAGAACAGTCAACAAAATTTTACGGGGCAAGGATACATGCTCTCATTCGAAGGTGGAACATTGCTATTGAGAGAAAAGGCGACTATGTGGAGAAGTAGGGATGTAATCTACAGAGGACCAGCTTCATTTTGATGTATGATACATGTTCCTGTGTTGGTAATTATACCTGTCCTAAACAAAATGGCATTACTCTTTGACTCACCCTCGTATATATCTCCATTTTTCTATCATATATACATATATGCATATATATTTCCATTTTCCCATCATATATATATATATATATATATATATATATAAATATATATTTCCATTTTCCCATCATATATATATATATATATATATATATATATATATACGGTATTTGTGGAAAAAGTGACTTACCGGTGAAAATGGTCACAATGGTTAGTTGATTCAAGTTTCACAATGATAAGACAGCGATATAACAAATATAAAGTGCTCAATACGTTAGTAGAGCAAATTTATTATCATAAAGGTACACGGTAATAACCTACTCGAGTTTCACCATAAGGATCTTCAGGGTTAAATCCACTGGATTAATCAAGATATTGATTGCAATCGATTTCACGTGGGTATTTTATCGCGAAAAAATACACACGTGAAATTGACTGCAATTAATATCTTGATTAATCCAGTGGATTTGACCCTGAAGATCCTTATGGTGAAACTCGAGTAGGTTATTACCGTGTACCTTTATGATATATATATATATATATATATATATATATATATAAAACTGAAACTGGAATTGAATCCGACGGTATGTTGAAAGAATAAATAAAGGAAATAAAGTATAGAATGGATAATAAAGGATAATTTTAATTAATATCACTTACACATGTGTTTCGGCCAGGAGTTTATCTATGTGTACATTATTCAAACTATTATTATTATTATTATTAAATAAACAAATGAAATGAAATAATAATAATAGAAAAAATGTACAAATATTTAGTTCAAATAAAGGTCGAATTTTCTTTGTGTACGGAATATTTTTACATTTTTTCTATCATTATTATTTCATTTCATTTGTTTATTTAATAATAATAATAGTTTGAATAATGTACACATAGATAAACTCCTGACCGAAACACGTGTAAGTGATATTGATTAAAATTATCCTTTATTATCCATTCTGTACTTTCTTTCCTTTATTCATTCTTTCAACACACACACACACACACACACACACACACATATATATATATATATATATATATATATATATATATATATATATATATATATATACTTCAAAGTGGCGTGTGTGTATTTGTTTGTAATGCAAGTCTTTCTATCGAAGCGACCCGTGTAATGCTTGTAAAAAGTAGTGGTAGTATTTTTTTATTTTTATATTAAAAAAAAAAAAGATTCTAGTTGATGGAGGATAGACTGAAAGGACGACACGTTTTGGTACTTAAAGGAAATAAATAACCGGCCCCAGAAGATTTCCTGTGGTGAGCATCCGCTCTGAAAAAAACGCGCAAGGAAAGGGAATAATAATAATAATAATAATAATAATAATAATAATAAAGCTACCCCTCTTTCCTGTCTGTGCCCTCTATTCGGCCACTGGTGACTTCCTCTCTTAAGCAAACATTCGTTTCACCATCCAGACCCACTGAACTTCCGGTATCTTCCGTCTGGGGCTTTCATTTAGGCGAGTCGCCATGTTTCTTCGGGCTGCAGAAGACATTATGTCATCCCGAGAAGCCAGTTTCTCTTTACTTTGAATGCCCTACATTTTTAATTGCCCTTAATTAGATCCCTGTTGTAGAATAAGCAATTTCGGTTTAGGTGTCACAATATCCGTTACTACTATCGGTATCCACAAAGGTATCAAAGATTTTACAAGTAAGTAGTTGTGAGGAAGTTATTATTTTCTATAGTTCCAAATCAGCAGGACTTTTTTTCCTTACTTATTTAATATTAAGGACCGGTTTAGCTCAGTCAGTAGAGCACATGCCTAGGAATCGCAAGGTTCCCGGTTCGATACCGGTCCTCACCAACACAACTTATAAGTAGCACAGATATCTGTTCGGTAAAGTGAGGAGCTGAAGATAGGTGTGGCGCTCCATGGATTGGGGGGAAAAAGAGGATAGTCAGTGCATTCTAAACCCTGTCAGCAGGGCACTAGAAAAGAAGAAAGAGAAAAATCTGTTGGAATATTTTTATATATATATATATTTACCAACTCCTCCGCACAAGCAGGATGCGACACAAGGTCAATTTCTTAAGCGGAGTTTAACAGGTTTGAATTCGGAGTTTTCCTTCTCCTAGACTGGTTACCTAGCCATGGTTAAAGAATCCAGTCTGCCCTGCTATTTACCCATAGTTGGAGGGAGAATTGGATTCATACCTTTCCCAAGGGTATTAGCGCCATGTGAAATGATAAGAGCTTCGTCCAGGAATTGAACTCGGGTTGACGAGTCCGTTTCCTGCGACTCTAACCATTAGTCCACGCGCCCCCATAATATTTTTATATATACGGTGTGCTGCAGTACACCACTTAAATTTATAGACTAAGCGAGGTCACGTGGTTTAAACCTCAGCCAACCAATAACCCGAATACGTGGTTTGTTAACTACTTAATCGCTGATACTGACAGTCGTCCACTTGCGATCATTTACGAAGGGCCTGCAAGACTGAGGAGCACCAAGGAACAACCAAAGGATTCTTCACTAAGGATCACGTTCTGCTTAACACAAAGGACAAGCGCTCTTGCTTGAAGCCTAAAGGATGGCCACAAAAATCGTAACAAATACGGAAAGAAAGAAAGAAAATATTGAATTAACATACCATGCATAGACCGACTTATTTAATTCCAAAACCATCCTTGTAGATGAACAGTAGTGCTACTATTCAACCCATAGCTGGGGTAAAGCGAGGGTCCATGCATTTTCTAAGGGTTATAGTCCAAAAGTGGACGTAATAGCACGATTGGAGTTCGAACTCGCTTACTACGATATCGCAGTCCAGCACATTAACCATGGAGACTCCTCATTCACACCGCCCTGTCGGTGGGGCGTTAGAATGCACCGACTGCACCTCTGCAGAGGGGTAAGACTCCCCCAATGGGGCCACCTGTTGGCCATGGGTGGCGACCCGTGATGCTTAAGGATAGAGCCCAGGTGGATGAGCAGTTCATGACATGCAATACTCCACTTTGGCCCTATCTTGGGCTAGACGGGCGGTCGGAGAGACCCCCTCCGATCAATCGGCTGGTCACGTCAAGTCCTAGCACCTATATGATTTTCCCAACCCTATTGCCCTTATGGCAAGCCCCAACCCCTTTTTATCATATGGGTGCTAGAAGGCGGTGGCTGAGGGTCTACATGTCCTGGGAATGACGTTAAACTCTATCTGATGGTAAGGTTCCAGTTTTGGAGGTTTGGGGAATGTGGAGCACCCCTGGTCCACTCTGACCCGGAGTGGTAGTACCTGTTAGAGTCCCATCTATGGGTTAAATAGAAAAATGTATTCATTAAAAAAATGTATTATCCATTAAGAATTGATTTATTTCAAAACTTTATTAAATGACCCACTGAGGTTGATATGCCGTAAAACAAAACAAACCAAACCAAATCCTCATTCACAAATAAACGGACTTCCGGAATTCTAAACCTAGTATCTTAACAACAAATAAACGGTTTGGTTTAGTTTCTTTGTTTAACGGCACATCGATATCCGTGGTTTATTTAATTCTAAACCCATCCTTGTAGGTGAACAGTAGTGCTACTATTCAACCCATAGCTGAGGTAAAGCAAGGGTCCATGCATTTTCTAAGGGTTATAGTCTGAAAGTGAACATAATAGCACGACTGGAGTTCGAACTCGCTTACTACGATATCGCAGTCCAGCACATTAGCCACGGAGACTCCTCATTCACAAATAAACGGACTTCCGAGGATAATTCATCATCCCTAAACTAAATTCCCGCGGTTAAGATAACAGCTTCTCCAGTTTTGTAAATAAAAGAAAAACCCCTTTTAGTGCATTTTTTTTTTGCTAATCCAGAGCCGTGTTTTCAACAGATGTCTAAAAGATACAAAAACCCTTCGTATAGCCACAGTTTGCGTCTATTGATAACGGATACCGAATATCCGAACATGTGGGAGTCCCTCCCCCCATTTTGTCCCCCCGTCTCTGTTCTTTTTATATTTTCAATGGAAATCTCTTTCTGGTTTTCATTCCACGGATTTTGAACGCTCCACTAGAGCATCTGTTTCTTTTCTTCTTCCTCACCCCCCCCCGTAATCTGACTCGGATTTTTAGTATCTAACTGTAGATCCGGACAAACGCCCAACTAAATCACGAAACGTTAAAGACAATAGTACGTATCGAAAGGGTCACCATATGGTAGCCAAACGGTGGTCATGTCCCCCTTTTTCGATTCAAGAGTAATGTCTTTTCACTTGTAAAATGGTCGCCATCTATCTATACTAGGGACTGGCAAAATGAGCCCTAAATTCGTTTTTGACAAAATAACTTTAGCCCCCCTACAGAAAATAATTTACCAAAAATCAGGAAATTATCGGATTTTAATGAAATTTTCAGTGTTTATGTATCAATAAATGATCTTTATAATGCATTATTTATTTTATTTCAAAACTTTCTCATTTTTTCCCGGTCACTTAATTTTGACCCCCTTATGTTGGGAGCGTAAAATGTTTTGCAAGTTGATCATTTTCGATACTAATTACAGTATAAATAAAGAGATAACAGACCGAAGTTATGAATAGAAACAAAACAATTTTTTTTACGGTGGCTTTTCTATGAGAAAATAAGTACCAAAAATCGAAAAATAAAATGTAAAAAAATAATAAATAATAAATTTTTTGGAGATTTCTTTTTTACTCATTTCGATAATTATTTAATTGGCTATTATCTTATGAAAGAAAAAATTATACATCGATGTTTTTTCTGCTTAAAAAGGGGAGGGATACATTATCAATCGAGTTTTTCTTCAAAACTTATTACTTTTGGCGCCTAAAATAAGGTTTGCATTAAGTAGAGATTTATTTTTAAAATCTAGAAATATAACATTTTAAACTTAACATCAGGATTTTCATATTTTAAATGAATTTTATATATTAATTTTTCATAGCAAAAATACTAAATTAAAGTTTTGAAATAAAATAACTGATGCATTATAAAATTCATTAATTGATAAATCAATACTGAAAATTTCATTAAAATCGGATAATTACCTGATTTTTGGTAAATTTTTTTTCCATCCCAAATGTTATGTTAAAATTGTAAACAAGCGCCTAAAACCATTGAAAAACAGCCAAAATGGCGGATGGCGTCGAAATTGACCAAAACAAATGGTTTTAAATCTTTTAAAAATAAACTGCATATGTAATTATATTTTTTTTTTTTTAATGATGGTTATTATGCTTCTACTTATCGATTTAGACAAAGTTTAACCTTAAATAATAGATTTAATTATTCTTAATTCGCTTTTAAAATCCCGGAGGAAACTATGAAAATAAAACAATTAATGATAAAGTAAATATATATAGGATATATATAAGATAATTCAATTCCAATGAAATATAAAAAAAAGAAAAAAAACTGAGCCCGTTTTAACACCTACTATGAACGCTGATTGGCTTTAGCATTAACCAATCAGAAGGTCAGAAGCCGAGGGAAGCAGTGGCAAACACTCCATTTAAGGCCAGTTCCTTTCTGTTAACGTTAACGGACACACGGGTAGCGCTTTGGAGGTTGATCATCTCTAAAAGGGGTCTAACTGGCGAGGGGGTATTATGTTGGAAGACCCGAAACCCCCCCCAATGAAATCAGTTAATAACGTAACTGACGACGCTACACGGCACTGTTTTTATTAGGCGTATCTCAAACATATACATTCACTATCACCAGAGCTTGCTTTTTGAGCAAAAATATTGAAGATTTTATTTATATTCGTGAAGGTGAAATGTAAAAAAGTTTCGTCTAGGATTTGAACTCCGGTCGACGAGTCAATTTCCTACGACTCTATCCATCGTCTCCATATTACTAGTAAGATTTTTTTTTTAGATGAGGCTTGATATTTCGTATTATTTTGATTTTTCGGACTATTATCCTCATCTTTCTTTCAATTTTTTCTCCTCAAAATCACTTACAATATGTTTTATCCAAACACCCCGTCATTTGAATACATTCGCCCGGTGATGGATGCATATTTTTGCTACTTAAAATACTGATTCTAGATAAAAAAAAATTTTCATAAAATAATTTAGATTTACTCAAAAAGATTTACTTTTTAAAAAATAATGTTGGAGTTTGCGTTTTTTTTAAGTCTAAAACAAAACAAAACAAAAAACAAAACAAAACAACAACAACAAAAAAAAACAAATAAAAAAAACTCTAATTTTTGTGTGTTTGTCTGTGTCTACGATTGAAGTCGATTAGATTTTCGTCATCTGTTTTAGGTCTGAGGAGTTTTGAAAGGCCGACAGCTAAAGAGAAAAACAAGTTAATGGCATCGAAGCAAAATATGGACACTATTAAAAGTAAACGTTTTCAGTTATTACGTTGGTATTAGTTTAGCTGGTTTGAATCAGCAACAGAAATTAAATAAAAAAAACAACACTTCCTCGTTTTGATAAACTGTGTGTGTGTATGTGTGTGTGTGTGTGTGTGTGGAGTTTCCTGTGCAGTTTTTGTTTTAATAATATTAAAACAAAAAAAAATAAAGGACGAGATGAGGACTCCTACCTATCTATGATCTTCGTGTCTCTCGGTAGATAATAAAAAAATAATAATAAGAAGAAATGAAACAAAAATGGCTGTAGCCGGAAAAAGAGACAGGAAATGAAAGGAAGAGACAAACAGAGAGAGACTGACAGACAGTCAGATAGAGAGAGAGGGAGAGAGACAGTCAGATAGACAGAGAGAAAGAGAGAGGGGGAGACAGACAGTCAGATAGAAAGAGAGGGAGGAAGGAGAGATAGACAGTCAGATAGAGGGAGAGGAGGAAGGTATATAGACAGTCAGATAGAGAGAGGGGGAGAGAGAGAGGAAGGTAGATAGACAGTCAGATAGAGAGAGGGGGAGAGAGAGGGGGATGGACAGAGTCAGATAGAAAGAGAGGGAGGAAGGAGAGATAGTCAGATAGAGAGAGGGGGAGGAAGGAGAGATAGACAATCAGATAGAGAGAGAGAGGGGGAGGAAGGAGACATAGACAGTCAAATAGAGAGAGAGAGGAGGAAGGAGAGATAGACAGTCAGATAGAGAGAGAGAGAGAGGGAGAGGGAGAGAGGGAGAGACAGACAGATAGAAAGAGATGGAGGAAGGAGAGATAGACAGTCAGATAGAGAGGGAGGAAAGAGAATAGACAGTCAGATAGAGAGAGAGGGAGGAAGGAGAGATAGACAGTCAGATAGACAGAGAGAGAGAGTGAGGGGGGAGAGACAGACAGTCAGATAGAAAGAGAGGAGGAAGGAAGGAGAGATAGACAGTCAGATAGAGAGAGTGGGAGGAAGGAGAGATATACAGTCAGATAGAGAGAGAGGGGGGAGAGAGGGAGAGAGAGGGGGAGAGACAGACAGTCAGAAAGAGAGGGAGGAAGGAGAGATAGACAGTGAGATAGAGGGAGAGGGGGGAAGGAGAGATAGACAGAGAGAAAGAGAGGGAGGAAGGAGAGATAGTCAGATAGACAGAGAGAAAGAGAGAGGAGGGAGAAAGAGACTGTCAGATATACACAGAGGGATGGAGAGGTAGGAAGGGAGAGACAGACAGTAAGAGAGAGGGGAAGGATAGACCGACAGTCAGATAGACAGAGAGGAAGAGAGAGAGGGGAGAAGAAAGAAAGACAGACAGATAGACAGAGAGGAGAGACAGGATGAGGGAGATACAGACAGTTATAGAGAAAGATTTAACCAGATAGAGAAAAAAAATTAAATAAATGGTGAGGTTCAAGAAAACGTGAGAGACCTTTAAGCAAAGGAAAATAAGTGTGTGTGTGTGAGGGAGAGAGAGAGAGAGAGAGAGACAAAATTAAAAATATAAAGAGATTTTCATTTTAAGTACAGAAGAAAAAGAGAGAGGGAGAGAGAAAGTGAAAGAGATGGAAAGATTTAATAAGATATTTTAAAAAATGAAGAAAAAATCAGAAAAAATAGAGCAAGTACAAGAAAACGAGTGAGAGATGTTTAAGCAGTAGAGAGAGAGAGAGAGAGAGAGAGAGAGAGAGAGAGAGAGAGAGAGAGAAGGATGTATAAGCAGAAAGAGAGAGAGAGAGAGAGAGAGAAGGTGACAGGTAGAAAGAGTGAGAGAAAGACAAGGATGTATAAGCAGAGAGAGAGAGAGAGAGAGAGAGAGAGAGAGAGAGAGAGAGAGAGAGAGAGAGAGAGAGAGAAGATGACAGGTAGAAAGAGTGAGAGAAAGACAAGATGTATAAGCAGAGAGGGAGAGAGAGAGAGAAAGAGAGAGAGATAGAGAGATAGATAGAGAGAAGATGACAGGTAGAAAGAGTGAGAGAAAGACAAGATGTATAAGCAGAGAGAGAGAGAGAGAGAGAGAGAGAGAGAGAGAGAGAGAGAGAGAGAGAGAGAGAGAGAGAGACGTTCAAGCAGAGGGGGCGAGAGACAGATAGAAATGACAGGTAGAGAAAGAATACAAGATAAAGACGTTTAAGTAGAGTGAGAAAGAGAAGAGATTGAGAAAGAGTATTGATAGAGAGAAAGACCCCAAACAGAAAGTAGAGAAAGAGAAAGAGAAAGAGAAAGAGAGACAGTGATTCGAGAAAGAGAAAGAGACAGAGATAGAGATGACAGGTAGAGAGAGTGAGAAAAAACCGTTTAAGCAGAGAGAAAGAAAGAAAGAAGGAGAAGTAGAGAGTGGAGAAGACATTTCGCAAAGAGATAGTAACAAACAAAAGAGAGACAGACAGGAGAGAGAGAGAGAGAGAGAGAGAGAGAGAGAGAGGAGAGAGAGAAAGAGAAGAGAAAGAGAGAGAGAGAGATGACAGGTAGAAAGCGTGAGAGAAAGATAAGAACGTATCAGCAGAGCGAGAGATAATGAGAGAAAGACGTTTAAACAGGGAGAGGGAGAGACAGACAAACAGAGAGTAAGGTGTCAGAGAAAGACATTTTAACAAAGAAGAAGAAGAAGAAGAAGAAGAAGAAAGGAAAAAAGAAGCTTTAAAATAAAGAGAGCGTATTAGACAATAAAGAAAAGAAAAAGACTAAACAGTGAAAAAGAAGAAGTAGAAGAAGAAAGGAAAAAATAAGCTTTAAAACGAAGAGAGAGTGTTAGATAATAAAGAAAAGAAAAAGACTAAGCAGTGAAGGAGAAGATGAAGAAGAAGATGAAGAAGAAGTAGAAGTAGAAGAAAGGAAAAAAGAAGCTTTAAAATAAAGAGAGCGTGTTAGACAATAAAGAAAAGAAAAAAACTAAGCAGTGAAGAAGAAGAAGAAGAAGAAGAACAAGAAGAAGAAGAAAGGAAAAAAGAAGTTTTAAACTAAAGAGAGATAATAAAGAAAAGAAAAAGCCTAAACAGTGAAGAAGAAGAAGAAGAAGAAGAAAGGAAAAAAGAAGTTTTAAACTAAAGAGAGACAACAAAGAAAAGAAAAAGACTAAGTGGTGAAGAAGAAGAAGTAGAAGAAGACGAAGAAGAAGTAGAAGAAAAAAGGAAAAAAGAACCTTTAAAATAAAGAGAGCGTATTAGACAAAAAGAAAAGAGAAAATACTAAACAGAAGAGGATGAAGAAGAAGAAGAAGTAGAAGAAGAAAGGAAAAAAGAAGTTTTAAACTAAAGAGAGACAATAAAGAAAAGAAAAAAGCCTAAACAGTGAAGTAGGAGGTTGTATAGGATTGAATTAGACAAAGATAGTTTGAAAAAAAAATAAAATAAAATAAATAAAAAAATAAAATAATGAAAAGAAAGAAGGTAAGCAAAAAAGAAACAAGAGACTCAAGTCGGTTTCTGTTGAAGGACTGTCTAGAGGTAACAGGGCTGGGTATGGGCTACCACGCGTGTAGCCAAACCAGCTGCCTCTAAGGCATATTGCCAACCACCTCCCCCAACACGCTCGTACCCACACAAAAAAAACCCTTCCCTAACCTTATCGTACCCCCCTCCACACCCTCAAGCGTCTTCCTTAGTTTACTTACCTACCTACCTACCTATCCATTTCTTGTTTTCGTTTTACTTTTTAATGTTTTTCTTTTGAATTTTTTTATTTTGGTTTTATTTTATTTTTTCGCCTACGTGCGACAGGCTTGTGGATTGTCGAATAGGGGTCAGGTCAGGTGAGATATCAGGAAGGCGACTGGCAGGGAGCGCATATAGAAGTGTGGGGGCCTGCTTATAAGTGTGTAGGTAAATGTAGGTGCGTGTCTGTTACCTTGCTCGCTGTACTGTGTGCGTGTGTACGTCTGTTTATATACGAAACGATGGCCTAGCGAGCCACTGTTATTACTTTTTCATGTCTGTAGGCGCGTGGAATTTTCTTGTATGTGTAGTACGTAATTCTGGCCGGTGAAATTTTTTTATATACATTTTTGTCTCATGAACACACCTATAACTATTCAAGTATTGGAGTTAAAGCAGTCAGATTTTTTTTATATATATGGGAGAGGATAAAAATTAGACACCTAATCCGGAAAAGAAAGAAAAAAAAGATAAATAAATAAAAAATAATAATGCCAATACGCAAGTGAAAGATTTATATACGTTAGGATAGGGTCTGCCAATTTTGCTGTCAAAGGCGTATTTTACAAAATAAATTTACCCTCCCCGATTGAAATTTTTTTTTTTTACAAAAACTCAGGGAATTATCCGATTTTACTGAAATTTTCAGTCTTGATTAATCAATGAATGAATTTAAGGTAATTTATGAGGAAGTGCGTCCCGGTCTCCTGCCTCAAAAATTGCTACCCGGTGATTATTAAAATAACGACCCAGCTCAGTCTATTCAAAACTATCCATCTTCATATCTATCTATCTATCTATCTATCTATCTCAATTTATTCATATTTATCTATATTACTTAAAAAAACCCGCTACCCTGTAACTATCAAAATAACAACCCCAGCTCGTCGTAATTCTTGTTTATTTATCGTAATTTGTCGTACTTCTTGTTTAGATATGAAGATGGATATATATAGTTTTGAATAGACTGAGATAGATAGATAGATAAATAAACAAAATAATATAGATAGATATGAACAAATGGAGATAGATATTTTCGACAAGTAAATGTATTTTTTTGGGGGGTCGCATCTTTTTTTTTGTCGTAATTCTTGTTTATTTAAACTAAAAACAAGACATTAAACAAACATGAATTAAAAAAATCTTAGTATTTAAAGTAATATAGATAAATATGAAGAAATTGAGATAGATAGATATGAAGATGGATAGTTTTGAATAGACGGAGCTGGGTCGTTATTTTAATAGTCACCGGGCAGCAACTCTTGAGGCAGGAGACCGGGACGCACTTCCTCATAAATTACCTAATTTATCAGTCAAGAGTGGTTCCCCTTTGTTTATGCTGGAGTTATAGGAAATAACCCAAAGAGCTTTAAAAAGTAGACAGAAACGAACATTTTAACAGTTAGGAAATGCTATTTATATACAAGCTAAAGAGACCAGTTTCATTCATGTTTGCTCATAAATGTATAAATTTGACTATCCGTTTTACTACGAAAAAAAAACTAAAAGAAGAAAAAAAAGTTTAATGTATGAATTATAATGACGATAATGATTTCCTCAACATTCAATTACACGTTTTGTTTTTTTGTTTTTAGCACGGGAAGTTTACTAGTCTTCATTTCAATTTAGACTAATCCCCTAATTGCTTGCATGCACACTATGAAAAAATATGGTACCATTGAAAATATATCAACACTGTTTACGTTTACACATTTCAAACAACAAAGTGCTGAAGACAGTCGGCGGGCCTACACAACAATAGCTGAGGGAAAGGGGGAAACCAAAATGACCCACAATTTTTGTTTTGTTTACATGTGTTTTTCAGTTTCTTAAGGGTTTTTATTTTCAATTTTTTCCCACCCCCTCCATCGCCAATCATCAATATTGGGAAATTTTTTAAGTAGGATACATGCATAGAGCGAATGAGGTATTTTGGTGGAAGGGAGCTGCGCAAGGAGAGAATGCAAGAATTTTATTTTTATTTTTGAATGAATCGGTCGGTGAGTGAGCCTAGCTAGATAGATCTGTATAGTGATATGACCAGTTTTATCACCTCTCCCCCAAAACCAAACTTCCGGCTACATGCCGAGTTGTGTGCACATGCGCTGTACCTAATTTCCGAATAAATAAAAAGTTTGTTTGGAGTGAGTGCACGTATGTGCTCACTTCAAATAATCTGTTTACGTTTACACATTGGCCACAATTCGTGTTCCGGCCTGGGCTGAACTTGCACAAAGGTGTCAAAATTAGGGTGACCCAGAAAAAACAGAACCCAAATTATTTATTTATTTTCCCATTAAACTAACCTTAAACCCCAACCCAACCCTAACCCCTAAGCCTAAACCTAACCCCTAACCTTAACCCTAAACCCCCATAGTTAAAATTAACAGTTTTACTACAAAATTTGTGGGTTCTGTTTTTTCTGGGTCACCGATACCAGGGTGATCGAGAAAAAAAAACAGTACCCAAATTATTTATTCATTTTCCCATTAAACTAACCTTAAACCCCAACACTAACCCTAAACCCTAACCCTAAACCCTAGACCCTCATAGTCAAAAATTATCAGTTTTATTACAAAATTTGTAGGTTCTGTTTTTTCTGGGTCACCTTAATTTTTACATCTTTGTGCAAGTTCAGCCCCGGCCTGTCGGTTGGGGCTGTAGAATACGCCGACGGCACCTCTGCGGAGGGATACCCGCCGCTCAATGTGGCCACCTATTGGCCGTGAGTAGCCAACTGTGATGTGATGCTTAAGTACGGAATCCTGTGGATGAGCAGTAGGGTAGGTTGATTTTTCACTTTAAAAAAAAAAATCAAATTCTCTCAAACCGCGAAAGTTGTATGTTGGTAGAATGAATGCTGATACCAAAAAACTAGATATCTTACTTGCACCATTGTTTGATGAGATAGCACCAAAGATTGTCAGCTAGAATTCACCAAAAATCCTCGTTTTCGCAACATTTGATCAGAAAATTTCAATTTCAATTTCAATACAAAATAAATTAAATAACTATATGAAGAATTAAGAAGTAAATAACTATATGAAGAATAAGACATTCCCTAAAATAAGCCCTAGTGTTATATTTCGGAGTGGGCACCTCGTGTTGTGTAATGGTTAGCAAGCTAGATTAGCAAATCATTGTTAGTGCGTTCGATTCTCACTTGGTGCACCATACTACTGGCCTTGTGTCGCATCTAAACTACGCTTAGTAAATAACTATATTTCGGAGTGAAAATTAATACAAGCCTTGTCTTATTTTAAGAGAAACACGGGCTAAACTTGCAAATTGGTCGGAAAATTAAAACGGAAAGTTTTTTGGTGGTCCCCCATGACAGTTTAACTACAGTCTATGAATGAACTTTTTTGCGATTTGGGTTACGGTTTAGGGGTTTGGTGATTAAGGTTGTTTTTAATTACGTATTGCTAAAAAAACAACAAAAAAAACCCAAAATAACTATACATTTAATGTTGAAAAATATTTTTTTAAACCAAGTTTGATTAAAATTATACATTGCAATACTAACACAAACAACTGAGACTAATGTGTCTACCGTTGGGTTCAATAATTAATTTCAATGGTTAATTAAATGTATAGTAATTTGGTTTTTGTTGTTGTTTTTTAAGCAATACGTAATTAAAAACAACCTTAATCCCCAAACCCCTAAACCGTAACCCAATTCGGAAAAAGTTCATTCATAGACTGTAGTTAAACTGTCATGGGGGACCACCAAAAAACTTTCCGTTTTAATTTTCCGACCAATTTGCAAGTTAAGCCGTTAGTGCGTTCGATTCTCACTTGGTGCACCATACTACTGGCCTTGTGCCGCATCTAAGCTACACTTAGTAAATAACCATATTTAGGAGTGAAACTGAATATAAGCCTTGTCTTATTTTAGGGGGAAACACGGTATTTGCACATTCGCCTTCACACACACACACACGCGCGCGCATGCGCATATGCTAACTGAATACACATATGCAGAAATCCCGCAACCAAATCACGCGTGAACACAAACGCACACACTCTCGACTTTATGGCCGGCTGTCGAGTACTCCCAATAAAGCAAGAGACCGTAGACATACAACGACGAGTATGGAAGCGTGACACCTGCGACTGAAAACAATCCACATGACTGCCGCCAACAACTGATAAGTCGGGCTAGGTAAATTTGAAAAAAAAAGGAAGGTGTTGGGGGGGGGCTCGAGGAGGAGGAGGAGGAGGGTAAGGATCGTGGAGAGGCGGGTGACTGTCGTGTGCCATTTTCCCGACGGCACCGACCCAACTTGCAGGTATTGTTTGCCCTCCTCCCAGTATAAACTCTTACTGTCTTTTTATTTTATCAACGAAGCAGTAACAGGTGACTGACTTTTTTTTTTACACCTGCCCCTCCCCCTCTCTCTCCATCTCCCCCCTCTCTCTCTCTCTCTCTCTCTCTCTCTCTCTCACACACACACTCTCTTTCTCTATCAAGTACTCTTATCTTTATCTTACCTAGTTCCGCTCTATCGACGAGGTTTAGCATATGCTGATTGTGTCCCCCGTAGAGCAGTAAGACACCCCAAAGAAGGGGGGTCATGAGTACGACACTAAACAGCATTCAGTAGTTCAGTTTTTACACCTGACCCCCCCTCTCTCTCTGTCTGTCTCTCTCTCACTCTCTCTCAACACTCTTATCTTTATCTTACCTAGTTCCACTCTATCGACGAGGTTTAGCATATGCTGATTGTGTCCCCTGTAGAGCAGTAAGACACCCCAAAGAAGGGGGGGTCATGAGTACGACACTAAACAGCATTCAGTGGTTCAGTTTTTACACCTGACCCACTCTCTGTCTGTCTGTCTGTCTGTCTCTCACTCTCTCTCAACACTCTTATCTTTATCTTACCTAGTTCCGCTCTATCGACGAGGTTTAGCATACGTTGACTGTATCTCCTGCAGAGCAGCAAGACCACCACAAAAAGGGGGGTCATGAGTATGACACTAAACAGCATTCAGTGGTTCAGTTTTACCCCCCCCCTCTCTCTCTCTCTCTCTCTCTCTAACCTAGTTCCGCTCTATCGACGAGGTTTAGCATATACTGACTGTATCCCCTGCAGGTTCAGTGGTGTTGATACCTTTTTGATTTCGTGCATCTTGGGACGCAGATATCTGTTTTGAATGAGCCCCCGGGAAAATATATGGGTCCCAACTAAAGTTTCTTAATAGATTGTAGGGTTTTTATCTATGATCTGGGGAAATAATTAAAGCCGCCTAACTCCTACCTTGTAACCTATCCTGTGTAATTCGTTTCTAAGAAACTGTTGAAATGTATTTACATTTAGCTTGAAATGGTGAAGAAAAAAGAAAAACACCGGGACGAATAAATACGATTTTACTGCGTCCTTTTTAGATTTTTATGCGTCAGGGACGTAGGACGCTTACCTATCAGCATCTCTGGAGGTGTATATCCAAAACCCTAAGAGTTCCTGAACAGACAGGAACTACAATTTATATATATTTACTAGACAAAACGTGACCGATTAGTCGTTTTTTTTTTACTTAATTGCAAATTACGACTAATTAGAACCAATTAAAACAGATTTATTTCAAACATAATTCAGTCCTAAAAATAAGGAATAATATAGTATAATTTTCGTGTCATTAAACTAAACAGTAAAAACAAAATTTTTAGGGAGCAAAAGTTGATTAACTCAGCTTTAGTATGTGTTATAGGTGATATACTGACGACCTTGCACTACTTGCAGATACACCGATATAGGCTGAGTCACTGTTACACAGCTTGGAGGAGGCGGCAGAAATATCGGCCTCTATGTGAACTACAGTAAAACAGAGTTCATGAGTTTCAAAAAGAAAGGAAACATCTCAACACTCAACGGCACGCCTCTCAAGCCTGTAGAACAATTCACGTACCTAGGTAGTAATATCTCACCCA
>CM042161.1:3964169-3966669 GCA_023376005.1 Doryteuthis pealeii | reverse complement strand
TTGTTTTTTTCTCAGTCTTAACCGCTGGATACTGTGCGCTTCCAACGATCGTACTCGTACCCACCGGTAAGCTACTACTCATACATTAACAACACACACACACACACACACACACACACACACACATATACATATATATATATATATATATATATATATATATATAACGAATGTCCGTTTATCATTTGTAAATGAACATTTGATGACAATGGGAAGTTACTTTGCAGATTTTTACCATATTATGTTACTAAGTCGCTATATGACTTCTCATATATCCCGCCCAGTCAGCGGGGCTCAGAATAGCCTGACTGCATCCCCTGCTGAGGGGATGCAGACCCACCCTCTAAAAACGGAGTGTCCTGGGTGAGAATAAACTACATCTGATGGGGAGGCTCCAGTTCCAGGGAGTGTGGAGTAGCTTTTTATTGCCATTACTCCCAGGTTCACTTTCACCCAGAGTGGTAGTACCTGTTAGGTCTCATTTATGGTTCAAATAGATCCGTTTAAACATTATTCGCAGAGATGTACGCGTCCTGCGTCTCTAATGCGTCCAAAAATCTAAAAGGACGCAGTAAAATCGTATCCATGCGTCCCAGTGTTTTTCTTTGTTCTTCCCTCACCATTTCAAGCTAATTGTAAATACATTTCAATAGTTTCTTAGAAACAAATTACACAGGATAGGTTACACCGCTTTCTAGCACATATATGCTGGAAGCGCGTGGTGTAATGGTTAAAGTCATGGGAAATGGACTCGTCATCCCGAGTTCAATTCCTGGACATGGTGATTGCATTTTACTTAGCGCTAATACTCTTGGGAAAGGTATGAATCCTACTCTCCCTCCAGCTATGGGTAAATAGTGGGGCAGACTGGGTTCTTTAACCTTGGTTAGGCAACCGGTCTAGGAGAAGGAAAACTCTGAATTCAAACCTGTTAAACTCCGCTTAAGAAATTGACCTTGTGTCGTATCCTGCTCGTGCGGAGGGGTTGGTAAATATATATATATGATAAAAAAGGTTGCCCATAAGGGCAATAGGGTTGGGACAATCATATACGTGCTAAGGCTTGACGTGACAAGTTTTATCGGAGGGGGCCTCTCCGACCGCCCGTCTAGCTTAAGTAAGGCTAAAGTAGAGAGTTGCATGTTATGGACTACTCAGCCACCAGGATTCCGTCCTTAAGCATCACGGGCTGCCGCCCTTGGTCAACAGGTGGCAAGATTGGGAGTATTTTACCCCTCTGCAGAGGTGTAGTCGGTATGTTCTTCTGTCACAGCCGATAGGGCGGCGAAGAGACTGGCTATGGTTTACATTAGCCAATCAAAGTTAAGCAACGATGAAGTTGTTCACACAACAGGTGACCAATTAGAAACAGCAGGTCCCAGCTTGTCTAACAAAAATCGATGAGTAAATAAAAATAACAAACTACATACAAAAGGACCGGTTTATCTCAGTCGATAGAGCATCCGCCTCGGAAACGCTAGTGAAAAGGGGATAGACTCACTCGCTGTCCAGCAATAGGCTACTTCGCCAAGTTACTTCTGAAAGGAATTCCAATTGGGTACTAATTCAGAATAGCGCGCATTATAGGGGCCGGGTTAGCTCAGTCGGTAGAGCGTTCGGCTAGAAACCACAAGGTTCCTAGTTCGATACCGGTCCTCGCCAACTCAGCGTATGAGTAGCACAGGGATCTGTGCGGTAAAGTAAGGAGCTGATGGTAGGTGTGGCGCCCACCTCAGACGCCAAAACAATCTCCGCTATTGAAAAGGGGATAGACTCCCTCGCTGATTGGCTGATACCGACTTTAGGCCGCCCCGATGACTTTACTTTACTTACGTATAAAAAGCATTGCATTTCAGTACATTTCACGGAAAATTCCGGAAACCTTTGAGACGCTAGGGTAGGATTAGCGTTAGGGTTAATGTTAGGGTTAGGGTTAGGTTACTTCGGGAGTTTCCGTAATCTAATGCTATTCATACTTAAAATGCGATTCTAATTCTCTTGCGCGCTATTCTGCATTTGTACCCCGATTGCAACAAATAATGAAACTAGTATTATTTGGATTATTCGGAGTATTGTCTTCATCATCATTGATTGAACCTGCAGTCTAGAGATAACTATCACTTAGACCCCTAGACTGCAGGTTCAATCCTGGTCAGAGGCAGTAGTAACATAGAATAATAATTAACACAGATTAATGTTGGTAACCCAGCTATGGTTAGCGAAATGAGAACAAGATACCCCCGGGGACTGAATAAAGGGTTAGGTTCAAAGTTCCGTGATGGCTCCCGATTACGACAAGAAGGTTTCCGAGTCCGAGAAGGTTCCTGAGTCAGACAAGAAATACCGAAGAAGGCTGGAGGGCACATCGGCCGAAACGTTGTACAGATAACAATGAAGATGTGGACAATAGTCCGAATAATACAAATCATACTAATTATCGAGCATCATCTAAAAAATTCAGAGAAATAGTGTAGATAACAATAAAGATGAGGACAATAGT
>CM042161.1:3954169-3959169 GCA_023376005.1 Doryteuthis pealeii | reverse complement strand
GCGATGGTGCGTGACCGGTGCGTGACCCCGTCGGTCCGCCGTCTCTCTCCTGACTGACCGTCCCTACTGACTGTTGACTGTCTTTTGTATCTCTCAAACGCCTACACGTTTTCTTCTTTCTCTTTGTCCCTCAGCCGGAAGTCCTTACTTCCCTTTCCAGTCTCTTTGTTCAATTTTCCTTTGTCTTTTCGAACTTCCCGCGCAAAACAAATTGAAACAATAGTTAATCTGCAACATCCATCTTACTCGAATGGATTGTGTAATAGGAGGTAAGTGGCCATACAGCTCTTTTTTTTTGTAGGGCGCAGTTTGCACATGACAGTACGCAGCATCCTGTGCAGTTCCTGTCTGGCTTTCTCTCCCTCATCATTTATTTATGTATTTATTTGTTGCAGATATTGGAGTGCAGAAAATTCACACAAAGACATGATTGTTTGTGTAGACATTGGTGACATCTGTTGGTTTGGGTGAGACTGTTGATCTGCAAGTCTCTCTTCCGATGTGTTGTCTAGGAGAAGAAGAAGATCAAGGGGGCAAGTACATCTTGGCACTAAGCTAGTCGCCGCGGGAGATACCAGAACGAGACCGAATACAGTAATCAGACTGACTTGAGGATTTAAGGATTCCCAGATTTGAATCTAGAGTTTTGGGGTTTTGAAATGCTGGCATCAAAGAGGATTGGTGGATTAAAATCATTTTGAATCACTCGAATTAAGAAAAGAAGAAAGAAAGATTGAGAGAGAGAGAGAGAGAGAGAGAGACAGACAGACAGACAGACAGACAGACAAATTGATAGAAAGATAGAAAGAGACTGAGCTAGACAGTCAGCTAGTTAGAAAGAAAGAAAGAAAGAGGAAAATAGAAAGAAAGAGAAATAACAGATAGGTTGATAGTAGAAACCACAAGGTTCCTAGTTCGATACCGGCCCTCGCCAACTCAGCGTATGAGTAGCACAGGGATCTGTGCGGTGAAGTAAGGAGCTGATGGTAGGTGTGGCGCTCCACCTCAGACGCTAAAATAATCTCCTTGGTCTAGCGCTAGTGAAAAGGGGATAGACTCCCTCATACCGACATTAGGCCGCCCCAACGACTTTTTTAAAACTTATATATATATATAAAGGGAATGACTTGCCGGTAAAAAATATTGGGTTAATCTCAATATTTGGTTGATACAAGTATTAATCGGATAAGTCAGTGTTATAACAAATATAAAGTGCTCAATACATTAGTAGTGCAGATTTAGTATTACAGTGTGTATAGAAATAACCTACTCGAGTTTCACCATAAGGATCTGCAGTAAGGTATGTAGTATATTAAGCAAATTTATAAAACACAGGTTTAAATAAGTTGAGTGGTAATTTTATTAGCCGACGCTGCGGTGTTTCAATCTATTAATTAGATCATCTTCAGGGCATTTGTTGGTATATGGAAGGTGATAAAAAATTTGGTATCACAGAATAACGAGAAAAGCAAATGATAGCCCTTGTTAATCAGTCTGTTCAAAATTTGAAATCTGAAGAAAGGACGCTGAAAAAAAAAGTGGACGGTTTGAAATATTACGTCAAATATTCTCTTTTACGGTGTGAGTATGAGAGTGTGTGAGTGTGTGTATCGAAAAAAGGCATTGTGCATTTTTAGGTGTTTTGTGTGTGTGGTTGCGCGCGTGTGTGTGTGTATATATATATATATATATATATATATATATATATATATAATATTAATCATGGTAGAACGATGTCTATTGAAGAATCAAGATAGACTTAATATATACCAGAACGCAAGTATTCGTTATTTTCTTAAATTTACATCACCTTTCCGGTTCCTTTGAAAATATCTCGTTCATTTCCTTTTTTTTTTCTTTTTTCTTTCTTTCTCTTTCTCTTTTCTTTTTTCTTTTCTTCTCTCTTCTTTTCTTTTTTCTCTTTCTTTTTTTCTCTTTCTTTTTTTCTTTCTTTTTTCCTTTTTTTCTTCTTTTTTTTTCTCGTTCTTTTTCGTTTTCTTTTTCTTTTCTTTTCTCTCTTTCTTTTTTTTTCTTTTTCTTTTTCTTTCCTCTTTTCTTTCTTTTTCCTTTTTCTTTTTTTCTCTTCTTTTTTTTTTTCTTTTCTTTTTCTCTTTCTCTTTTTTTTCTCTTCTTTTCTTTTCTTTTTTCTTTTTTCTCCTTTTTTTTTTTTCTTCTTTCTTTTTTCTTTTTCTTCTTTTTCTCTTTCTTTTTCTTTTTCCTTTTTTCTTTTTTCTCTTCTTTTCTTTTCTTTTCTTTTCTCTCTTTTTCTTTTTCTCTTTCTCTTTCTTTTTTCTTTTCTTTAACCTAAACAAAGTTTTCAACAAACTCCGCTTTGATTAAATCTATAATCTATCCCAAATGCAATTTCAAATAACTAAGAATGAACCGAACTTTTTTTACAAGACGCGACGAACTCCACCCCCACCCCCAAAAACAAAAAACTACCCCCAAAAGCCCCCCCCCGAAAAAAAAGCAAAAAATCAAGAACAAAAAAAAAATGTTAATAGGTTTGAATATACCCATGGGGCCTTCAAAAATATATAAGTAAACGTATCCACTCCTGGACATCTGGTGTTAATGTGTCTTTTTATTAAAACTAAATATTTATTTCATGCTTTATTTATTTTTGGTTCGCATTAAAAGAGTTCAAGAAAGAGATGGCATAAAGAATGTGGAAGAATTTTGGATTGGAATGCAAATTCTCGTGCCATGCATTTTTCAAATTCCTAATTATTTCATAAGGGATTCTTTTGTGTTTTATGTAAAAACGAGACAAAACAACAACAACAACAAAAAACGCGCCAAGATTGTTCGAGTAAGAAACAAAATGGTTGTACAAGATTGGTAGCCATGTTTTTTTTTGTCTAAAATTTTAAATAATAACCAGATAAATGTATTTGAAATATACTCAAACCAACAGCAGGTATTTCAATGGAATCCAAATAATTACATAGGCGCTTCTATATACTGGGTGATTTCACAACAGATGAAAAAAAACATGCTTAGAGGGCGAGCCCAATCCAGAATAATAATTAACAAAAAAAAAAGAAAAGCAAATGAACAGACACACAAATATAAACTCGCGCACACACACTTACACACACACACATAAACAAGTACCCCTCTCACACACACAGAATTTGGAAGACATGAGACAGAACAAATGAACAGACACTAGCAACACATTCAGTTCTAGTAATCTTCTGTAGAAGGGATTTTTATCCCGAAATATTAAGAATTGAGAATAAATCACAGGTTAACAAACAACACCACAGTTACCTTCTTTTTTCTTTACACTTGCATTGTGATAGCCTTCAAAACCAACCAGCAAACCAATGTATATATATATATTGCTCTGTATATAATCTAAAAGGTTATTTTACATTGAGCTCTCTTCAGTGATTTAAAGATTCGCTGTATTTATACATACTGGATCATCAATATTAGTACAGTGGATCTTAGAAATCACATATAGAATCATCCCTTACTACCAAGTTTTGGATAAATCTTATATATATATATATATATATATATATATATATATATATATATATATATATGTGTGTGGTGTGTGTGTGTGTGTGTGTGTGTGTGGTGTGTGTGCAACCACGTTAATGTTTCTCAATGAATGTTTTAAATGAATATGTCATATACCTGATACGACAACCAAAAACTACATAACAGTTTAAATGGTCTTTTTTTTATTATAAATTCACTGACATAACATATGTGTCTGGCTTTCTAATATCTCGCTGAAATTTAATGTTCATATTTTAATGGATATATGGCAATAAAGAAGTAATGGTTACTTGAGTTGTAGAATTACAAATATGAGAAACATGGTTCACGTACTCTCCAGACTCCCCCCCCAAAAAAAATCCCTGTTATTCATGTATTATTTGTATTATTCGGACTATTGTCCTCATCTTCTTTGTTATCTGTACCACGTTTCGGCCGATGTGCTCTCCAGCCTTCTTCAGGTATTTCTGTCGGCCTCGGAACCTTCTCGGGCTCGGGAACCTTTTGTCGTAATCGGGAGCCATCACGGAACTTTGAACCCCGATTACGACAAGATGGTTCCCGATTACGACAAGATGGTTCCCGATTACGACAGGATGGTTCCCGAGTCCGAGAAGAAATACCTGAAGATGGCCGGAGCGCACATCGGCCGAAACGTTATACAGATAACAATGAAGATGAGGACAATAGTTAATAAATAATGGAGACTGTCTGTATTTCTGTCTGTAACAAAAACTACGTCATAGCTCTACGTCACAGATTACGTCACAATATTCTTATGCTATATACACCCAAAATTTGAGTAAGCAATTTTAAAAATTGATTTTTACTCTTGTCCCTTCTTTTTTTTTTTTTTACAATAACAAGAAGTTAACTAAAAAGTTTACAAATAAATAAATACCTACGATTTTGTGTAAAATTGATGTGGAAAACATTCAAAATAATTGTTTGATTATTACATGCACCCAACATTTTATTTGAGAGGGACGGGGCTCAGTTTTCATTTCAAATTGTTTTATTTTATTATTTTATTTTTTTTACTCCTTTAATAAATATGAGGATTTTACTTGCTTATGATACAAACCCTCTGACACTGAATTTTCAACTCCCACCCTCTCAGGCAATGTCTTTCAAAAATTAATTTTTACGACACCCGGAGGGTGTTTTCTGTTGCTAGTAATACTAATTATCAAGCCTCATCTAAAAAATTCAAAGAAATTCTGTTATTCATAAATAAAAAAAAAACATTTTGATCATTAATTTGATTTTACAGACGGTTGTCTTTTACTGTAAGTTAAGCAGCAATGAGCATGTTCAATACTTAATTGGGTGACCACTTAAGCAACATCAGGTAATGTAAGCAAACTGAGTCTTTTGTTTATCAAAATGACTTGATTCGGCATTAAACTATCCCAAAAGGGTTGATATGCCATAAAACAAAGCAACCAACCCAAACCAGATACGTCAAATAGTTTTGGCCA
>CM042161.1:3939169-3946669 GCA_023376005.1 Doryteuthis pealeii | reverse complement strand
CACCTCCACAGAGAAGTAAAATCCATCTAATGGGACTACCTGTTGGCTACGGATAGCGACCCGTAATGATTAAGGACGGAATCCTGGTGGCTGAACAGTCCATGACATGCAACACTCCACTTTGGCTCTTACTTAGGCTAGACGGGCAGGCAGAGAGGCGCTCTCCGATCAATCGACTTGTCAAACCCTAACAGCTATTGTCCCACCCCTATTGCCCTTATGGCAAGCCCCAACCCTTTTTATCATATATGTGCTAGAAGGCGGTGACTGAGGATCTTAGTGTTCAGGGTGGGATTTCATACCAAATAAAACTGACTCCGCCCAAGTTTTAAAGATACATATATTTACCAACCCGTCCGCACGAGCAGGATGCGACACAAGGTCAATTTATTAAGCGGAGTTTTGAATTCAGAGTTTTCCTTCACCTAGACTGGTTACCTAGCCATGGTTAAAGAGTCGAGTCTGCCCTGCTATTTACCCATAGCTGGAGGGAGAATTGTATTCATACCTTTCCCAAGGGTGTTAGCGCAATGTGAAAGTTTTAAAGATATAAGCCTTCAGCTATCCCCAAAGGAAGTAATTACAAGGGTGGTAGATCTGGTGCGCGATTCGGCCACGAGATGTCGCCACATAGTGTTATGAATTTTAATCTCACTCACCACACACGATTTTCCACGCACGATGTTCACCTTTCCATGCCCTGATGTCAACTGAAATGACCATTGTTTCGGTTGCTCAAAGATGTGCATCGCAATCGCTAACCGCCACTAGCGCCTGTGCGGTGGCAATTTTATATACGGGAGATTATTCTGCCAGACTTTGCACTAATATTTCTATCTAAACACTTTACATGCCACCTTTCTGATTAGAATACGATCTATAGATATGACTAAACAAGAGGAAATACATATGTTACATAATTTGTAGGTTACCTACGAATTATGTATGAAGTGTAGTTAGATTTTGAAATGAAGTTCGTTGAAGATTCAAAATCAGAGAGTGTTAAATGGAAAGTTACCGTTAGCCGTTATAATTATTATTGGCAGGTAATGGCCTTTACTTGACCCCTCCCCCGACTTCCGCCGATAGAAAGGCGTGTGAAAGGAACCTGGTCTAGTTGGTTAGATCTCGGCAGATTTTGGCAGTTAGTTAACGGAGTAGACGTTAGGATTTTTGTTCCCAAAATGCCGGTTTCTCACTGCGGTTAGAAACCCTTTTGGGCTGTGGGTTTTGATAAAGAATAAAAAAAATAGTCTTGATTAATTATTCAACAAGGAATTAGCACAGACTGTCCAGTCCGGAGGTAGAAAGAAATCAGGTTAAATCGAACTTAACGGACCTAAATTCCACCATCGTATGTACACCCCGCCGAAAGAAAAAAAATACCAAAAATCAGGGAATCAACAGAATTTAATTAAATTTTCAGTGTTGATATATTAATGAATAAAAGATATAATGCACCAGTTATTTTATTTTAAAACTTTTACATTTTTTAAGGTCAGTTAACTTTGAACCACAGATCTTTGAGGCGTAACACGTTCTGAAAGATACGTGGTTCAAAGTTAACTGACTTGAAAAAATGTAAAAGTTTTTAAATAAAATAACTGGTGCATTATATCTTTTATTCATTAATATATCAACACTGAAAATTTAATTAAATTCGGTTAATTCCCTGATTTTTGGTATTTTTTTTTTCTTTCGGCGGGGTGACATACGATGGCGGAATTTAGGTCCGTTAAGTTCGATTCTCTCCCAATTATATACACGATATGTAAAGAGATATATAAAATATAAAAAAAGATCCAAGATCTAATTACTTCAGCGTGAATATGGCAATTTAACAAAGTGACAACAAACCAGCGAAGTTTGGTGGTATCATGAGATACTGCTGTGACGCTCTGAGTTAGTGGAAATGATAATTTTCACCTTTAGTTGGCTAAATTCCTAGCAAATAAGGCAATTAGAGTAACCTCCCTTGACTTTCACTTTGAAACAAGCCGGTAGCTATTTTGAAAGTCTTCCTGCGAAATAACAAATCTTAGAAACTTTTTTGAAAACATACAACTGCATGCTTTAACAAAAAAATATCATAAAATGTGTTCTTAATAACAATTAAGTTCATTTCAGATAATTTTATGTTGACTTTCACTTTGAAACAAGCCGGTAGCCATTTTTAAAGTCTTCCTGCGAAATATACAAATCTTAGAAACTTTTTTGAAAACAATACAACTGCATGCTTTAACAAAAAAATATCATAAAATGTGTTCTTAATAACAATTAAGTTCATTTCAGATAATGCGCACGCATGCTAGGAATTTAGCCAACTAAAGGTGAAAATTGCCGTGGAAATGATGCTTGGGCCCCGAAACCATACATGAACCTGTATGTGTGCCTGAAGGGTGGGAATCTGGGGCCGGGGGTGAGGGTTAATTTGTCGGATGGCTTTTATGAAGGCAGGGGTCACTTCAGTTAGTTGATAACGCGTGAGGAAACTTCTTTTTTTTTTAATACTACTGATCAGAAGGGAAGACCTCCGGTGTTTTTTGTTTTCGCTTTTTGTTTTTGTTCCCCAAAATGGAAGGATTTAGTCAACAAAACAATCGAAAGGCTTTAGTGGATATTAGTGGGATAAAGATAAAAACAAGAGTTAAAGATTAAAATAATGAAAAGAAGAAGAAATAAAAGAAAAGACAACAGATGGACAAGATGGACAAATACAACGGTGTACAGTGTATAGACACTGACATATAGATAAAGACAGCTGGACGAGCTGAGATTATCAAACACCAACTATGTATACTAGCAAAAAAAAAAAAAACACCCTCTGGGCGACGTAAAATAAATATTGCCTGAGGGGATGGGAGTTGAAAATTTAATATCTGAGAGTTTGTATCATAAGTAAAGTAAAATCATCAAATTTATTAAAGGAGTAAAAAATAAAATAAATTTATTAAAGGGTAAAAAATACGGCAGGGTATCGCACGTGCTGTTGTATGACGAAAATACTAGCAAAATAAAAAAACGCCCTCTGGGCGACGTAAAATAATATTGCCTCCTTCCCGGGAGTTGAAAATTTAATATCAAAGAGTCTGTATCATAAGTAAAGTAAAATCATCAAATTTATTAAAGGAGTAAAAAATAAAATGAATTTATTAAAGGAGTAAAAAATATAAAAAATTGAAATGGAAACTTAGTTCTGATAACTTTAAATATATATTAAAATAAAATAAAAACTATATATAGATAGATAATACCAGGTATGTATTTATTAAGACTTGTTTAAAAAAACAATGAGCACTGTCTAACATTGCATGCTCAAATTTTGAGTGTATTTATTCTATGTTATGACGTTTTTACTCGGCGTAGTGCTGGAACGCTATCTACGAGTGCGCTGAACTATAGACTTCGCCTGCGTACATACACACTCCTCTAACCTTCGTGGTACTAGCCGCATGCTGTTCGTGCGCCTAATTCTTCGGTCTAGAGCGATGAGTAGCCCAACGAGAGATGGTGATGGTCCTAACGTTACTGACTCCACCAAATCGCTCAGCTCCACCTATACCTCAAATCAATCGTTGTCTGATTCCACCAAATAATATAAATAAATATATCTGTTATCTCGAGCATTATGTAACATCATTTGTACAGCTGTTAACATAAAAAAGAGGCCCACTCCCAGCGCGTGGAATCGTTATTCTAAATCATTCTTCAAAGTTCTCTAATATTTCTCACACACTCTCGCACAAGCATCATGTATATAACACATCCTTTCTCGGTACTGTCACTCCGCTTCAAAGACGTGCCGTCTATAGTATATATTATATACTACTATATAGTATATTATTATACTAAATATATATATAACTATAGCGTCGGGCGATTGGCAATTATATGATATAATAGAATTAAATATATAAAGGCTCGCCTGTACATCACCTCTACTCTTATTTCATAGATGCTTTATTTGATGAGAACAAGGCACAGACACGGACCATTTTGGTTCATGCAACCCTGCGGTAACGCCACAAACATTCGTCAGTGGTGACTGGTTGTTCAAATGGCCATTTGAACCAACGTCACCTGGTACGATAATTGTTACGCATGCATGAAACCAAATGGTCGTGAACTGCCTTCCTTTTCTCGATTCAAATAAATAAAAATATATAAAACTTATAATATTTATCTATATATTATATTATATATAATATATATAATACATATATATACTATATATAGATGTTAGTTATGATACGCCGATCTCCACACCTCCTGAGTGCATTTGTTGACCTATAATAATCTCTCCAGCGTAGAGCATTTGGTACTACAAACACCACACCTCACCTCTGATGCTGCATCTGTGTTGAGCGTGTCTTCTATTACTGACCTGTATCATCTTAAACCGTAGCACCCGAGTCTGGACCACGCATCCATAGGCGCAACGGTATACGTTATAGGCCATCAGCCGTTCAGTGATACGCAGATGTCTCAAAACAAACCTGGTATAACACTACCCTAGCTCATGTCTGGTGCCGCCCTCCTAGTGCGTGTGCACCTCCACCACGAGGTCCAGCATAATTAACACAGTAGTCTCTAGAGTCTCTGCAACATCAAGCTCCGTCGGATACACATCCTCCTCTCGCTGAACTCCTGACATAGCATCCTGTGCAGTACCTCTCCTCCATAACCCTACAACTACCCTACCTAACATAACTAAACTTTACAGAATGGCATTGAATAGACGAGTTCCGCGCCAATTCGAAAAGTTCCTGTCTAAGGCCCCTGGTTCGACAAGAGGCTTCCTCCGAACTCTCTAGGTGAATTCCCCGAGGTTTCGTACAACGAGCAACTTAAGTCTGAAGAAGGGTCCTCGGGCTGTGAAGATAAACAATAAAGCATGAGAAAAGACAGTCCCGAAATAATCAAAATTAATCCAAAAATCCCTCTTATGAAACAACTATAGTGGTCGGGGGGCTCCTAATGTTCGGTATCAGCCAGACAGCAAGGGAGCTATCCCCTTTCACTAGCGCTAGACCCAATGGAGGTTTTTTAGCGTCTTGAGGATGGAAGGCGCCACACCTACCATCAGCTCCTTACTTTACCGCACAGAATCCCTGTGCCTCTACTTTTCATACGCCCTGACAGTGGCGAGGGCGTTGGTATCAAATTAGCGAACCTTGTTGGGTTTCTAGCTTATCTTCTCTTCCCTCCNACGTTTAGGTAGTGTGACGTAATCAGTGACGTCGTTTTGTTACAGACAAAAAAACCGGAAACGAATCTCCATTATAACACACACACACACATATATTATATATATATATATATATTATATATATATTATATATATAGCTGTGTCAAAAAGGTATCGAGATTTTAGTACTCTTTGACGCTTTTGTAAGCTGAAAAGAATTAACGTTCCAATCATTCTTCATTTCTATTCTTAAATACAGCTTCATTTCGATACTTTTATGACACACCTTATATATATATATATATATAATATATATGGGAGCTATATAATATACCAGTCGTGGGATTGGCAATTATATGATATAATAGAATAAATATATAAAGGTTTTATATATTTATTTATTTATTTGATGAGAAAGGAACAGTCACGACCATTTGGTTTCATGCATGCATAACCGCAAACATTCGTCAGGTGACGTTGGTTCAAATGCATTTGAACCAACGTCACCTGACGAATGTTTACGCATGCATGAAACCAAATGGTCGTGTCTGCTCCTTTCTCATCAAATAAATAAATATATAAAACCTTTATATATTTATTTTATTATATATATATATATATATATATGTAGTAAGTCGTCAGGCAGCCTGAAGTCGGTATCAGCCAGTCAGCGAGGGAGTCTCTCCCCTTTTCAATAGCGCTAGACCAAGGAGATTGTTTTGGCGTCTGAGGTGGAGCGCCACACCTACCATTAGCTCCTCACTCTACCGCACAGATCCCTATGCTACTCATACGCTGAGTTGGCGAGGACCGGTATCGAACTAGGAACCTTGTGGTTTCTAGCCCAACGCTCTACACACACACACACACACACACACACACACACATATATATATATATATATATTACAGTTAGTATAGAGTTATCATCTGATGAAGACTTTGTTTGATGTAATACTGCAGTTTAAACAGCTGTCGATGTATGAATTTATTAATACTCGTGTTCATATGACCGTTATCATCTTAACCGTGACCAGTTGGAGACATGGCGCAACGGATATAGGTGTTAATACAGCCCTAAGTGACAGTGATGTCTGGGCTGCAGGTTCAATCCTGGCCAAGGGTGATAGTAACATAGAATAATTAACACAGCTTGACACTTGTACCCGTCTTGGTTAATGGAATTAGAACAGTCTGCTCCCGTGGATTGAATAGAGAGTCCGGTTCGAAGTTCCGTGAAGGCTCCTGGGTTCGACAAGAGGCTTCCTGAGTCCGAAATCGTTTCCGAGTTCGACAAGAAATAGCTGAAGAAGGCTGGTTGTGTAGATAACAATAAAGATGAGGAAAACAGCCCGAATAATCAAAATAATCCAAATCTCTTATGAAACAACTATAATGGTCGGGGCGGCCTAATGTCGGTATCAGCCATGTAGTGAGGGAGTCTATCCCCTTTTCACTAGCGCTAGACCAAGGAGATTATTTTAGCGTCTGAGGTGGAGCGCCACACCTACCATCAGCTCCTTACTTTACCGCACAGATCCCTGTGCTACTCATACGCTGAGTTGGCGAGGGCGGGTATCAAATTAGGAACCTTGTGGTTTCTAGCCGAACGCTCTACCGACTGAGCTAACCCGGCCCCTATAAACAACCATACAAAGACTATAAATATGAAAGAAAGTATAATGAAATGCACATAAAATAACCCTATACTGGTTGACATGCCGTTCAAATCAATCAATTAATCGAATCCCTGAATCTTTCGGCCGATTTGTACATTCATTCGATCTGGGTGTACGTCCCTTTGTAAACATAAAAACTATCAAGTGTGGTTTCTTTGTCTAATGGCATATCAACTTTCGTGGGTTATTTTATGTCAATTAAGTAGATAAAGAGAGACAGAGAGACAGACAGACTGACAAACAAATGCATGTACAAAAAAACAAGATTAACAATCAAAGAGAGAAATATTTATATGGTTTGTTTGTTGAATTTTACGGCATGTCAACCCTTGTTGGGTTATTTTACGTTCTATTCATTTTACGTTCTATTCATGCTTGGTGCGTATTCAATTTAAAAAAAAAACCTCAATTCTTTAAAAACATTTTTAAAACTGATTTTTTTTTATTTAACCCATTGATGGGACCGTAACAGGTACCACCGCTCCGGGTCAGAGTGGACCTGGGAGTAATAGTGATAAAGGGGTACTCTACACTCCCTAAAGGTCCAAAATTGGAACTTCACCATCAGATGCAGTTTGACGTCCTACTCAGGACACTACGATCTTCAGACACCGCCTTCTAGCACATATATGAT
>CM042161.1:3931669-3936669 GCA_023376005.1 Doryteuthis pealeii | reverse complement strand
TGTGTGTGCATCGCCGTGTGTGTGTGTATCGCTGAGTGTACGTGTGTATCGCTGTGTGTATGTGTGTATCGCCGTGTGTGTGTATCGGTGTGTGTGTGTGTGTGTATCACTGTGTGTGTGTGTGGTATCGCTGTGTGTGTGTGTGTATATCGCTGTGTCTGTGTGTATCGCTGTGTGTGTCTGTGTGTATAGGCGTGTGTATGTGTGGCGAGAGTCTGAAGGTAATCCGTGCTGTCAGCACGCTTAATGATGATGCACACGCACACGCACACACACACACACACACACACACGCACACGCACACACACACACACACATATATATATAATATATTTTCTGTTTTCTGTCGGTTATATATATATATATATATATATATATATATATATAAGTTAAGAGAAAGGAAATGAATCCGACGGTATGAGTATCGATAAAAGGATATGAAAACAACACAATACTGATTCGTCTCCGCTATTGATAAATCCGGAGTATAAACAAGCTCTGAAGATGATTTTTATAAATCGAAATATTGTTCAATATTAGCTATGAATATAATATAAAATCTTTTCACTAACAGCATATTGTGTTGTTTTCATATCCTTTTATCTATACTCATATATATATATATATATATATATATATATATATATATATATATATATATAATGAATGTATAATACTCACATAAACACACAATGATATAAAACAAGACGATCCGTAAACTCGTTGGGTTATCATTGAAACAAAAAAAAATGATCACAATATCACAATGCTTTCTGTTTGGGAAGAAGTGAAGGGTTCTAATTAGCCTTTCATTATTATTCCTGTTATATCAAGAATTTGGATGGCAAAGGGAAAAAAAGAAGAAGAAAAAGGGATTCAGAGCGTATGCAGACCCCACAAAATTATCATTCGTTTGCAAATTGGAGAGGAAACAGCTTTATTCTCTAAGAATTATTTTTAAAAAGCGTACGACTCTACAATGTGTCGCTTTTGCCGGGTAACTGTTATATACAACATGGGAATCACAATAGATAGATAGATAGATAGATAGATAGATAGATAGATAGATAGATAGATAGATAGATAGATAGATAGATAGATAGATAGATAGATAGATAGATAGATAGATACAGTGAGATAGATAGATAGATAGATAGATAGATAGATAGATAGTGAGATAGATTAGATAGATAGATAGACAGTGAGATAGATAGATAGATAGATAGATAGATAGATAGATAGATATAACAGTCTGAAATATAGGCAGTTAGATATAAAAAGTCTGATATATATAATATATATATATATATATATATATATAATATATAGAGAGAGAGAGAGAGAGAGAGAGAGATAGATAGATAGATAGATAGATATAAACAGTCTGGGATAGATAGATAGCTTGATAGACAGATAGATAGATAGATAGATATTAACAATATGATATAGATAGATAGATAGATAGATAAAACAGTCTGGATAGATAGCTTGATAGATAGATAGATAGATAGATAGATAGATAGATAGATAGATATTAACAGTGATATATATATATATATATATATATATATATATATATATATATATATATAGATAGATAGATAGATAGATAGATAGATGTTAACAGCCTGAAATTGATAGATAGACGGGTAGATATTAGCAGGCTGGGATAGATAGATAGACAGACAGATAGATAGATATTAACAGCCTGAGATAGATAGATAGACAGACAGATAGATAGATAGATATTAACAGTGAGACAGATAGATAGACAGATATTAACAGTGAGATAGATAGATAGATAGATAGATAGATAGATAGATAGATAGATAGATAGATTTTCCTGAATCTTTCTATAGAAAACAACTAACAAGATAAATCTCACCCAAAAATAAAGCAGTAGAAATATAAGTAAAAAAGTTGGATAGGGAAACGAGAAGTTGCTATTAGCAACAAGTACGACGCTAACCTGATTGTCCTGACTCGCCTGTACAGGGTCGAAAGTAATCCTTGAATTTCAGCACCTGTTTGAATATTTATACTGTTATCAGTTTGTGTGTTAGCAGCTGCTGCAATAGTCCTAATAGCAGCAGCCGGGGTAGCAATATGAGTAGTGGTAAGAGGAGACGGAAGACGGGAGTGGCAGCGAGGGGTAGTGGTGTTAGTAGTAGTTGTAATACGAGCAGTGGGATAATGCTTCATGCCACAGGGGTATCGTTGATTTATCGACTGATTTGGTGTGAAAAAAAAAATGCCGAAGGTGTTGAAATTCGCCTCCATGGCCCAGTTGACTTCCAGATGCTGCGACTCCCACGCGATGACAAATACTAAAGATGCGTTAGTTACCCCGTGGGTATCGTGTATTTTAAAAGTACAAAAGACTGGATGAAGGAGAGAATTACTAAACAGTCATGAGTTAGATTTAACGTCTGTTTTTTATTTTTATTTTTACTACCAAAAAGAGAAATAAAAATAAAAAATAAAAAAATAAATTAAATAAACGGGCGGTGTAAAAATAAATTTTTTAAAAGATATTACCTGAGGGGGTTGAGAAAATCAAATAAATAAGTTAAAACTTTTAATATCTTTTAAAAATGACTTACTTAAAAATAGCATCATATTCACTCCTCTCCACTGAGATATTTGTTTTGTTTTACGACAGGGACCTATCTTGGGCTAGACGGTCGTCGGAGAGGCCCCCTCCGATCAATCGGCTGGTCACGTCAAGCCCTAGCACCTATATGATTTTCCCAACCCTATTGCCCTTATGGCAAGCCCCAACCCCTTTTTATCATATGGGTGCTAGAAGGCGGTGGCTGCGGGTCTACATGTCCTGGAATGACGTTAAACTCTATCTGATGGTGAGGTTCCAGTTTTGGAGGTTTGGGGAATGTGGAGCACCCTTCATCACCATTGCTCCCTGGTCCACTCTGACCCGGAGTGGTAGTACCTGTTAGGGTCCCATCTATGGGTTAAATAGAAAAATGTATTTATAAAAAAATTGTATTATCCATTAAGAATTGATTTATTTAAAAACTTTATCGGCATTAAATGACCCACTGAGGTTGATATGCCGTAAAACAAAACAAACCAAACTAAACGACAGGGACCATATGACCTTAAATCACCCCTTTTTGATCTCGATTAAGAAAGGACATGTTTTTCGTTTACACCGTCAATATCCGGTTGTTTTAACAGACGATTTTTAGATTTAAAAAAATTATAAAACTAACCCCTAACCCTAACCCCTAACCATAACCCCTAACAAACAACCGGATATTGACGGTGTAAATGAAAAACATGTCCTTTCTTAATCGAGATCAAAAAGGGGTGCCTTATGGTCATATGGTCCTACGACAGTAACGACCTCCAAAACGTTTCTAAAAATTTCCGATTTAATTATTCAGACTCTTATTTTTAGAGAAAAATTAAAAATCGTATGAGTAAAATATATTTTGTTCGGATTTCATAAAACTAAATAAGGAGGGGGGGGTCGACCTACTTAAAATATTTCCCCTAATATATTTTAGAAAAAACTATTTTTAACATAAATTCATCTAAAGATGAATAAGTATCGAAATTTTGGTGAAAATTTGAAAATCAATTGATTTTTCATAGAATTTTAATATTTCTATGTAGTAATGATACTGACTATAGATTAAATACTCATTGATACACTTACTTAATTTCTGAAATGACTGTGACATAAGCAGTGACGGAGTTTCGGTTACATACAAATAGAGTCCGAATCTCCATTATTGATAGATTTCTCTCCTTGAGAGTTTTTCCCACCAAAGTCGTCACTCAGACTCCAGGTCACTCAGTTGTCACTCAGACTCCAGGTCGGCTAGAATACTCAGAAGAATTCTGGAGACCTGGGCTCAGGTCACCAGATCCTTCTGAGTATTCTAACCGGTCCCAACAATGCTGTTGTCTGGATGGTCTCAATTCTTCCTCTGGTTTCCAGTTCCTCTTGTCTGTTTTCTAAACTTTTGGGGGACATTTCCAAGTGCACCAACTACAATTGATATCACTTTCACCCTCATATTCCACAGTTTTTTTTTTTCAATTCTCTAGCAAGGTCCAGGTATTTGTCAACCTATTCGTTTTCTTTACGTGATCTACTGGAACTGTTAAATCTACCAGTTGACAAGGTCTCTTTTTTCATTAATCAATACTAGGTCTGGTCTCCTGGCTGGGATAAGGTGATCCGTCTTTATCTTAAAGTTTCGGAGAATTTCGTGTGTTTCATTCTTAAGAACAGATTTTGGTTCATATTCAGCATATTCTTATTAGCACAAACAAATGATTTAAATGAATTGTTTAACTTTTAAGGTTTTCATTTCTAAAGGCGACCTTAATCGAAATGCCTATCGAGGTTTCACCAAAAGGATCTTCAGTCAGTATTATCCTGAAGATCCTTTTGGTGAAATCTAGGTAGGTAGTGTTTAACTTAATTTAGGTCTTATATATATATACTGGACATAGTAATTGCATTTCGCTTAGCGCTAATACCCTTGGGAAAGGATCAATCCTACTCTCCCTCCAGCTATGGGTAAATAGTAGGTCAGACTGGGATCTTTAACCATGGTTAGGCAACCGGTCTAGGAGAAGGAAAACTCTAATTCAAACCTGATAAACTCCACTTAAGAAATTAACCTTGTGTCGCATCCTGCTCGTGCAGAGAGGGTTGGTAAATATATATATATATATATATATATATATATATATATATATATATATATATATATATACTTTGCATATACTGTCAATTTTCTGAAAACTGATATTATAGCTCTGCTTTATTAGTTTGAGAGATATTTAAAGATGAAAATGAATTTATTTTCACACCAAATGATTATGTTGTAACCAAAATAAAGATTTAAATTATAATAACCATATTTTCCTATTTTATTTGTTTTATTATCCAATGTATTAAAATCAATCTTATGAATGATTTTGTATAGAAACCAATTAAGATATAATTAAAATAAGTAATC
>CM042161.1:3924169-3926669 GCA_023376005.1 Doryteuthis pealeii | reverse complement strand
TGAAGGTATTTCTTACTCAAGTGGCCAAAAACAGATGCTTACATTCATATCATTGGCAAAACGGCACGGAAAGCTTCTAGCATTGTGTAGAACTCTTGTTACACACACACACATACATACACACAGACACACACACACACACATATATATATATATATGTGTGTGTGTGTGTGTGTATGTGTGTGTGTGTGTGAAGAAAAGGAAGTGAATCCGACGGTATGTAGTATATTAAGAAAGATTGAAAAAACACAGGTTTAAATGAGTTAAGTGGTGAGTTTATTGGCCGACGCTGCAGTGTTTCGATCTATTAATTAGATCATCTTCAGGGCATTTGTTGGTATATGGAAAGTAATAAGAAATTTTTATCACAGAATAACGAGAAAAGCGAGTGATAGTCCTTGTTTATCAGCCTTTTTCAAATTTGATGTTTGAAAAAAGAATACGGTTTGAAATATGACGTCAAATATTTCTCTTTTACGGTGTGAGTATGGGACTGTGTAAGTGTGTGTATCGAATATATATATATATATATATATACTTTGGTTGACCCCGAAGATTCGCGTTGATGCGAGAAACTTAAGTCGGTATATTTCAAAGGATTCGTATTTTAATCCATTCGTTATTAATCGTCTATTTAGGTCTCTATATTGAGCCCTTTTTAGTCACAAAATAAAAAATCTATGACAACAACAATAACAAATTTAAATCCTAGGCCATGTAAAAAAAGATACAACATATACCTTTGCTTCCTATATATATATATATATATATATATATATATATATATATATATATATATTATATATATATATTGGGAGAATATGTGCTTAATTGAAGTCGTACCTAATTTTTGAAAATTAACTATTTAATAATTAATGAATTAGGCGGGCATACCTATTCAAATGTAAGGCTAAACAAATCGAGAAAAATCAATCTCTGTATGTACATCTCGGCCTATTAGGCCTCATCAGCAGAGCTATAGTCAGGAAGACTGCTTTGTGTGTGATTCGAACTCTGACTGTCAAGCTGACAGGCGGGGACTCCATTACACCAGCCGGCCCTTCCTAGATTCTTCGTCTGTTTTGAAGTAGGTTATATTCCACTTATGGTGACTTTACTAAAAATTGTCGGCTAAAAAAATCCATATCAAAACACATTGTTTGTTTACTTCTCATATATATATATATATATATATGTTTACAAATGCATGGGCTCATCAGGAGAGAATGTGCAAACCGTTTCGGGGCCTTCCTCTCTACGGTTTAAAAAGCAACACCGGCCCTCCTCACTGATGATGTGAGGACCCTCGCAATATCTGTATCGACCGCACGTGGATCGGTCTTCAACAAAAATAAGACGGGAAGAAATGACCGTTAGCAAAACAGAACGCTGCTAGTCAAAAGTTGGAATTATTCAAAAGAAAAGGTGCGCTGTCTGTATTAAAATTTTTAAAATTAAAAATAAAATTCATTTTATTTTTAAATAAAATTCATTTTATTTTTAATACAGACAGCGCACTTTTTCTTTTGAATAATTCCAACTTTTGACTAGCAGCGTTCTGTTTTGCTAACGGTCATTTCTTCCCGTCTTATTTTTGTTGAAGACCGATCCACGTACGGTCGATGCAGATATTGCGAGGGTCCTCACATCATATATATATATATATATATATATATATATATATATATATAATGTACAGATGCCGCCTTTTCCATGTTCCACCTCGCCATCTTTTTTTTCTAATAGTATCAGATTTCATTCCCCGCCCTTTTCCCGAAATAATTGCTAATAATTACAGGCCGTAACTCGTTTCAATTTATTTATATTCATGAATTATTAAAACATATTGCAATCTCGGGGATAATGGTTCCAAAAACTTATCAACCTACCTCACGCACACACGTATGCGCAAGTATATGTGTGGTTGAGTGGAAGTGTCTGACGGCATTCACCCGTATGTGTGTGTGTGTGTGTGTGTGTCAAGGCATGAAACCAACTATTCTCTCTTCTATTGGTAAATACTAGGACATTATAGTTTGGTTTAGTTGTTTCGTTTTACGGCATATCAACCTTCTTTCCCCTATTGCCCTTATGGCAAGCCCCAACCCCTTTTTATCATATGGGTGCTAGAAGGCGGTGGCTGCGGGTCTACATGTCCTGGGAATGACGTTAAACTCTATCTGATGGTGAGGTTCCAGTTTTGGAGGTTTGGGGAATGTGGAGCACCCCTTCATCACCATTGCTCCCTGGTCCACTCTGACCCGGAGTGGTAGTACCTGTTAGGGTCCCATCTATGGGTTAAATAGAAAAATGTATTTATAAAAAAATTGTATTATCCATTAAGAATTGATTTATTTCAAAACTTTATCGGCATTAAATGACCCACTGAGATTGATATGCCGTAAAACAAAACAAAACAAACAAATCAACCTTCTTTCGCATCATTTAATGCCGAATCAAGTCATTTTTGATAAACAAATGACCAGTTTACTTACAGTAC
>CM042161.1:3906669-3919169 GCA_023376005.1 Doryteuthis pealeii | reverse complement strand
TATCCCCACGGAGTACCCAAACATAAGGAAATGTTTTATTTCTATTCTATTCATTAAGGATTATTTGACCCGGACCCATCCATCGAATTCACTTGTGGTGAGTAACAAGGAAATAGGAAATTCACGAACAGGATATGACACAAGGTCAATTTCTTAAGCGGAGTTTCATCATCATCATGCCGCGCTGTTGGCACGGATATCAATGACAATCCCTCTCCATCCGTCCCTATTGCTCATCATTCTCAGGAGGTCCTCTATGCAGCATCCTGTATCCGCACAGAGCTGATCAATGTACGTCTTTGCTGGTCGGCCCACACTGGCGTGCCCATGTGCTGACCCCACAGGAGGACGTCGCTTATGAGTTCGTCCCTGCTTCTCCAGCAGTGTCCCGCGTGTCTTGTCCGTCTTACTCGGATGGTTTGGGTGATATGTGGCAGGTGGCCGTACAACTGCTTTCTCGTGGGGGTGCTGTTTCCACGTCTTGTTCAGGATCACCCGCAGCATTCTTGTGCAGCTCCCATCTAGTTTATTCTCTAGTCGCTTCTTGAATTAAGAGTTTTCCTTCTCCTTGACAGGTTACCTAGCCAATGTTAAAGAACCCAATCTGTCCTACTATTTACCCATAGCTGGAGGGAGAGTAGTGGGATGCATACCTTTCTCCAAGGAAATTCACAAGCGATCCTCAAACCTCGCATTCATATCCCGGTCAGGGGAAGGAGATGTCTTTGTTTGCCGCAAATTTTCCACAGACGCAGTGACGAGTATGCCAAAAAGCCGTTGATTCCTGACGATGATTGACACGTCCTTTAGATTTCGCCAGAGCCCCTTTGGCCGGGTTGTGGTCCTACTACTCTGATACTACCAAGTTTACACGGCCCTGAGGAGGAGTTGGACTTCAGAAATTGTAAGAAATGGACACGACGA
The DNA here is from genome assembly GCA_023376005.1 of Doryteuthis pealeii. NCBI lineage: Eukaryota > Metazoa > Mollusca > Cephalopoda > Myopsida > Loliginidae > Doryteuthis > Doryteuthis pealeii. The sequence continues at coordinate 3,918,245 of CM042161.1, read as the reverse complement.
CCCAAGTTCAAGTCCTGAACGAGGCTGGTTGCATTTCACATAGCGCTAATACTCTTGGGAAAGGTATGCATCCAATTATTCCCCAATCCAGTTCTGGGTAAATAGTAGGGCAGACCGAGTTTTTTAAAGCTTGGTTAGGTGACCAATCTATGAGAAGACAAGAACTGAATTAAAACCGTTTGAACTCCGCTTAAAGAAATTAACTTTGTGTCACATCCTGCTCGTGATGAGGGGTTGGTAAATATGTATATAGTCGCCGGGGCGGCCTAAAGTCGGTATCAGCCAATCAGCGAAGGAGCCTATCCCCTTTTCACTAGCGCTAGACCAAGGAGATTATTTTAGCATCTGAGGTGGAGCGCCACACCTACCATCAGCTCCTCACTTTACAGCACAGATCCCTGTGCAACTCATACGCTGAGTTGGCGAGGACCAGTATCGAACAAGGAACCTTGTGGTGTCTAGCCGAACGCTCTACCGACTGAGCTAACCTGGCTCTTTAAATATGTATATACCTATATGCATTTAGTTATTTTTTTTTATTTACAGTAAAAAAAAAATATGCAAAGTTGGTGGAGTGGCCTATTGTCGGTATCAGCCGGACACTGAGGGAGTCTATCCCCTTTTTGCTAGCGCTAGACGAGGGAGGTTGTTTTTGCTGAGGTGGAGTAAATAGCGGGAGAGACCGGGTCCTTTAAGCTTGGTTAGGCAACCAGTCTCGGAGAAGGAAAACTGAATTCAAACCTTTTGAAATCCACTTAAGAAATTGACCATGTGTCACATCCTACTCGTGCGAAGGGTTGATAAATCTAAACATGAGGAAATGTGCTTCCTCCTTGACCGTATTATTTGGCTGTACTTATTTATGCGCGTTAACCTTTTCCCATGTGAATGTTACTAAGTCCAAGTACCCGTTTCATGACGACTGATGCTCATTTGGACACCTGCTTGAAGCTGGCTACCAGCAACTACGGTCCGGACTATGCAACCCTGTTTGACTCCATCTGTTACATAATTATTGGATCCCTAATACTGGTATAAGGTAGTGTAGAAACATAATGGCGATTAGTGCAGCTGATGGCCTTGAGGATGAGTGACGGCGCTTGACCTCACTCTCACCTTGCCTTCCGGGGATAAATCGTGAGAACCGGAAGGCATAGAAGACCCTGTCCCGGTTTAAGGATAGTAAGTAACTCACGCAGTTAGAAGTTAGCAAGTAGGAGCCGAGCTCGTATGATGTGCGTAGATGTCTGGTTTAGGGATTTACAAATAAAGTAACATCAAAGTAAATCGAAGTCTTGTGTTTATTACCTAAAACCTAACAATGACACAGGGCTTCTGATAAGGAGAAATCCCCAACAGAAACCAGACCCGAAGTCCCCAAGAAAGTCCAGACCTTAGAAGATTCCAGGCCCAGACGCAAGATGTTAGAAGATATACCAAGTCAAGATGATAGAAGAACCAAAGCTGGCCAGAAGAATAGATGTCCAAGATATAGAAGCAAGTAAGAAGTAAAGAAGTTAGAAAGGGTATACAACACATCCACGGCCCACTAATATGTACGGCCCCACATGTTACTTAAGCAGGAAGAATTCTAAAAGGCCGATTCGTTTTATAGTCAATCTATGTCTCTTTCTAAAAATGTTAAGACTACAAAAATACACTAACTAGTTGTTTTTTTTTTCTTAAGAAAATACAGGGTGGACCATAATAATAGGACACCTTTTAAATGCTATTTTCTCAGATTAAAAAAAAAACGATATAAAGTACTAAATATATTTATTACATAATTGATACACAGGAGTTTTATCTGTTATCTAAGATTTGAAGGGTAAATAGAATGGAAGAAAGAAGAAAGAAAGAAAGAATGAATGAATAAATGAATGATTGAAAGAAAAAAATAAAGAGGGAAATAAGAATAAACGCACAAAGAAAGGGAAAATAGAAAGAAAGAAAGAAAGAAAGAAAGAAAGAGAAGAAAAGAAAGAAATAATGAAAGAATGAAAGAAGAAGAAAGAAAGAAGAAAAAGAATAATGAAAGAATGAAAGAAATAAGAATAAATGAAAGAAAGGGTAAATAGAATGTAAGAAAGAAAGAAAGAAAGAAAGAATGAATGAATGAATTGAAAGAATGAAAGAAAGAATTACTTTCTTTCTTTCATTCTTTCAATTCATACGAATAAACGCAAAAAGAAAGGGAAAATAGAATGTAAGAAAGAAAGAAGAAAGAAAGAAAGAAAGAAAGAAAGAAAAAGAAAGAAAGAAAGAAAGAGGGAAATAAGAATAAATGAAAGAAGAAAGGGAAATAGAAAGAAAGAAAGAAAGAAAGAAAGAGAAAAAAAGAAAGAAAGGAAGAAAGAAAAGAAAGAAAGGAAGAAAGAAAAAAAGAAAAAAGAAAGAAAGAAAGGAAAATAGAAAGAAAGAAAGAAAGAAAGAAAGAAAGAGGGAAATAGGAATAAATGAAAGAATATTACATTAAATTTTCATTACTTTCAGGTATTGATTTTGGTGAACCTCATAATGCGGTGGAGTCAAAAAGAAATTGCAAATGGAGTCGAAGAATATTTCGCCAGCCAAAGATCCATCGTTGCAGCCCAAAGAAAATTCCGACAGCATTTTGGAAAGCGAGAGGCACCATCCGGGAAGGTGATTCTTCGTGCTGTTACAAATTTCCGAGAGACAGGCAATGCCTGCTATTCCAGTTGATATACTAAACCACACTTTACGTTATATGAGAAATCGAGCTCTCGAATGATGGTGACCATCTCAAGGACATAATATTCAAATCTTAGATCACATATAAAACTTCTGTGTACCAGTTCTATATATATATATATATATATATATATATATATATATATATATATATATATATTAAAATGGATACAATAGAAACCTACTCGAGTTTCACCATAAGGATCTTCAGGTTTAAATCCACTGAATTAATCGAGGTACCGATTAATTACAGCCGATCACACGTGTGTTCATTGTATAAGATGTTACGTTACTAAAATTATATATATATATATATATTATATATATATATATATATATAATATATATATATATATATATATACGTGTGTTCATTGTATAAGATGTTACATTACTAAAAGTATATATATATATATATATATATATATATATATATATATACGTGTGTTCATTGTATAAGATGTTACATTACTAAAATTATATATAAAAATTTGAAACATTTTCACCTGATGATTGCATCGCATGAAACCAATATGGTTGTGATTGTTCCTTTGTCACCTAATAAATAGATATGTAAAACCTTTATATATTTATCTTATATATATATATATATATATATATATATATATATTAATATAATATTTTTTAGTAATTATCTATCTTCTTAAGTTTTGAACACAAAAGTTTTGTTAATTGGGTCATCCGCGGATATGTGAGACTCAGGTTGGCGATTACGCGGATAGTGAGTTCCTACTGTATAGATATATGAAAAAATGAACCCCCACCCCCACCCCATGTGTTTATCTCTTTCTTTGTTGTGTGTGTGTCTATGGGCACGCGCGCATGCGCATGAACATAAATTATCTTGCAAGAAAAGCACCGTGTGGACGACAGATGTAATATCTGTTAGGTGGATTGGGGGGGGGGGGTTGAAAGGACTGGTTTGTAGGTAATGATGGGAGTTTGAAAAAAAAGGAAAAAAAGAAGAAAGAAAGAAAGAAAGAAAGAAAGAAAAAGAAATCTGCCGGGGTTTGGGAGCCGTAAAGTATTACTTCGTTCCTCAGGGCTTCTCTCCCTTCTGTCACGACAGCTGTCGACCGGTAAGAACAATGAAAGCGTCGGTTGTTGCCTGTTAGAAGCGCCAACAGTTACTTTAAGCCAACAGATGTCATTTACATGTACTAGCGAACATACAAACATCTTATCACATCTACACAAACAAGGGGACCCGCTTTATGTATGTAACTAGAAGCTGCTACCCGGCAAAACCTGGGTAAAGGATAAAAAACATGGTTTAATCTTATATTAAACCATGGCAAAAAAATTAGCTTCTACGAGTTTTAAAAGCGAATTAAAATAATTAAATCTATTATTTAAGGTCAAACTTTGTCTAAATCGATAAGTAGTAACATAATGACCATCATTAAAAAAAGAAAAATATCATTACATATGCAGTTTATTTTTAATACATTTAAAACTATTTGTTTTGGTCAATTTCGACGCGATCCGCCATTCTGTCTCTTTTTCAAGGGTTTTAAGCGCTTGTTTACAATTTTAATATAACATTCGCGATTGTAAAAAAAATGTACCAAAAATCAGGTAATTATCCGATTTTAATGAAATTTTCAGTATTGATTTATCAATTTTATAATTTTATAATGCATCAGTTATTTTATTTCAAAACTTATCCCTGTGTACCTATGTATATTAATATACTCACACATGCATATCAATAGTTTCCAATAAGCATATAAAAATGTGTTTAACCAACCACGGGTATGATTTGACACAAGGTCATAAATATGGGGCACCTAGCGAAGATCGAACTCGCTTTTCAGTTGCAATATGATATGCTAGACTAGTTTGTTAACCATTGCACCAAGATGGGGCGCTCAAAAGGCGCGTCTTCGACAAAAAGAAAATTAAGAAGAAATGGTTATGATTGGTTGATTTTAATAATGAAATTTATTGTGTACAGTGCTCAGGTGCACCACAACTCATCAAAGACTCATGTCTAGTACACAGAATAATGTATTAGTGTCAGAAACATGAACAGTTTACAGTAATAATATACATGTATGTGTACAGTGCTCAGGTGGACCACAACTCATCAAAGTCTCATGTCAAGTACACAGAATAATGTATTAGTGTCAGGAACATGAACAGTGTACAGTAATAATATACATGTATGTGTACAATGCTCAGGTGTACCACAACTCATCAAAGACTCATGTCTAGTACACAGAATAATGTATTAGTGTCAGGAACATGAACAGTGTACAGTAATAATATACATGTATGTGTACAGTGCTCAGGTGCACCATAACTCATCAAAGTCTCATGTCTAGTACACAGAATAATGTATTAGTGTCAGGAACATGAACAGTTTACAGTAATAATATACATGTATGTGTACAATGCTCAGGTGTACCACAACTCATCAAAGACTCATGTCTAGTACACAGAATAATGTATTAGTGTCAGGAACATGAACAGTTTACAGTAATAAAATACATGTATGTGTACAGTGCTCAGGTGCACCACAACTCATCAAAGCCTCATGTCTAGTACACAGAATAATGTATTAGTGTCAGGAACATGAACAGTGTACAGTAATGATATACATGTATGTGTACAGTGTTCAGGTGCACCACAACTCATCAAAGCCTCATGTCTAGTACACAGAATAATGTATTAGTGTCAGGAACATGAAAGTGTACAGTAATGATATACATGTATGTGTACAGTGTTCAGGTGCACCACAACTCATCAAAGTCTCATGTCTAGTACCAGAATAATGTATTAGTGTCAGGAACATGAACAGTGTACAGTAATAATATACATGTATGTATGCGCGTGCGTGCATATGAGTGTGGAGAGGGGTATCAGGTATAGTGTTGGAGGACTACAGGAAGCATGGAGGCTTTAGAAGATGCAGTGTTTCGGCAGCCCACAACGGACATAGGCAGCTTATTCCATGCCTCGGCAATTCTGAGCGTGAAAAAATGTTTCCGAAAGACATGTCAACTCATTTACAGTAACTCTATGCCTATAAGATAGGGAAAGGTATACAGTGTACGTTGATTCTTATATATTTTTTTAATCAGATCTATTTGACCCATATATGATACCCTAACAAGTACTACCACTTAGGGTCAGAATGGACTTTGGAGCTCTCCACATTCGGCTGGGGCGTTAAAATGCACCGACTCCCTCAATGGGGCCACCTATTGGCTGTGGGTGGCGACCCGTGATGCTTAAGGATAGAACCCAGGTGGATGAGCAGTTCATGACTTGCAATACTCCACTTTGTCTCTATCTTCTCGTTATTCTGTGATAAAAAATCTTATTACCTTCCATATACCAACAAATGCCCTGAAGATGATATAATTAATAGATCGAAACACTGCAGCGTCGGCCAATAAACCAACCGCTCATTTAAACCTGTGTTTTTTCATTCTTTCTTAATATACTACACACACACATATATATATATATTTATATATATATATATATATATATGGGAGTAAATATGGAAATTAAATCCGACAATATAAAGAAAATTTGAAAAAAACAAGTATTCCGAAATTGGGATGAATTTAATAATCGATGTTTAAAACATTTCGGTTACATTGAACCTTCATCAGGATGTCTCTTGGGGTGAAGAAAATGATGGATGTTTTTATATGTGGCAGGAGATGAAAATCTTTTTAGTTATGTAACTGTATTTGATCAGCGTTTTAATTTTGAAAGGCAAGTCGCGATCTACTCACGCGAAGGTGTCATGACGCGTGACGCCACTCGAAGAAATGCAAAAGACGAGAAAAAGTATTAATGGACTGATTATTTTTAAGAGAACATAGGGAAACAAATTATTAAATTCATCCCAATTTCGGAATACTTGTTTTTTCAAATTTTCTTTATATATATATATATATATATATATATATATATATATATATATGTGTGTGTGTGTGTGTGTGTGTGTGTGTGTATCCTGCAGAGGGATAAGCCTCCCCTTTCCATCAAAAATTGGTATCCTTTGTATGACAGTTAATTGCATACGATGATGAGATTCCAGGTTGGGAGAACAGGGAGAATGTGGAGCTCTTCAAGGTCCATTCTGACCCTGTGTGGTAGTACCTGTTAGGGTCTTATATATGGGTCATAGAATTTGAAATTGGACGGGTAGGTGAAGCTTTGAAAAATCTGAATAAGTATTTATTAGTCTTTTGACCTACACCCTCCACTGGATTACGACGTTGCCACTCCACTGTATAAACTCACATTTATACGCAATCAAAAGATTTGCTTTAACTTACACACATACCCAAACACGCGTAACGGTTATCGTCGTGGGAAATGGACTCGGCGACCATGGTTCAAATCCTGGAGGAGTCTGTGTCTCACATCGCACTAATGTTTTTTTTTCGGGCAGGTGTGGATCTAACGTATCTCACCAGAATGCAATTTGAATTTTACTGCAAAAACGTCAAATAAAGTTGCTCACCAGCACGTATTCATAACACATGTACCGTACCACCTGTTGCTCTATGTATTTCTCTGTGCATACAATAAAAACACACTCACCCACACACGTACACACACACACACGTATACACACACACACATACACGCACACACACACGCACGCATACACACACACGCACACACACACACACACACATATATATATATATATATATATAATAACATTTGTTCTTTCTTTCTTTCTTTTCCTCTTCTTCTTTCTCTCCCCCCCATTCCATTGAAGCAGACGATAAGCGCTATTGTTTCCTCTCTCTCTCTCTCACCTTTTTTCTTATCTTTCTTTCTTTCTCCCTATAACCCCTTATTTTCTTCCCTTTCTTTCCTCATAATCACACACGCACGCACACACACACACACACACACACACACACACATATATATATAATAACATTGTTTCTTTCTCTCTTTCTTTTTCCTCTTCTTTTTCTCTCCCCCCCCCATTCCATTGAAGCAGACGATAAGCGCTATTGGTTCCTCTCTCACCTTTTTTCTTATCTTTCTTTCTTTCTTTCTTTCTCCCTGTAAACCATTATTTTCTTCCCTTTCTTTCCTCATAATCACACACACACACACACACACACATATATATATATATATATATATAAAAGGGCTGGTTTAGCACATGCCCCAGGATCGCAAGGTTCTTGGTTTGATACCGGCCCTCGCCAACTCAGCGTATGAGCAGCACAGGGATCCGTGTGGTAAGTGGGGTGTNGTTTGATGGTAGGTGTGGCGTTCCACCTTTTTTTACTTTTGGGATTTTTAATGGGGCCTCCTGCGATGATCCAATTTGCGATTTAATGATGAATTGGTCTGTGTGACTAACTTAAAAAACATTTCTCCACTACCAGGCAATGCCGGGTAACCACTTCTAGTTTTTTTTTAATGTCTGAACAATCCCCCTCTAAAACGCTTTATAGCCGGCATTTAGCCTAGAATGTAAAAAGTAGTTAGCATATTTCAATGAAAATTCATTACATTTCGCGGATTAAGACTTTGAGGGGCGTGTCTATAAAAGACAGGAGCGTATCTTTCATTATATTATGGAACATGTTAAACAATTTCACATTTGTTGAGGTTCAAATTTCTAATCTCAAGTACTAGAGAGTGTGTAAAGAGAGAGAGAGAGAGAGAGAGAGAGAGAAGGAGGAGAGAGAGAGACAGAGACAGAGACAGAGACAGAGAGAGACAGACAGACAGACAGACAGAGAATCTTGGATTACTCTTTTATATTATATCACCTACCTACTATCTCCTGTTCATACCTTGTTGTGCTACTTATGTGCTGAGTTGTCGAGAACCGGTATCGAACCAGGAACTTTGCGATCCGTCGGCGGGTGTTCTACCGACTGAGCTAAATAAGCCGTTTATTTATAGTAATGACTGTTAAATTCCGAAATTTTATTGGGGGATATCGTTGCTTTCGTCGTTCGAAACAAAGTTGGCATTCCAAACACTGAATTATTACCCCCGTTTATTTAAGCGTATCGTATTCAGTTCTCACATCCTCCTGATGCCGATATACACACTCAAAGAATCTCAGCGGAGGAGACATTGCACACACAAAAAAAAAAAAAGACGGTACAACAAAACAGTCCAACATAAGGAATAACAGAAGCACATGGAACGAAAAGATTCTCACTAGTGTAAACAAGGACATTTTGTTGTTGTTGTTGTTGTTGTTGGCTTGTCGATCTCAAATATCAGTTGTAATATACTAGCAACAGAAAACACCCTCCAGGCGTCGTAAAAATTAATTTTTGGAAGACATTGCCTGAGCGGGTGGGAGTTAAAAATTCAATGTCAAAGGGTTTGGGTAATAAAGGACTATTTGGTCGTAAATTCCTACCATAAAATAAACTGAACCCCCATTTTATGTCCGTGTATTTGTATTAAATGTTTTATTTTTCTTGCACCCGCTATGTATCAATACAAAATATATTTTCTTTATTTATTTTAATATTCATTTCAATGTGCATAAAAAATATGGGCTTCAAACGTGCCCCCAATGCCATTTTTCAGCCATTATAAGACTACGTATTTTGATGAAAATGTACGTTATAGATTTTATTGTTTTTTCTCATGGATTCTAATGCCTTGAATTTACTGATGGTGAAAAAGGTGCACAATTCGGAGTTTTAGGTGACTTTTGAGGCCTGATAATCCCCCTGAGAGTGGGCAAAAATGGCCAACTTCGTGTACAAATAAAGTGCTAAACTAATATGACTTTCTGATAGAGTTCAATGAGGAGTATCACATAGTAAAAGATGGTTGAGTTCTGTTGAGAATTGGGGGAGATATGGGGCTTCAAAGGTGCCCCAAAAAAGTCATTTTTCAGCCATTATAAGTCTACGTATTTTGATGAAAATGTACGTCATCGATTTTATTGTTTTTTCAAGCAATAAAACAAACAAATGAATAAATAAGTAAATAAACAAAAAATGGTTATTTCCTATAACTCCAACCTAAAAAAGGGGAACCACTCCGAATGAATTTTATAAATTATTTATTTATTTATTGATCTACCAGGAAAAAAGAAGACGGGGTTAGAGTTAGGGTTTAGGGTTAGTTTAATGGGAAAATAATGGGTAGATTAATTAGCAGATAAAAATTATTTCAGAGTGGTTCCCCTTTTTTAGGTTGTAGTTATGGGAAATAAACAAAAAGATTCTTTCAAAAAAATAAAAATAAATAAAAATAAAAAAAATATCAGCATGAAAAAAAGAAAAAAAGTGGGTCAGATAGACACGTGTGTATATTTTTAACACACACGTGTGTTTTTACATTTAATGTGTAAATTTACGCGCCTTGTTTTCATCGCTTTTAGTGTCCAAAACAATTTTTTTCTCTCCCAAAGAGTAACACGTTGGAGGCCATGGTTTAATGGTTAGAGTCATAGGAAATGAACTCGTCGAACCGAGTTCAAATCCTTGACGAAGCTACAGTTCACATAGCGCTAATACCCTTGGGAAAGGTATGAACCCAACTACTCTCCCGCCAGCTATAGGTAAATAGTAGGGCAGACTGGACTCTTTAACCTTGGTTAGGTGTATTGGCCTCATACCCTACTTGTATGAGCTGGGCTCAAGGCCTCGTTTTAATGTGAGCCCACCCACAAGCCGAAGCTCATGGAACAAAAATTACCCCGATCCCTTCGGCATTACCCCTCAAGGGGGCGCCTCAGGCGCTGGGCAATAAACCCAGTACTGCCCCTTTAAGTCAAGGGGGCAGGTATTGCTCGGGGGATAGCCCCCTGGGATCGACGCTAACCAGAGGTAACCAGTCTAGGAGAAGGAGATAAGACCCCACCCGCAAAAAAAGGTTGTCCTGAGTATGACACTAAACTGCATCGGACTAAAAATAATAATTTATATAGTTGGGCACCTCATGTTGTGTAATCGTTAGTAAGCTAGATTTACAAACCATTGATAGTGAGTTCGATTCTCATTGGGTGCCCTATTGTTCTGGCCTTGTGCCACATCTAAGCTAAACTTCGTAAATAAACACATATTTATATAGTTTACATTGTGTCTTGAAACACAAAATTTACACAGCATTTCGAGCAAACACACGGACAAAAATGCAACTCGCATGTGGTGAAAATAAACTCAAATGAGTAGAAACAAAATGATAAACAAACACACATTCCAATGGATATTTCTCTGGAACGACGTAAAACACATTAGTCTGGACAATAGATATAACGGCTAAGCTTGCAAATCGGTCGGAAAATTATGGTGACCCAGAAAAAACAGAACCCATAAAATTTGTAATAAAACTGTTAATTTTAACTAGGGGTTTAGGGTTAGGGTTAGGATTTAGGGTTAGGAATAGGGTTAGGGTTAGGGTTAGGTTAGGGTTTAGGGTTAGTTTAATGGGACAAAATTAAATAATTTGGGTTCTGTTTTTTTTTCTGGGTAACTATGTATACAGGGTTACCAGAAAAAAACAGAGCACATAAATTTTGTAATAAAACTGTTAATTTTAACTAGGGGTTTAGGGTTAGGGTTTAGGGTTAGGGTTAGGGTTAGGTTTGTGGTTTAGGGTTAGTTTAATGGGAAAAATAAATAAATAATTTGGGTTCTGTTTTTTCTGGGTCACCCTGTAATAAGTTTTAATTTTCCGACCGATTTGCAAGTTTAGCCGATATAACTTCCTTTCGGTCATCACGTCCCGGATAAGATGAGGCATGTGTCCGAGGAAAAAAGTTTATTATATTTTTCTCGTGTATAATACGCACCCCTAATTTTTGGGCTGAAAAATCTGGAGAAACAATGCGTCTTATACAAAAATAATTACAGTAACTTTAATTTT
>CM042161.1:3849169-3901669 GCA_023376005.1 Doryteuthis pealeii | reverse complement strand
TAATCTCAAGAAGGAAAAGAAGAAGAGAAGAAGAAGAGAGAAGAAGAGAAGAAGAAGAAGAAGAGAAGAAGAAGAAGAAAGAAAGAAAGGAAAAAGAGTGAAGAAGAAGAAAATAATCTCAAGAAGGAAAAGAAGAAGAAGAAGAAGAAGAAGAAGAAGAAGAAGAAGAAGAAGAAGAAGAAGGAAAGAAAGAAAAACTAGAAGAAGAAGGTGGAGGGGGGAGTAGAAGGAGAGTAAGGTGTATTACGAAAGAAGCGGGCAGTATAAACGGTGGAAACTGTTAAGATTATTTTAATCTTTAGTAGATCAGGTACTTGTTTGTATTGCTAGGAATTTCTCTTCATCAACGGGACGAGACATCAATTGATGAAGATGGCTAAACACGTCAAATTCAACTCCACATCTTTTAAGATTTCTTCTTCACACACCTTTATATTTTTATTGCTTTCCAATGGTCCATAATTATATTGATGCTTCTATTTAGGAAGGAGCGAAATAGTTTAACAAATTAGTTATATATCGAGAATCTGAATGATACAACTAAAAAATTTAAAAAAAGAACAAAAAAACAAACAAACAAAAAAAAAACAATGTTCAGCGCGGATGCAGACCGCACAAAATTATTCTGTTACAATTTGCACTGAAAAACACTTTATACTCCAAAAAGAATTTTATGTCTACTGCTCTAACAGTAATCTCCCTAGAATGTGCCGTTTTCACTGGGTCGCTGTTATGCATGCATGTAAACATGATGAGGAACATTTTAGATTTTTCGGACTATTGTCCTCATCATCATCATGAGGACAATACTCCGGATAATCCAAATAATACTAATTATCAAGCCTCATCTCAAAAATTCAGAGAAACATTTTTAACTATTTACAATTTACTTAGATGTGACATAAGACCAGGGCAACCAGTGAGATTCGAACTCACTATCAACGATCTGCTAATCTAGCTCGCTAACCATTACACCACGTAGAGATTTCTTTTATTATATCAACACGCACTACAAATTTCTTTCAATTTGAGAGAACGATCTTTTACCGTTTGCCTTGTCATTAAGTTTAGCTTAATTAAGCACAAGAAGCACACGGTGAGAAACCAACTCACTATCAAACCTGCTTTTCTAGCTCTTTAACCATTACACCACCGAAACTAACTTGTACAGTTGCTGGCTACTTCTGTATATTAGGTACCACCAATTTTCCCTGTGAAATCCCCCCCCCCATTTAACACAATGAAACTTGCATAAAGGTTAATATTATCTTATAACCTTTTTGTCTATTCAAAAGAAGAAACATTTTAAAAAAAACTCAAGATGATTTAAAAAAAATTTCAGCTTATGGAAATAATGAAAATTATAAACAAAAAACAATGTTTACATTTTGCACCGTTAAATCAATTGAAATTTAACTTAGCCAAAAACAAGTTATGACTAGAGACTTTTTAAAAAAAATCAATTAATGCTCTGATTTTCACGAAAATTTCCATAATTACTTACCTTTTTTTGCAAATATGTATGAAATAGTTTTTTTCCTAAAATATATTGGGGAAATATTTTTTACGAGGTCTACTATTTTATTTTATGAAATATGAAAAAAATGAACCAACAAAAAACAATTTTTACTTTTTTCTATAAAGATAAGAGACTGAAGAATTATATCAGCTTTTTATAAGTTTCAATTGTAGAGCTTTTTAGTAAAAGAACCATGAATATAGAATTCTGCTAAAAAAATATCAATAAAGAAATTGTCCGTGTTGTAAACAAAAAAAAACAGACTGTTTTACTTATTTTTAAAGATAACGGTGAGTAATTTTTCTCCAGTCGGATAATTTGATCTTTGAATTAACTGTTTTTCTTGTAACAACTCTTTATGTTCGTTATTTCTTTTTTGCGAAATTTAAAATATAAAAGTTTAAAATAATTACGTTTCTTCCTTCAATATGGCCTAAACTGATCACGTGCAGTATTTTGGTGGTACCTACAGTATATCCATAGTAAGTAAATTTAATTTATCTCTTCAGCTAAGACACAAGGTCGCAAGTGTGGGGTATCTAGCGAGGGTCGAACTCACTATTCAGTAGTAACGGATGCTGCAAGACTAGCTTGCTAACCATTACACCACGATGGGACGCACAAGTCACGTGTCTGGGGGTATATGTGTGTGTGTGTGTGTGTGTTTGTTTTTGTGTAAAGGTATGGTCTATACGCTATATGTATTAGTGTAATAGTGTCAGGGTGTATGTAGTGTGTGCTGTGTGTGTGTGTGTGTGATTGTGTTTGTTAATGTGTCTGTTGGGGGGGGTATATGACTATTTTTTATACATGTATGTGTGCTGTTTTATAGAGAATTTTGTGTTTATATATATATATATATATATATATATGTGTGTGTGTGTGTGTGTGTGTGTGTGTGTGTGTGTTTGGGCAGCATTCTTTCATTTATACATGTAGAATTAAACAAAAGACACATCTCCTGTTTAACAAATTTATCTTTGATCTTTTCGAGTTTTCTGGCCAACTTTTTAATATTTGGGTGGAATTCGTGGATAAGTCCACCAAAGTTCAGTCCCGAGTACTTTCGGCACTTCGAAATGCCATCATCAGGGGTGATGTGTTCCAGTTTTAAAAAATTATATTAATGTGGAGGCTGGAAGGGAAGAATTGGTGAGAAAGGTGTCATAGGCATTTTAAAATGTGTGTACTGCATTGGAAATTAATTTTGTTTAAGGATGGTTTGTATTGTTTTATGTATAAAGCTTCTAGTATTTGGAGTTTTTGTTTATTTTTTTCTTTGTGCAGAATGTGTGTATTTTCCGTTAGAATATTTCGGTAATTAGAGTTGGGGCATAAATGTAATTTTAGGTGTTGTGAAATAGAGCTATTATCTGTTAAATGGAGGGTTATACATAAAACAATACAAACCATCCTTAAACAAAATTAATTTCCAATGCAGTACACACATTTTAAAATGCCTATAACACTTTTCTCATCAATCCCTCTCCTTCCAGCCTCCACATCTTATTATAATGGAGATTGTGTGTTTTTCTGTCTGTAACCGAAACTATATCACTACTCAAGTAACAATTCCCTTAGTTATTGACATCACATTCTCAATGATCTTATTTTTATTTAAACCTCAATTATTAATAAAATTGCTTTACATTATTAATACTGTTAACCATATCTACATACTAATAACATGCAATTGTATTTATATATACAACAAAATAGCGGTTTACATTGTGAATGGGAAGGCTAATTTGCATATTGATAATAAAAATGTGATTTTAATAAATATGTGCTTAGTATTATTGATTTCTAACTGTTTGCTTTTATTTCAATGAATATAAGCAAAAATCTCTTCAATGAATCTTAAATGAAATCCATTAACAAGAAAACATATCTGTCATTTTATTCTTTACTTCCTCTTTTAACTAAATACTTAAATTAGAAAAAATAATAATGAAAGACGAGAGTGATGGAAGAGTAAGTTTCAGTTGTTCTATTTTTCGATTATACTCCCTCTGTTTTAAATCTTTTTATCTGCATTCTTATTTAGTTTCATTAGACTTTCTGATCTAATACAATATTTTATTGCATTAAAACTTAAATACTTGCACCCGGAGGGTGCATATATTTGCTAGTTAATATAATTTAAAAAAAAACTGGAACACATCACCCCTGATGATGGCACTTCGAAGTGCCGAAAGTACTCGGGACCTGAACTTTGGTAGACTTATCCACGAATTCCACCCAAACCTTAAAAAAGTTGGCCAGAAAACTCGAAAAGATCAAAAATAAAATTGTTAAACAGGAGATGTGTCTTTTGTTTAATTCTACATGTATATATATATGTGTATGTGCGTAAGAGTGTATATGGGGAGTGTATATGTGTGTGTGTTTATAGCACGTGTATAGTGTGTGTGTTTTTTTGTGTGGGTTGTATTTTTGTGGTATGTTTGTGCTTGTGTGTAAGAGGAGAATGTTTGGGTATGTGCATGGTATACGTTTCTGTGTGTATGTGTGTGTGTGTGTGTGTGTGTATATATATACAAGTAAAGTAAAGTCGTCGGGGCGGCCTAATGTCGGTATCAGCCAGACAGCGAGGGAGTCTATCCCCTTTTCACTAGCGCTAGACCAAGGAGATTATTTTCAGCATCTGAGGCGGAGCGCCACACCTACCATCAGCTCCTCACTTTACCGCACAGATCCCTGTGCTACTCATACGCTGAGTTTGGCGGGGGCTGATATCGAACTAGGAACCTTGTGGTTTCTAGCCGAACACTCTACCGACTGAGGGTGTGTGTGTGTGTGTGTGTGTGTGTGTGTACGTCTGTGTGTGTGTGCGCGTGTGTATGTGTGTGTGAGGGAGTGTGATTACGATTTTCTATATGTGTATGTTTTGTTTATATGTGTATGGAGTGTGGGGTTATTATTGTGGGGAGTGTTCGTATATATGTGTGTGTATCCGTTTGTTGTCTTTATACGTGTGGCACCTGTATGTATGTATGTGTGTGTGTGTGTGTGTGTGCGTGTGTGAGTGTGCGTGTTTACATTTCCATTTGGGTCTCCCCCCAGTGGCAGGTCTAAATCTTAATAACTCACCCCTGGGGCCAAAAAGCAAATATTTCCTATAAAATTGCCTTTCCCTCTCTCTTCACTTTTTGTCACCCTCTCCCTTGTTCCCCGCTTATCTATTCTTTCTCTCTCTTTCTTACTTCCCCCCTCTCTCTCTCTCTCTCTCGCTCTCACTTTCTCCTCTCTCTATCTCTCTCCTCAGCGGGAAGGCTAGTGGTATGTCGTCGTTAGTTACAAAGGCGACAACTCATTGGACCAACGCTCTCTCGTTAAAAAACATTATTCCCTTTTTCAATCCAAGTGTAGTTCATTTTAGTCATGTACTTGTAAAATATATCTAGGTTTGTGTGTGTATGTGTATGTGCATGTGTGTGCATGTGTGTACGTGTACATATGTGTACGTGTGCATATGTGTGTTCAAGTGTGTGTTCAAGTGTGTGTATGTATGTGAATGCGCATGTGTGTGTACGTTGAAAGCGCATGTGTGTGTACGTGTGTGTGCATGTGTATGCATGTGTGTTGCATACATGTGTATATGTGTGTACAGTTGTTTGAGTATGTGAAGGCGCATGTGTGTGTATGTGAATGCGCATGTGTGTGTACGTTGAATGCGCATGTGTGTGTACGTGTGTATGTGTGTGTGCATGCATGTGTATATGTGTGTACTGTTGTTTGAGTATGTGAATACGCATGTGTGTGTATGTGAATGCGCATGTGTATGTGCATGTGTGTATGTGCATGTGCCTGTGTGTGTGCATGTATGTGTGTGTATGTGAATGCACATGTGTATATGTGTGTGCATGTGTGTGCCTGTGAATGCGCATGTGTGTGCTTGTGAATGCGCATGTGTATGTGCATGTGTATGTGTGTGCATGCATGTGTGTACATGAGTGTGTGTAT
Source organism: Doryteuthis pealeii (assembly GCA_023376005.1). NCBI lineage: Eukaryota > Metazoa > Mollusca > Cephalopoda > Myopsida > Loliginidae > Doryteuthis > Doryteuthis pealeii. The sequence goes on along the minus strand of CM042161.1, from coordinate 3,896,184 downwards.
GCATGTGTGTGTATGTGTGTGTGTGTGTATGTGTGCTTGTATATGTATGCGTGTGTACATGTGTATGTATGTGAATGCGCATGTGTATGTGCATGTGTGTATGTGCATGTGCATGTGTGTGTGCATAAGTGTGTGTATGCCTGTGTGTGCATGTATGTGTATGTATGTGTGTGTGTATGTGAATGCGCATGTGTATATGTGTGTGCATGTGTGTACCTGTGAATGCGCATGTGTGTGCTTGTGAATGCGCATGTGTATGTGCATGTGTATGTGTGTGCATGCATGTGTGTGCATGAGTGTGTGTATGCATGTGTGTGTATGTGTGTGTGTGTGTATGTGTGCTTGTATATGTATGCGTGTGTACATGTGTATGTATGTGAATGCTCATGTGTGTGTGCACGTGTGTATGTGCACGTGTATGTGTGTGCATGCATGTGTGTTCATGAGTGTGCGTGTGCATGTGTGTGTGTGCTTGTATGTGTATGCGTGTGTGCATGTGAATGTATGTGAATGCGCATGTGTGTGTACATACTTGTGTGTGTATGCATGTGTGTATGCATGTCTGTGTGTGTGCGTGTGTTTGTGTGTGTGTGTGTGTGTGTGTGTGTGTGTGTGTGTATGTGTGTGTTTCACCGCATTTAACCCTTTCCCAGCATTTATTTTCACAGATATTTTTACAAAATAATGACGCAATTTTTAAAGAAAAACAACAAGAATGCTATAAAAAGCAAAATAATAACACAAACAACAGAAAATAGTATTATTTGGATTATTCGGACTATTGTCCTCATCTTTATTGTTATCTGTACAACGTATATCCACCACAACATGTGTCCAATTGGACAGATAACAATGAGGATGAGAACAATAGTCCGAATAATCCGAATAATCCAAATAATCCAAATTATCAAACTTCATCTCAAAAATTTAGAGAAATAACACAAAACATGTCGGAAATTCGATAGAGAATTGTCTTCCCCTGCCGCTAGGGGGTGAATCACCAACATTGTATATTGGCGCCAAAACCAAAAACTTCACTTATCAGGGAGCTGTTACCAACGAGAGACGTAAAAATAAACGCTCTCATCACTTAGCCCAAAAACAGGGCCCACTTATCTACTGACCGTCGACTTGGATGGAGGCGTTTTTTCAGTATACTTTCTGAAGGCTGTTTCGACAGCGAACTTACCAGAAGCTGAGGACCCAAATAGTCTACTTGATAAGGGCCCCATCCACCGTCATTTAAAGGAACTGTTACCTGGGCGAGAAGCTTCTAAAATAGCATCCCCTACTTTTACTTATCACAGAACTCTACAACCAGCTCACTTCTAAGGCATTGTATCAGCAAACGTTATAAGGCTTGTAGCAAATACCATTAAAATTTGCAAAAACATTTATGTAATTTTTGTTAATACAAGTGTCTGCAATTTACTTTCGTATTTGTTTCCTTCTTTGTCCGAAATAGCCATTCTACGAAGAATAAGAGCTCCTTCGAACCCCCGTAAACAGGGTTGCCTTTCTTTTTAAGAAGGCGCTCGCTGCTTAACGATTATCGTCGTATGAAATGGTCTAAACTGGACTGGACTGGACAGATAACTTTCAACTATTTCAAAAAAATCGAGATTAATGCTGTGTATAAGAGAATCGGTTTAGCTCAGTCGGTAAAGCATCCACCTAGGAACCACAGGGTTCCAAGTTCGATATCGACCCTTGCCAATTCAGCGCATGAGTAGCACGGCTTGAGTCTGTGCGGTAAAGTGAGGAACTGACGGTAGGCGTGGCGCTCCACCTCAGACACAAAAACAATCTCCTGGTCTAGCACTAGCGAAAAGGGGATAGACTCCCTCGCTGTCCGGCTGATACCGACAATAGGCCACTCCGCCTACTTTACTTTTTTTATTACTCGTTTGATATTCGAGTTAACTCATCAGTCGGTAGGTTCCTAGTTCGATACCGGCCCTCGCCAACTCAGCGTATGAGTAGCACAGGGAAATTGTGCGGTAAAGTAAGAAGCTGATGGTAGGTGTGACGCTCCACCTCAGACGCAAAACGATATCTTGGTCTAGCGCTAGTGAAAAAGGATAGACTCCCTCGCTGATTGGCTGATACCGACTTTAAGCCACCCCGACGACTTTACTTTACTTTATTACTCATTTACATCCCTGTCGGCTGGGGCTGTAGGTAGAATAAACAGAATGCACCTCTGCAGACAGGAGGGACCCCACCTCCTATGAGGCCACTTGTTGGCTGTGGATGCTGACCCGTGATGTTTAAGGATGGAATTCTCATGGTTGAGCAGTCCATGACATACAACAATCCACTTTGATACTTACTTAGGCTAGACGGGCTGTTAACGATGTCACGTCAAGCCCTAGAGTCGGGGTTACCCGTTTATGGTGGGTGAGTCGATGGGAGTTACATGTATCTTTTTTTTTAATAGAATCATTGCACACTCGGTTTTTCGGTTAACAACGGGGGTCCAGCGAGCTTCGGCCGCTGGACTTGTTGAGAGTTTAATAACAGCGTCGATCCCAGGGGGTTACCCCCTCCCCAGGCAACGATGCAATTTTTGTTCTTCCCACCCATGAGGTTCGGATTGTGGGTGGGCCCACGTTAAAACGAGGCCTTGTGCCCAGTCCATACAAGTGGGATATGAGACAAATATCTCCAGTGGCTTCGGCCCTGGATCTTTACACGTAATAGCGTCGATCCCAGGGGGATATCCCCCCAGGCAATACCAATATGGTTTATTGCCCAGCGCCTGAGGCGTCCCGCTTGAGGGGTAATGCCGAGGGGCTCGATGCAATTTTTGTTCTTTCCCACCCATGAGCTTTGGCTTGTGGGTGGGCCCACGTTAAAACGAGGCCTTGTGCCCAGTCCATACAAGTGGGGTATGCGACAAATATACACGTCAAGCCCTAGAACCTATAGTAGATGAGTCGCGTAGTCTAATGGTTAGAGTTCATTCTCTCTCCCGCGAGATCATCCAGGATTTGAACTTGGGACGGTCTGATTCCATTTCTACAATCTGATAACCGTTGGCACTTAACAATTACCGTTTGTATACCATTTGTTGTATAATGTATATCTATATTTCGATAGATTGAGTCAAAATAATTGCTAGTTTTCGTTTATTTTGATTGTGAAGTTTATATTTATTGTGTATTATATATATATATTTATATAGTATATTGTAGTTAAGTAACAACAAGATGTGTTATTTTTATATTTGGCTTTAAGCGACATATGTTTTTTGGATGGATTGTTATGTGCTTAATTGAAGTCATTACCTTATTTTGACATTTTATATTAGTGTATATTGGAATTTAGGTTGGGCATATTGTTTCAGATTAAGGTGCTAAACAATATGCGAGAAAAATGTAATTCTCCTGATTGGTCGAAATGTACTATATTCAGTGATTGACATTGTTCTCGATTGTTTGGCCTGGTACATTTGGAATTCATATAGTGCTTTGCTTTAATTCATTGAATTATTAACTAATTAATTTCATTAAATTTAGTATGTACTTAATTAAGCACATTATCTTCCATATATTTGTATATATATATATATATATGTATATATTATATATATATATATATATATTATTATATAATGTCCTTATATTTGATCATTCACGAGGCTCTCGTGAACATGACCGATTTAGCAATCAATCAATTCCTCTTTTCTGGCATGTGACTAATTGCTTGCGATCTACGTCACATTATACATTCTAGGTCAAGGGAGAAAATCACCTCCTTCGGTGATTCTTATCCTTGCATTTCCTCTCATACCCACCAGATTTAGTGCTTCACGACTAGCACATCCCTTTGGTCCCCATGAAAGAGGTTTTTGAGAATGGCTAAACATTATTCTCAGTGCTTGAGGATAGGTGGAAATCTGTAGTGAATGAAGTGGTCTCAAGTGAACATCAACAGAATTTTAACAGGACAGGTATAACATGCTCTCATTCGAAAGGTGAAACATTGCTATTGAGAGAAATGGTGACTATGTGAGAAGTAGGGATGAGGTTCAGCTTTATTTTGATGTATGTTATACATGTTCCTGTGTTGGTAATTATATCCTTCCTTAAAATAATGCATTACTTTGTTGAAGACCACGCTTGTATATTAGGTGCAATGGTGTGTATGTATTGTATGTATGTATGTCCGAGTATGATAACTACGAATAACAATTAACGACAATATATATTATTATATATGTATATATATATATATTATGAATATCACCGGTCTTGGTGTTTTAGTGGCAAAGATTTATTTGAGATATTGTGATTGTTATTTGAAGATTGTGTTTACAATTAATATATATCATAGAAATTTTAGCGATTGAATATTCTAGCTTAAATGTCCAACATTTTTGAAATATCTCAATATACATAGACTAGCATTGTAAATTCTTATCCGAAAATGTGCCCATGCTATTTGTAATCTTCTTCAATATACATTATTGAAAGTAGTCATTTGAAATTTCTACTCGAAATTATGTCGGTCATTTTGTAAATCTCATTATACATAGGATAGCATTGGAAGATTCTTATCTTAAAAATGTTCAGCTTTGTAATCTCAATTATAATAGTAATTATGCATTGTTGAATTCTATCGTATGATGTGCCGGCTATTGTTTATTATCTCATAATTATATGAAATTGCATGAAATCTAAGCTTATAAAAATCCAGCATTTTGTTAAAATGCTAACATATTACATAGAAATAGCATTGAATTGCTACTTAATAATGTCACTGTGGTAAGTCTCAAGTAACAATAGAACTAGCTTGAATATTTCTACTCGAAAATGTTCCAGCTTTCTGTAAATCTCAATATTAATAGTAATAGCATTATTGAATATTCTATTCTATAAATGTCCGGCTATTTGTAATCTCAATATACATTAAATGATGCATTTGAATTCTACATTAGAAATAGTCCTAGTCATTTGTAATTCTCATATATACAGTAGAAATTAGCATTTGGAATATTTAACTATCTTTGAAATGTCCGCATTTTGTGAAATCTCAATATACATAGAATTAGCTTGAAATTTGCTTACTACGAAATATCCAGCATTTGTTAAATTCTCAATATAACATAATGAATTAGCATTGGTGAATATTCTATCTCAAAATGTCCAGATTGTAAATCTCAATATACATTAGAATAGCATTGATTCTACTTGAAATGTCCAGCATTGTATAAATCTGCATATATCATAGAAATAGCATTTGAATTTCTACTGAAAATGTCCAGCATTTGTAAATCTCAATATACATAGAAATAGCATTGAAATTCACTTATGCGGATAATGTCCAGCATTTGTAAATCTCATTATTACATAGAAATAGCGATTGAATATCTACCTGAAAAAGTCCAGCCATTGTAAATTCAATATACATATTGAAATAGCTTGAATACTTCGAAAAGTCCAGTCATTTGTAAATCTTCATATACATAGAAATAGCATTGTTAATTCTTACTTCGATAAATGTCAGCAATTTTTAAATCTCAATATACATGATATTAGCATGATAATTTACTTGGAATCACATTGCAAATTCCTAATAGTACAACTACCGAATTGTCCAGATGAAATCTCATATACATAGAAATAGCTTGAATTCTACTCGATAAATGTCCCAGTCATTTGTGAAATCTTCAGATATATCAATAGAAATAGCGATTGAATTATTCTTACTGTAAATAATTACCAAGTCATGTTGTAAATTCAATTAATCATATGAAATAGCATTGAAATTCTACTTCGTAAATATGTCCGGTCATTTGTAAATCTCATATTATACACTGTATAATAGCATTCGAAATTCTACTCGAAAAATATCCAGCATTTGTAATTCTCATATACATAGAAATATGCATTGAAATTCTATTGGATCTAATGTCCAGCATTTGTAAATCTCAATATACATTAGAATTGGCATTGAATTATTCTACTTGGAAAGATGTCCGACATTTGAAATTCAAATTACATAGATAATTAGTTCATTGACAAATTTACTCTGAAAATGTCCAGCTATTTTGTAATTCAATATACATAGAAATTATGCATGAAATTCTCTGGATTAAATGTCCGGCATTTGTAAATCTCATACAAACGAATAGATGAAACTACTGAAATAAGCTTAAAATTAGGAAATAGCATTGAATCTATTGAAAATGTCCAGTTCATTTGTAAATCTCAATATACATAGTAATATGCCAATTGATAATCTACTCGAAAATGTCCAGTCTTTTGTAAATTCAATAATTTATCATAGAAAATAGCCATTGAAATTCTACTGTCGATAATGTCCCAGGCATTGTAAATCTCAATATACTAGAAATAGCATTTGAATATTCTAGTCTTGAAAATGTCCAGCATTTGTAAACCAATTTACATAAGAAATAGCATGATAATCTACTTGAAAATGTCAGCATTGTAAATCTCATATACATTAGATAACAGTTGAAGTTCTACTCGAAATATGTCAGCATTTGTATATCTCAATATACATGAAGAATAGCATTGAAATTCTCTACTGAAAATGTCCAGCATTTGTAAAATCTGCATATACATAGAAATATTGCTAAATCTACTCGAAAAATGTCCAGCATTTGTAATCTCAATATACATAGAAATAGCATTGATAATTCTACTTCGAAAAGTCCAGCATTGTAAATCTCAATTACATAGAAATAGCATTTGAAATTCTACTGAAAATTGTCCAGCATTTGGTAAATCTCAATATACATAGAATAGCATTGCAATTCTACTCTGAAAATGTCCAGCATTTGTAAATCTCATATACATAGAAATAGCATTGAAATTCTACTCGAAAATGTCAGGCATTTGTTAATCTCAATATTATCATAGAATAGCATTTGAATATCTACTTCGAATATGTCCAGCATTGTAATATCTCATTATATCATGATAATAATGAAATTCTATTCTTCTCGAAAATGTCAGCATTTGTAATCTCAATATACATAGAAATAGCATTGAAATTCTACTTGAAAATGTCCAGCATTTGTAAATCTCATATACATAGAAATAACATTGAAATTCTACTTGAATAATATCCAACATTTGAAATCTAAATATACATAGAAATAGCATTGAAATTCTACTCGAAATGTCCAGCATTTGTAAATCTCAATATACATAGAAATAGCATTGATATTCTACTTGAAAATGTCCGCATTTGTAAATCTCAAATATACATTAGAAATAGCAATTTGAAAATTCTACTCGAAAATGTCCAGCATTTGTAAATCTCAATATACATAGAAATAGCATTGAAATTCTACTTGAAAAATGTCCAGCATTTGTAAATCTCAATATACATAGAAATAGCATTGGAAATTCTACTTGAAATGTCAGCATTGTAAATCTCACTATACATAGAAAAGCATTGAAATTCTACTCGAAAATGTCCAGCATTTGTAAATTCTCAATATACTATAGATATAGCATTGAAATTCTACTCTCGAAAATGTCCAGCATTTGTATCTCCATATACTATAGAAATAGCATTTGAAATTTCTCTCGAAAATGTCCAGCATTTGTAAATCTCAATATACTATAGAAATAGCATTGAAATTCTATCTCGAAAATGTCCAGCATTTGTAATCTCAAATTACATAGAATAGCATTGAATCTATTCTTGAAAATGTCCAGCATTTGTAAATCTCAATATACATTAGAAATAGTCTATTGAATTATTTCTACTCGTATAATGTCAGCATTTGTAATTCTATATATGATTTCAGTAGAAATAGCATTGAAATTCTACTTGAAAATGTCAGCATTTGTAAATCTCAATACATTAGAAATAGCATTGAAATTCTATCTCGAAAATGTCCAGCATTTGTAAACTCAATATACATAGAAATAGCATTGAAATTCTACTTGAAAATGTCCAGCATTGTAAATCTCAATATACATAGAAATAGCATTGAAATTCTACTTGAAAATGTCCACATTGTAAATCTCTAATATACATAGAAATAGCATTGAATTATTCTACTTGAAAATGTTCCAGCTTATTTGTAAAATCTCAATATACATAGAAATAGCATTGAAATTCTATCTTGAAAATGTCCAGCATTTGTAATCTCAATATACAATAGAAATAGCATTGAAATTCTACTCGAAAATGTCCAGCATTTGTAAATCTCAATATACATAGAAATAGCATTGAAATTCTACTTGAAAATTATGCCAGCATTGTAATTCTCATATACATAGAAATAGCATTGAAATTTCTACTCGAAAATGTCCAGCATTTGTAAAATCTCAATATACATAGAAATAGATGAATCTATCTTCGAAATATGTCCAGTCATTTGAAATCTCAATATACTAGAAATACATTGAAATTACTGAAAATGTCGCAGCATTTGTAAATCTCATATACATAGATAATAGCATTGAAATTCTACTTGAAAATGTCCCAGCATTTGTAAATCTCAATATACATAGAAATAGCATTGAAATTTCTTCTTGAAAATGTCCAGCATTTGTAATATCTCTAATATCATAGAAATAGCATTTGAAATTCTACTGCGAAAATGTCCAGCATTTGTAAATCTCAATATACATAGAAATAGCATTGAAATTCTTTACTTGAAATGTCCAGCATTTGTAAATCTCAATATACATAGAAATAGCATTGAAATTCTACTTGAAAATGTCCAGCATTTGGAATCTCAATATACATAGAAATAGCATGAAATTCATCTCGAAAAATGTCCAGCATTTGTAAATTCTCAATATACATAGAAATGCATTGAAATTCTACTCGAAAAATGTCCAGCATTTGTAAATCTCAATATACATAAAATAGCTATTGAAATTCTACTCGAAAATGTCCGCATTTGTAAATCTCAATATACATGAGATTAATATGCATTCGATTAATTCTACTCGAAATTCCACATTTGGAAATTACTAAATTATCCATTATGAAATAAGCAATGAAATTCTACTCGAAATATGTCCAGCATTTGGTAAATCTCAATATACATAGAAATAGCATTGAAATTCTATCTTGAAAATGTCCAGCATTTGTAAATCTCAATATAATCATAGAATAGCATTGAAATTCTATTTGAAATTATCCAGCATTTGTAAATCTCAATATACATAGAAATGCATTGATTCTATTGAAATATTCCAGCATATTGTAAATTCTCAATATTACATAGAATAGGCATTGAAATTCTATTCGAAAAATATCCAGCATTTGTAAATCTCAATATACATAGAAATAGCATTGAAATTCTACTCGAAAATGTCCAGCATTTGTAACTCATATACATAGAAATAGCATTGAAATTCTCCTCGAAAATGTCCAGCATTTGTAAATCTCAATATACATAGAATAGCATTGAAATTCTACTCGAAAAATGTCCAGCATTTGTTAAATCTCAATATACATAGAAATAGCATTGAATCTTCTATGAAAATGTCCAGCATTTGTAAATCTCAATATACATTAGAAATTAGCTATTGAAATCTATTTGAAATATCCAGCATTTGTAAATCTCAATATACATAGAAATAGCATTGAAATTCTATTTGAAAATATCCAGTCATTTGTAGATCTCAATATACATAGAAATAGCATTGAAATTCTATTCGAAAATATCCAGCATTTGTAAATCTCAATATACATAGAAATAGCATTGAAATTCTACTTTGAAAATGTCCAGTCATTTGTAAATCTCAATATACATAGAAATAGCATGAAATTCTCTCCGAAAATGTCCAGCATTTGTAAAATCTCAATATACATAGAAATTAGCATTGAAATTCTACCGAAAATGTCCAGCATTTGTAAATCTCAATATACATAGAAATAGCATTGAAATTCTATTCTGAAAATGTCCAGCATTTGTAAATCTCAATTATACATAGAAATATGCATGTGAAATTGCTATCTTGAAAATGTCCAGCATTTGTAAATCTCAATATACATAGAAATAGCATTGAAATTCTACTTGAAAATGTCCAGCATTTGTAATCTCAATATACATAGAAATAGCATTGAAATTCTACTTAAAAATGTCCAACATTGTAAATCTCAATATCTAGAAATAGCATTGAAATTTCTACTTGAAATATGTCCAGCATTTGTAATCTCAATTATCATTAGAAATAGCATTGAAATTCTTACTTGAAAATGGTCCAACATTTTGTAAATCTCAATATACATAGAAATAGCATTGAAATTCTACTTAAAAATGTCAGCATTTGTGAATCCCAAAAGTTAACAAATCAAATACATCAGGTTCCCTCCTTTACCCATGCGACGCTGGGTAGCCGCTTCTAGTTTATGATAAGGGCAGAGTTTGTTACAGCCAGTTGACAATCGAAAGCTTTGTATTTCACCCTGCGTAGACAAGCACTTCAACTAGTAACCTAATATCTATATAGACATATATTTCTCTTTATACACGTGAATATAAGCTTGCTTAAAATTACTTGCGTCCCCTGACGTCGTACCATTGTATCTACGTAACATATTTTATAGCTTTAAAAACAAATTTAAAAAAAAAAATGAATCCATTGTTAATTACACGCTGGCTAAATAACATACATTATTCTAAACACACTTTTACACCACTCGAATGACTATATCCTTATGTATCTAAATTCGACACCTAAAATTTCTATTCCCAAAGAATATCGCTTACACGGCGGGAGACGGGGGAGGAAGACTATGAGGAGGGCAATCATCATCCCGACTTGATAAGTCTCAAGATCCATAACAGATTACCTCCTTGGCATAATATCTAAAATAGAAACCTAATCAAATTTAAGATTATGTTAACCTTTTCTTTTTTTTTCTTTTTTAGAGAGAGAGAGAGAGAGAGAGATGAGAGAGAGTGAGAGAGGAGAGAGAGGAGGAGAGAGAGAGAGAGAGAAGAAGAAGAAGAAGGGGAAGAAAAAAGAAGATACACTCCCTAGTTAACCTTTGGCTTGGGTGGTCCTAATTTTAGGCCCAAGCTTTTTATTCAAAATCATTATGTCGACAAAAATATCCTCTCTAGGCGACACTAACAATGTTTTTATTATCCACTCTGCTAACATCACAGCCAGAAATAGCGAATTGCTGATAACATCGTGTCACTTCTGGTTTAGGCAGAGAAGAATATATATATAGGCTATACTTGCAAATTGGTCGGAAAATTGAAACGGAAAGTTTTTGGTTTCCCTCATGACAGTTTAATCTACAGTCTATGAATGAACTTTTTACGAATTGGGTTACGGTTTAGGGGTTTGGTAATTAAGGTTGTTTTTAATTACGTATTGCTTAAAAAAAAAAATAAACAACAAAAAAAAAAAGCAAATTTAACTTACATTTAATTAACCATTGAAATTAATTATTGAACCCAACGGTAGACACATTAGTCTCAGTTGTTTGTGCTAGTATTGCAATGTTTATAATTTCAATTAAACCTGGTTTAAAATAAACATTTATAGTATAGTATTTGTTTTTTTAAGCAATACGTAATTAAAAATAACAACCTAATCCCCTAAACCGTAACCCAATTCGCAAAAGTTTCATTCATAAACTGTAGTTAACTGTCATGGGGGACCACCAAAAACTTTCCGTTTAATTTCGCGAACAATTTTCAAGTTTAGCATATATATACAGGGAGTCTATTTGTTTCAATGGTCACACGGCCTTAAAAGCTTAGAAACCTAAATGGAACGGCAACCGGTCTAGAAGGAAAACTCAGAATTGAAACCTGTTAAACTTCGTTTAAAAATTGACCTTGTGTCGCATCCTGTGGTGGCAAAGTGTGCTTGGTAAATACTATATTAGGTGGTGTTTCGGATAAATTGGCATATTTATATTTGGTTTATTTTCCGTAGGTTGGAGGTATTGACGCACACTACGCATCATTTAAAAGCTTGGACCCTCTTCATTCTATACGTGATGACAGATAGAATGAATGACTGGAACCCACCTGAATAATGGAAGAGAATGAATTGTATCATGATGATCTGCGCCGGCCATCAAAATAAGGAGATTGTAGTTGTTGCCCAATCTGCTCCCTGAACACTATAAAACAATCAGGCATGAACTGGAAAATTGCAATGGAGACTACTAGGCTGTGGCTAGAAGAAAGCAACATAACAGACGATCTGATGGCGTTCGTACAGCATTTTTTCAGAGTGGGTATCAGGTTGAATTCAGATGCCTACGTGAAGTTTCTAAACATTGTAGCCAAGCCATGGATAACAAGGGTTTGTCAATGTAGGCCATATGTATGGCAGAGATTTGGCCCCCTGGCCGCCTCTGGGAAAAGTAAAAAATGTTTTTACGACTACACGTTCCATATTATTTGGCCTCCGAACTCCCCAGGTCTTAACCCCATGGATTATTATGCATGTGGCGCTGTTGAGAAAGACACCATATCACGCGTGCCAGTACTACAAAAGCCCAGTTAATGCGACAGAATTATGGTAGTTTTTGAGACCTTTCCCAGAGAAACTGTAACATCAGCTTGCTCCAGGTTCCTGGGCAGGATTGAGGCCGTGATCGACGCTAATGGCGGTTATTTTGAGTGAAAGTTGTTGACAGTAGTGTAATTTCCGTGCCTATTGAATTTCTTTACAATCCATTAAATTTTTCTTTTTCCTTATGAAACTGTCAAATTCTCCTGAACTCCATATATATATATTATATATATATATATATATATATTATTATATATAACTTACTGACGGTTACCAACGACCGAGCAGCCTTGTCGGCTGGGACTTAGAATACACCGACTGCACCCGACGAATGTGGCAAACTGTTGACCGTGCGTGTGACCTTGACTTAAGGACGGAATCCTGGTGGATGAGCAGTCCATGACCTACAATACTCCACAGACTTCTTAATTAGACTAGACGGGCGTGTCGGAGAGGCCCATCCGATCAATCTGCTGGTCACTCAAGCCTAGCATCTATATAATTGTCCTAATTCTATTGGACAACCTCCAACCCTTTTTATCATATATGTGTTAGAAGGCGTGGCTGAGGGTCTTAGTGTCCTGGGAATGATGTTAAACCCTATCTGATGCTGAGGTTCCAGTCATGGAGGTCTTGTCGAGCACCCCATCATTATTGCTCCCTGGTCCACTCTGACCCGGAGTGGTAGTACCTGTTTGGGTGCCATAGATTTTATGGGTTAAATAGAAAAATGTGTTTATAAAAAATTGAGTATCTATTAGAATGAATTTATTTCAAAACTTCATCGGCATTAAATGACCCACTGAGGTTGATATGCCGTGAAACAAAACAGACCAAACCAAACCGAGGCGGCAAGGAAGCGACTGACGAAATTTTATTTGAGTTTTACTTCCGACCGGAAGTAGCTGTTAAGTCTAGCAAAAACTGATGAGACGTAAACGTCAAAACACTGTGTCTGTGGGTGACTATTAAATGCTCCAAGGCCCGGTACAGCTCTCTAGAGGGAACTTTAATTGAACTGTCACGCTTAGTCTAAGGCATTACTTGTCTGCTATTTACAGACTTGAGTACTCTGGTGATTTGTAAACATACATCTACGGAAATATGTATCGGTTAAATGTTCGCTTCTTAATGAGAGTTACTGACGACCGAGACGCTAAGGAGCCGGACTGACGAAATTTCAGTCGGGTTTCACTCCCGGCTAGAAGTAGCTGTTAAGTCTAGCCACACTGATGAGACGTAACGTCGAAACACTGTATCTGTGGATGACTATATATATATATATATATGTGGTGTGTGTGTTGTATATATATATATATATATATATATACATTTTTGCTCCAGGTAAATTTATATGATATGGTAAAGGTTATCATAAGCGATCTACACTATGATAATGGATGGAAGACTAAAAGGAAGAAAGGAATGGAAGGAAAAAAATTGTTTATTGATAAAACAAGGGCCCTTTCGTCCGGTGTTTTTCAAGTTTTACACCCGGGAAACGATTTAAAAGTCAAGTTGTAAATTAATTACGACAGGATATGGATATGAAATATGGAATAGGTTAGACAAGAGTGGGGGCGATAAAAATCCAACTTTTAATCGTTTCCGAGTGTAAACTTGAAAAGCACCAGACGAAAGGGCCCCTGTTTTAACAATAAACAATTTTTTTTTCCATTCCTTTCCTCCTTTTAGTCTTCCATCCATTATCATTGTGCAGATCTCTATGATAACCTTTATCATATTATATATTATATATATATATATTATATTATAACATAAAGGTACATGTTAATAAATTGCTCTACTAACGTGTTGAGCACTTTATATTTGTTATATCGCTGCCTTATCATTGTGAAACTTGAATCAACTAACCACTGTGACCATTTTCACCGGTAAGTCACTGTTTCCACAAATACCACACACACACACACACACACACACACACACATATATATATATATATATATATTATATATATAAAATTTTCGGCTATCGCCATCTCTAAAACACTTCATACTGTCGTGCTGTAAGTCAACAAAAAAACCCAAAAAAAACTGCGATATATACATCAGTTTAAAATAAACGAGAAAATCTGGGAAAGCAAGCTAGTGTAATGGTTAGAGTCTCCGCCTGTCAGCCTGGCAGTAGGGTTCGAATCACGCACAAATCACTGCCCTGTCTATAACTCTGCCGATGAGGCCTAATGGGCTGAAATCTACATACAGAGATTGACTTTTTCTCGATTTGTTTACGCCTTACATTTAAACGATATGCACGTCTAATTCATTTAATTTATAACTAATTAATTCTTAATTAGGTATGACTTTAATTAAGCACACAATCTCCCAATATATATATATATATATATATATATATATATATATATTCGAGTTCAATTCCTAGACGAAGCTGTTGGCATTTCACATAGCGCTAATACACTTGGGAAAGGTATGAATTGATATATTCTCTCTCCAGCTATGGTTAAATAGTAGGCAGACTGGACCCTTCAGCCTTGGTAGGTAACCAGTCTAGGAGAGGGATAACTCTGAATTCAAAATTCCTGAGGTCGGTCGTTGATTGGGTTTGTGTCTACCCTTGATGCACCAATTCTTTCCTATCGACTATGCCAAAAAGTGTGGATGGTCCAACACAAGCCTTCACCACTATAAACAAATCACTGTGTGGGTGTTCATTGTGTGTATGAACCTCATATGTCGAAAATCGACGGAAGAGTCCATAATAATATATATATATATAATATATATATATATATATATACAAGTTTATTGAATTGAACAGACAATTCCTATCTGACAAGTCTTTCGCCGATCGTTCTAATCTTCGGCCATCCTTTTGGTGTCAGGGTGGAACTGGTATAACAGTCCACCGAAGGTTTCAACACTAGCGCTTTCGGCAATACACTTTGCCATCCTCAGGTGGGAAACGATGGAATAGTTTTCGTGTCTCGTTTTAACGAGAACGAGTAGAAGCAAGAATTAGTGGGAGGTATATCAATTGTAGTGGGGGTTTTTGGAATGGTAGTGTTTGAACAAAGCAGTGGTGATTTTTTTGGAGGGGGGGACAGGTTGTGATAAGGGAGGGGGAATAATGGAAGTAATGTAGGCAGAAAATTATAAGCATTTTAGGATATGTTGACTTACTTCAAAGTTTATTTTGTTTAGGGTAGTTTTTTTTGTTTTATATATAAAGCTTCAATTATTTGAAGTTTTTGTTTGTTTTTTTCTCTATGTAGTGTCTGTTCAATTCAACAAAACCTGTATAAAAAGAAAATGCTGCTAAATACACTTATTATAAGATATATATATATTTATATAATATATATATATATATATATATATATATATATAATAAGGTTGTACGAGTTTTCGCGTATGCTTCACACTTGTTTGTTATACAAATAGAGATTTAAAAAATTAAAATACTGTTTTTTTTTTTACGCATGAATAATTGTACGTGTATGGGTTTAAACTAGACTAATGTTAAAAAAATATAAGTGATTTACCAGTCGTGTTATTGAACAAATTGACATGCTACGTCATTAGTTTATTTTCGTGGTTTCTCTTATGGCATAACATTTTTTAAAAAACTATTCTAAAGACTTTCTAAATTTTTTTTGTAAAAAAAAAAAGAAGATATTTTCCCAAACATTTTCTCATAACGAGGGTCAAAGGTCAACACTAGCTGGGAATATAAAAAAATAAGACAAAAGAAATATTTCTATTTGACTTTTTCCACACACACACAACACACACACACACACACACACGCCGCGCGTGCGCATATAATATATATATATATATATATATATATATATATATATATATATATATACGTTCTCGTAAAAAAGGCTGGAACACTATCTGGCGGCCCTACATACATACAGATGTGTGTATTTATTAGTTAAAATCCCGTTTTCATTCTGTNCATGGAGAATGGACTCGGTCGACGCCGGATCAATTCCTGGACGAAGCTGTTAGAATTTCCACATACCGTTTGGGAAAGGTATGAATCCAATTTTCCCTCCAGCTATGGATAAATAGCAAGGCAGACTGGGCTCTTTAACCTTGACTAGGTAACCAGTCTAGGAGAAGGAAAACTTTGAATTCAAACCTGTTAAACTACGCTTAAGAAATTGACCTTGTGTCGCATCCTGCTCGTGCGGGGGTGGGGTTGGTATATATATATATCGGATGAGTCGGGGTTACCAGTTTATGGTGGGTGAGTCGATGGGAGTTTATATATATTTAGGTAATTACTCATCACACCATAAGGACACATGTGTAAAGGCAGAAAAAACAAAGAACTCATACATTTAACAAATAAAATGTATATTGAAACAAAAATTACAAAAATCAAGAATACTGATCAAAGTCCTGCAGAAATGCTTTTTTAAATGTTCAGGTAATAAGATAAATAGAGTTGTTGAGTTGACTCCAACTGAGAAAGAAAGGGTTTAGTTCAGAATCAAATCAGCAGTCAAGTTATTTTGAGAGAGAGAGAGAGAGAGAGAGAGAGAGAGAGAGAAGAGAGAGAGAGAGAGAGAGAGAGAGAGAGAGAGAGAGCTTTTAAATACTTATGCAGTTATGTAAATATTTCTTTAAAATGAGATGCGTGGAGTATTCAGGCAAGTTGGTTCTCTCCTCTGCTGTTATTCGAAAAACAATCTCTTATTTAGTATCTAGATAGGCTCCAAAAGGGTTTTTTGATAAACTTCTTTTTAGGTTCGAACGCCTCTGATGTTGAAAATTATCATTTTTAATATTTATATTTTTCTCTCTAATTCTGCGCCAATCCCCATGCGCAAAGCGTTTATTTTCGTCATTTTTTTTTTTTTCTTCTTCAGAGCGTTAACTTCCGACTCACTACAAACCTATATGATTGGCCACTCAGACGATAGGCCACACCCGCCAATTTAACTTTTTTTTAATTAGTCAGCCTCGTTTGGAGCTGCACTGTTCTTTGCTAGTGTAAAAAGATCCGCTATTTGTTTCTTCTTCTTCTTCTTCTTCTTTCTTCTTCTTCTTCTTTTTGAAGAGAGTCTGCAGATAAACTATAAACTGTTAGGACACTCAAACTTGCAATCAATTTGTCAAAAGATAATGAATAACACTGGGAAACGATTTTATACACCAGTCGACTGGGGCTTTACAATACACCGACTTGCATTCTACAAAAGAGGTAAGACACCCCACTAATGGGTATAAGAAGGGGGGAAATAGATATTTGAGTCAACAAGTTCCTGCTGAGGGGGGGGGGGACCAAAAAGAAGCGAGTCCACCGTCTTCTCGCAGACCTAACTTTCTTTTGGTCAACACAGTCTTTCGTCTTCGACCAGCAGCTGAAAATCCGTCGTCGTCGTCGTCAAAATAATATTTTCTGACTGCCGTCCCACGTAAGCCGAATGCTACTCTCTCTCCACGCTCTACTTGCTTTGGTTATTTATGGGCATATTACCCAAACATCCGGGCACATCAGTCGAACTCGCGTCCGTCCAGTGCCTAAATCGCATTTGTTTTTGCATGCGAGAGGATGCGGGTTCGATCCCGCAGGCAAGACAATGTCTTGCTCTTTTTCTTTTCTCGTTCCTCTGTCACACCTGTTGGTCGTGGATGCTGACCAGTGATGCTTAAGGATGGAACCTGGTGGCTGAGCAGTTCATGGCTTGTAACACTTAGGCTACTTGCTTACTTAGGCAAAAATCAAATCTCTGTATTACATTTCTTCTACACGATAGTATGAGAAGTAAATACACACGCGGTGTGTTTATGATATGGCTTTATTTGCCGACAATTTTTAAACAAAACGAAAAATAGGCCGAAATGTACATACAGAGATTGATTTTCTCTCGATTTGTTTGCCTTACATTTAAATAGTATTCCCGCCTAATTAATTATATTATTAATTAACTTTCAAAATTAGGTACGACTTCAATTAAGCAATATTCTCCCAAAATTGTCGGCTAAATAAAGCCATATCATAAACACACCGTGTGTGTATTTACTTCTCATACTGTCGTGTACAAGAAGTCACTATAAGACGAATAGGAACCTACTTCTAAACAAAACGAAAAATCTAAGAATGTCCGGTTGGTGTAGGGGTTACAATACTCGCCTGTCAGCTTGATAGTCGGGTTAGAATCACGCACAAGGCGGTCTTTCTATCTATAGCTCTGCTGATGAGCCTAATAGGCCGAAATGTACATACAGAGATTGATTTTTCTGATTTGTTTAGCCTTACATTAAATAGGTATTCCCGCCTAATTAATTATATTATTAATTAACTTTCAAAATTAGGTACGACTTCAATTAAGCACATATTCTCCCCCCAAAAAAAATATATATTGTATATATATATATACAGAGAGAGGAGAGAGGGAGAGAAAGAAAAAGAAGGAGAGAAGAGAGACAGAGAATCTTGTGTACTCCTGCCATATATGTGTCATCTCTCTATCTCCTTCTGCCTCCCCCTCTCTCTTTCTCTTTCTCCTCTCTCTCTCTCCTCTATCTACTCTCTCTATCTATCTCTGTATGAGTGAGAATGGGATGGGGGCGGTGTAGGCCGTTATTAATGGACTCCCAGGAAAAAGGGAAATAACACGAACAGGTGGCGTTATCTAGAGATTCCAAGTTTTGATCTATCTTATAACTTCTTTGTCATTTACATTGACAGCCTGGGAATATCATCCCACCATTTTATTTAGACACATATCTGACATGGATTACTATATATATAAAGGAAGTTGTGGTATGTACGTGTCGAGTTATATTTCACAAACAAGAGGTCATTCAGACACATATTGACATGGATTACTTATATATATATATAATTATAATTATAATATACACTATATTATAATATTATTATATATATCATATATATATATATATATAATACTATATATATATATATATGAAGGAAGGGTGGATGGGTTTTAGGATCAGACGATATGCTGTAGATAGAAGGAAAGTGGTCAAGAAATGAAACAACCTCAAAACGAGTCACAGGGTGAAAAGTTTCGTCCGTGTTCACAGACGCCATCAGACATTTGTAACTTTATTAAGCAAAGCATACGTTTAAATACAAGTGGCGGCGGTGGCGCCGTGGAGGTCAAGGAGGGTGAGTGTGAGTGATGTGAGATAAAGAGGAGCGGGGAATTTTGGTAGGATGGGGTCGCTGGGTCAGTTGTGTGGAAGGAGTAGGGGATATTGTTTGAAAGCGCTGGGGCGGTGACAGTGGTTGATGGGTCAATTGGTGTGGGCATATATTAATATGTGAATAAATGTTCATGTGTAAGCTAAGTTATGTTAGAGGCGAAATGTGAGTAATTTCATGTGTCACCCTTGAACCTCCCGGCACCACCGCCGCCACTTGTATTTAAACGTATGCTTTGCTTAATAAAGTTAACAAATGACTGATGGCGTCTTGACACGGACGAAACTGTTCACCCTGTGACTTGTTTTGAGTTTGTTCATTTTGACCACTTTCCTTCTATCTACAAATCATATATATATATAATATATATATATATATGAAGTGTTCACCAATATAGTTTGAAATGGCGAAGGCGACGATTTGTGAGAGATTAAATGTGCTTAATTAAGTCATATCTAATTGTTAATTATTAATTATAAAAATGAATTAGGCGTGCATATCGGTTTAATGTAAGCGGAAACAAAATCAAGAAAAAATCGATCTCTGTATGTAACATTTCAGCACTCGATTCAAAATAATGAGAAATTCTGGGGAAACCAGTTAGTGTAGTGGTTAGGATGTCCGCCTGTCAGTCTGACAGGTAGGGTTCGAGTCACGCACGAAGCACTGCCTTGTCTGTAGCTCTGCTGATGAGGCCTTAATGGCTGAAATGTACATACAGAGATCGATTTTTTCTCGATTTGTTTACGCTTTACATTTAAACCGATTAGCACGCCTAATTCATTTAATTATATATTAATTAATTACAAATTAGGCATGACTTTAATTAAGCACATAATCCCCCCCCCCCCATATATGATATATATATACTGGAAAAATTAAATATTCTATAAAAAAGAAGGTCCGAAAATGGATTAGGTTTGTTTTTTTTTAATTTTTAATCTTTTTTTCCAAGTTGTGACACGTGTTTCAGACTCTCTGATATCTATTTCAGGCTTTGATTAACTGGACAGAATGTGGTTATTTAACGCCTGAAGAAGGTCTGGGACACGTGTTCCAAATGTAAAATAATATTCAAAACATCCATTTGCGGACCTTCTTTTTTTATAAATAATATTTAGAGCGAGAGCGGAGAGAGAGAGAGAGAGAGTAAATTTCCATTGATCCCAGGAATACAACATCACTGTCGACTCCCCCTTCATTTATCTAATAGATGTTTTTTTGTGAATATATATATATATATATTAATATTTATATTTTTGCTTGAAGGCAATTACAATGCGAATATCGCATAACATTCGATAATTATAGAGATAATAATGACAAGTGAATTCGCAAAGAATTACTCGGTGTGTAGAAATCGTACAGACTGTTTCAACTTTATTAAGTCTCATCAGCGATTATACTAACGATTACCCCCGACAGAAATCGAAACCGGGACTCAGCAGGATAGTTAGAAACTAACTGTTTCGCCACATACAGCACGGAGAAATCCTGCGAAATAACCTGTCATTGATACTGAGACGCTCTACCATATGAGGCAAGAGGCGCTGGTGAAAAATAACAACACAATCAATGACAGTTAGTTTCGCAGGAGTTTTCTCGGTGCTGGGACAATTCCTCACTCAGATCTCCAGAACTGGAGACTCGCAATCAGATGTAAGTTTAGTGTCATACATAGGACATTCAGCTTACTTATCCAACGAGTATTACATTGGTCGAAGCATCTCTGAAACTCCCTCTTTGATAGTGGTAAAAGCTGTGATTTTTTGACTGATTGGTTTCAAACGCATGTACAATGCCGTTTAGGGTTTTTATGTCTTGAGGTTAGGGAATAGCGTTCATTGTATTTGCTGAGATTCAGAACTGAGTGGACCTGGAGTAATGACAATGAAGGGGTACTCACACTCCCCAGGTGAAGATAGAAAATTACAAGAAGTCTCTATCACTCTTGATTGATTGGTTTGATGATTTTTAATGGCACATCAATCTGTCTGAGTAATTTATATGCCTAGAGGTTAGGGAATAGTGTTCATTGTATGTTCATGTTTACATTCTATGTGGTTTCTTAGGGGTTCTGGTTTTTTTGTGCTTTTTTGCACTCAATCCCTTTGAATTGATAATGTTAAATAGATCTTGTGTGACCTATATCATTGTACCCTAATGAGGTATTCCCACTACAAGTCAGGGTGAATAGAAGAATAAATGACAATAGCTAAATGTATGACTCCACGCTCCCCCACACCTTCAGAACTTGTCTCATCGTCAGACGCAGTTTTAAATGTCACAAGCAGGACAACCCTCTTTTTCGGAGGGTGGAAGAGGGGTATTAGCGTATTCTAAGCCATGCCGCACGAGGTACGACTCAGAGAGTCGGGAGTAATGGCAGGAAAGGGTACTTTCACTCCTCCAGATCTCCAGAAGTGGAGCCACAACCATCATATACAGTTACCACTTCACCGCTAACTCAGCATATTAGAAGCACAGCTTGGGTAATCTGATTTATGCGGTAAAGTGAGAGCTGACCGGTAGAGTGTGGTGCAAAACAAACTCCACTGGTCTAGCGCTGCGAAAAGGGAATAGTCTCCCTCGCCAACTTAAATATGAGATGGATACGTCTGTTTTTCCTATAAATGATTTCTGGCGAAAACTTCGGAAGAGAAAAACAAGATCTCACGGGTACTTGTTAATTCAACCTAGCAATTGCTAATTAAACTGTTCACTTGTATATTTGCTTAGTAAAACCATCTCCTCTATTCTTAATACTCGTTGTGTTTTTCCCTATTATTTTCTCTGTTAACTCTGATACTCGAGTCACAACATCAGTATAGAGGTTGCTGCACTTGCACAATCTCGTGTTTCATCAATAATTTGCCCTTATTCGTGTAGACTTCGTGTACACGTCGAAACAGCACTTATGTTATATAAATTCATGGTAGCTTATGAATTGTGTAAGTAGTGAAGATAGAATTTGATTGAGTTCGTTAGAAAATTTTAAATCGGAGGGGGTGAATGGAAAATTACTGTCGACCATTATTGACAGGTAGTGATTGGACCTAAAGGCGCCAAAAGAACAGAAATCAGGTTTTAGTTAGTTGCGACCAGATAGGTAACTGAGAGAGGACGTTCTTTTCAAGATGTTACTTTTTAACCGGCGGTTTAGGCTGGGGTTGTTTTTAACAAAGAATATAGAAACAAAAGTCTTTGTTAATCATCACAAGAGACAACCTATTCCGAACAGAACAAAGAACAAATCAACCCACAGAAGAAGCCCAACAAAGGAAGTTTTAGTTTTAGTTAGTGGGCTGGGGTTTTTTTAATAAAAATAAGAAAATAGAAAATCAACAAGTCTTTGTTGTTTGGTAGTTTTTAAAAGTAAAAGTTACTGTAAAAAATAGAAAAAACAATAATAATAATAATAATAATAATAATAATAATAATAATGTTTATATTAAAATAGAAATTTATCTAAACAAAGAATTTTCACGTAGACAAAGAAATTCCTTAAATTATGGAATTTGAACATATATCATCGATTTTAAATTTGCCAAGATAAAGCAATAATTTAACAAATAAGATTCCAGGTTTTGAAAGTTGGTCAACAAATTTCAAAACTTAAATAAATGAAACAATGGTTGGCCTTGAGTTGTAGCACTTGGAAAAAAAACCAATGGAAAGCTCAACCAAGCTGACACAAGGCCATTTAGACAGGTAGACAAAGTTTATCGAGTGGCTGGCCATCAGAGAGGTATGTCCGGGGTGGGGAGGTCTGTTGCGGTTTTTTATATAAGGCATCATGTAAATGGTCACTCATACTTATAGACTCGCCTATAAACACGTGACCTGAGAAGGATTTCTATTGTCCAATCACTGGCCTAGCTGCTGCTCTTGCTTTTGCTGTATTAATAGACATACCACTCTGAGTTATTTTCATTGACATTTGGATTATCTCTGACGAAAGGACTTACAAGGAAATACGTTAACACTGGATTCTTACTGCTGCTTACTTATTCATACATCTGGACGAAGGATGGCTGCCAGATATCAACAGGTTATGGGACCAGTAGCGCCCACGGATCTTTTTCAATGGCAATGATGCCAGTTATGAAATTTGGGAAACTAAATTTAATGGGTACCTTAGAACCTTCCAACTGCATGATATAATCAAATGCATCATCTGACCACCCGGAGGACCCAGTTTCGTAGATTAAAAATGGCACAATATACGCAGAACTAATACAATGCCTGGATGATCGAAGTCTCTCACTCGTAATGCGAGAGCTCGTGATAATGTAGAAAAGCAATGGAAATATTAAGGACCCACTATTTGTCAAAAGGCAAACCAGAATTGTGGGATTGTATCGACAACTAAGTTCGTTAAGTAGAAACGATTATGAATCAATTACTGATTACATAATCCAAACTGAGAGCACATTGCTAGCTCATTAAGGGATGCCGGGGAGATTGTAAGCGATGGATTGTTGATCGCTATGGTATTGAAGGGCCTGCCTTCAAATTTCAAACCTTTGCAACAGTAATAACCCAAAGGGATAAGACTATGACGTTACGGAATTCAAAAAGTCAGACCTTCGTAGTTATGAGGAGACAGAAAGTATGTACTCTGGGGAAACAAAATAGAACTATACAACTAAAGACCCAATTCAAAAAGGGTAAAATCAACCCCTCGCTATGAGGAGAGATCAACTAAGATATACCAACTACCAAAATTATCAGGGCAGACATTGGAAGGATACCAAGAAGTCGCCAACAAAAACAAAATATTATTTGTTATGTTTGTCAGAAAAAGGGCCATATGTCCTTATGATTGCAGGAATAGGAAAGACTTTTGTCAAAATGTTAAATATTCCCCCAAAGAAAAGACATATTTCTTTTTCTGCTGGATATGATTCTTTACACATAAAGAACATTTGCTCGTTGATTGCGGGCCATCAACATGTCGTCAACGATAAAACTAAATTTATCAGTTGGGACGCCAATTTTCAACCTGACAATCACTTCGTGAATTGGCTGATGAAGCCATCCACTGGCTTAGTACAAAAACGGGGGGACGCCCGTGTATATTTGAAAATAGTAAAGGTCAGATTTGCGAAAGCATTTTGAAAGGGGCATTTATTATCCCCACTTTTAAACAAAACATCTTTTCAAGTAAGGGCAGCTAACGGCTTCCGGGGCCCAACATGAATTTTGGACACAAACATCAAAGCTGATCACCCAAATGGTACTATATTTAATATAGTCAGAATGGGCTGTTTGTATTTATTTAAAAAACATAAATACCTCTAAGATGCGAATATGACATTAATAAATGGCACAGAATCCTTGGGCACGTAAATGTCAATGACATCAAAAACTGCCAAGATAGTAAATGGAATGGAAATAAAAATTTACGCCCTCATTAAACTAACTGTAACATATGTACACAAGGAAAAATGGCCAAGACTAAAATAAGTGTTACGGAAAAGAGAAACGCAAAATACTGTCGCTCGTTTTTTGTGATTTGGCTGTCCAATTGAACCCATTGAAATCCAATTTCAGGTATGTTCTAATTTTATTTTGACGATTTTCTGGACTTATGATGTTATATTTTCTACCCACATAATCTGATACTCTGCTGGCTACGAAACAATACCTAGCAGATGTAAGCCCATATGTGCAGAATCAAACGCTTACGAAGCGACAATGGAGGCGAGTTTCTGACGGAGGGCTTTCAAAATTTATTAATTGAGAATGGATTAAACATGATTTGACTTCCCCTTATTCCCCTCACACCAGGTGGGAAAAGTTGAAAAGGCTTGGCGTACCTTGTTCTCAATGGCCAGATGTATGCTAATTGAATCTTCATTACCTAAAAATCTGTGGGTTTACGCCATACTTGCTTCTGCCTAATATAAGGAATCGATGCGTTTACACGCATATTTGAGGGAAATACCCCTTTGAAGTTATTAGCCGGTTCTAAACCGAACTTAAGTCATAATGCATATTTTCGAGGACCGACTTGTTTTTGCTATGTGCAAAATAAAAAGAAATTGGGATTCTCCGTTCGGAGAGCGGTATTGTTTATATCGATATGATAAATGCAAAGTCCGGCATATTCTAGAGTTTATCTTTCTCATAACGGTGCTATTAAAAAAATACGATTTTGTGAAAATTCATGAGTTCCTATGGTAAAACTACGAGCTCGGATGAAATAATGATAACTACGCTTTTGCCACACTTATCCAGACCTTTTATCGAAAAAAACCTCCAACTGATTTAGAACACAACCAATTTAGAACCGTCGTTAACCCTAGGTGACGATGACTTACGGTTAAGCAGCCTGACTATATATATATATATATATATATATATATATATATATATATATGTATATGTATGTATATATATAAGTTAAAAGAAAGGAAATGAATCCGACAGGATGAGTATGAAAAAGATGGAATGAAAACACCACACAATGCTGATATTGATCAATATTTCGATTTTACAAAAATCATCTTCAGAGCCCGTTTACTCCGTGGTGTTTGTGATCGGAGATAAAAGTTAAATGAGTTCAAAACAAAAAAACCTTGATTTTGCAAAAAATAGAAACGAAAGTTGTTACATTATTTTCCAATGTGGGCATTCCCGCCGTATTTTATCAGGTCAACACGATATGTATATCTTTTTTGTCGGTCACCACTTTATTGTAGCGGATTTTGAGATGTTGGCAACTAGACGAATTTAATTTATTCAAAAAGGGTATGGGTATTATACAATATGACAAGGTTTTTTTTTTTATTTTGAACTCATTTGACTTTTATCTCCGATCACAAACACCACGGAGTAAACGGGCTCTGAAGATGATTTTTGTAAAATCGAAATATTGATCAATATCAGCTATGATTATGTTATAAATTGTTTTCTATTTAAGAGCATTTTGTGGTGTTTTCATTCCATCTTGTTCATATATATATATATATATATATATATATTATATATATATATATATATATATATGGAGAAAAGTAGACAAACACGGGATGTTGTGGAAACTTGATGTTTATTGTCGACGGTGCAACGTTTCGGTCTCTTATTAGACCACCTTCAGGACTTGAATATAGTTCTTACTCCAATGATGGAAATTCTCAAAATGCTGAAAGCGGAAGGTCGTCAGTAGGGGGAAGTGTAGTTGGGGGTGGTTAGTGGATTCTTCTTCTCTCTGGAATGGGGAGTGCCGAAATGGTGAATGGTGGTACCACAGGTGTTAGATTGTGGGGATTGGTTAGCTAAATATGTGTATGTGTGTGTGTGTGTCTGTTTAATACTTAATATATAACTTAATATAATAAGTTTATAATTAATATATAACTTAATATATAACTTAACGACAAATCCAGTTCCCAATCACACATAAACAAAAAACAATTAAACAGACACACACACACATACACATATTTAGCTAACCAATCCCCACAATCTAACACCTGTGGTACCACCATTCACCATTTCGGCACTCCCCATTCCAGAGAGGAGAAGAATCCACTAACCACCCCCAACTACACTTCCCCCTACTGACGACCTTCCGCTTTCAGCATTTTGAGAATTTCCATCATTGGAGTAAGAACTATATTCAAATCCTGAAGATGGTCTAATAAGAGACCGAAACGTTGCACCGTCGACAATAAACATCAAGTTTCCACAACATCCTGTGTTTGTCTACTTTTCTCCACATACTGTCTGATTAACCTCCTCACATTTCTACCATATATATATATATATATATATATATATATATATAGGGTGTCCCAAAATGATGTATACACCCTTTGAAAAGAGTGTATACATTATTTTGGGACACTTGATGTGAACTCATCATTACATGAACATTCTGCCATTGCCCCAAGTAGCTTTTATAAAAGTTAATTTGCTATGTTTTTTTTATATTTTAATCTCAAATTCTTTAAATGTGTATCCTTTCCCCTGTATCAATCTTATTTACAAATCAAAATACATGAATTGAATGAGTTATAACGATGCAAAATATTTTTGGGTCACTCTGTATATATATATATATATATATATATATATATATATATAGAGAGTTTCATAATTTGCTTGAAGCATTGTGTATGTATTGGTTAGGAGGTTGATTTAGAAGGCCATCACAATGCAGTTTGGAATAAATAAAAAATAATAATACGGTAACAATGGTGTTGTGTGTTGACCTGTATTTTTTATTATTTCTTGAATTTCGAGGTAATACCTCTTTATCAAAAGAATTGAAATGAAGCAGTACAGCTATGGCATTTAGGAAGAAATGCCATAGCTGTACTGCTTCAGTTCAATTCTTTTGATAAAGAGGTATTACCTCGAAATTCAAGAAATAATAAAAAATACAGGTCAACACACAACACCATTGTTACCGTATTATTATTTTTTATTTATTCCAAACTGCATTGTGATAGCCTTCTAAATCAACCTCCTAACCAATATATATATATATATATATATATATATATATATATATATATATATATATATATATTAATATTTATATTTTTGCTTGAAGGCAATTACAATGCGCATATCGCATAACATTCGATAATTATAGAAGATAATAATGACAAGTGAATTTCGCAAAGAATTACTCGGTGTGTAGAACATCGTACAGACTGTTTCAACTTTATTAAGTCTCATCAGCGATGTATACTAACGATTTACCCCCGACAGAAATCGAAACCGGGACTTCAGCAGGATAGTTAGAAACTACACTGCTTCGGCCACAATACAGCACGGAGAAATTCCTGCGAAATTAACCTGTCAATGATACTGAGACGACTCTACCATATGAGGCAAAGAGTCGCTGGGTGAACAATAACAAACCCGGGCTTTATGCGTAGTTTTTGTTACAGACAGAAATACACATAATCTCCATTATTAATAGATATTACTGGGTTTATAATGCTTATTTTTTTTTAGTAGGGCCATTAAAAATCTCTCTACCCCTCCTGTTTATTCCAACAACAAATAACCCTAAGGATTTTTTTCCAGCTGATGCAATTTAAATTCCACTCTAATCCAAGTTCCACTTTCCCAATCATTTAGATTTTCAGGTCATTATAATACAATTGAATTTGTACTTATTATACATTCTTACAAATATTATATAAAATCGCACTTAATGTTTCTATAATAAAGTCTAATTAATAAAATATATAGTGATTAAACAATTATTGAATAATCTCAAGAATTAAATATTAGGTTACAGAATAGAGATTAAAACTTAAACCTTAAAGACTTGAGAGTTACGGATAAGAGTGAGGATAGATTCTAAATAAAGTAACATTATACACAGACACACAGAAACACACACACACACACACACACACACACACACACACACACACACAGACAGACAGACAGACAGACAGAGACAGACAGATACACACACACACACAATATATATATATATATATATATATATATATATATATATATAAGTTAAAAGAAAGGAAATAAATCCGACAATATGAATAAGAAAAGGTGGAAGGAAAACATCACACAATGCTGTTAAAGAAGAAAACAATTTATAATATAATCATAGCTGATACTGATCAATATTTCGATTTTACAAAAATCATCATCAGAGCTCATTCACTCCCGTAGTTGTTTGGGTCGGAGAGGAAAGTCAAATCAGTTTACAAAACAAAAAACCTTAATACTGCAAAAAAGAACGAAAGACGTTACAATATTCACCAACGTGGGCATTTCGCGCCATATATATGTCGGTCATGTCTCTACGTATACCTTTTGTCATCCAAATGTAGCGGATTTTTGAGATGTTGGCAACAAGACGAAACAATTTAAACGGAAGGGGATGGGTATTAAGAAATGTGACGGTTGGAATTCAAAAGATTTTTAGTAAAGGAATTTTTTTTACGATTAATTGTTTTTTTTTTTTAATTTTTATTTTTAAGTTCTGTATTTCATAAATGATTAGATATTTACTGTATTTTGTTTTTATATATAAAGTAAAAAAGTTATGGGCGGAATATGTTATTATTTTAGAAAAGGAATTTTTATATTTTTTATTTTACGATTAATTATTTTTAATTTTTAATTATTATTTTTAAGTTCTGTATTTAATAAATGATTAAATATCTATTGTGTTTTGTTTTATATATAAAGTAAAAAAGGTTATGGGCGGAATTGGTTATTATTTTAGATAATGTTAAGCAATTTGGATCTAATGTAAGGTATTATTCTAAAAACCGAAATCAAAACAAAATAAAACGGAAAAGATCTTATTTATAAAACAAAACAATAAACCTAAATTTAATTTAATATATATATATATATATATATATATATATATATATATGATGGACTCTCCCGTCGATCGACCTATGAGTGTTCATACAATGAACATCCACACAGTGATTTGTTTATAGTGGTGAAGGCTTGTGTCGGACCATCCACACTTTTTGGCATAGTCGATAGGAAAGAATTGGTGCATCAAGGGTTGACACAAACCCAATCAACGACCGACCTCAGGAATTTTGAATTCAGAGTTATCCCTCTCCTAGACTGGCTACCTACTCAAAGTTAAAGAGTCCAGTCTGCCCTACTATTTAACCCATAGCTGGAGGGAGAATATATGGATTCATACCTATCCAAGGGTATTAGCGCTATGTGAAATGCCAACAGCTTCGTCTAGGAATTGAACTCGAATATATATATATATATATATATATATATATACATACACACACACACACACATATATATATATATATATATATATATATATATATCGATTCGAGTTCAATTCCTAGTATATATATATATATATATATATATATATATATATATCTTATTATAATGGCGATTGTGGGTTTTTATGTCTGTAACCGAAACTACATTACTATTCAAGTCACAATTTCCTTAGTTATTTACATCACATTCTCCATGATTTTATTTTTATTTAAACTTCTATTATTAACAAAACTCTCTGACATCATTAAGACTGTTGACCATATCTACATACTAATAACATGCAATTGTATTTATATATACAAGAAAATAGCGGTTTACAGTGTGAATAGGAAGGCTAATTTGCATATTGATCTTAAAAATTTGATTTTGATAAATATATGCTTAGTATTATTGATTTCTAATTGTTTGGTTTTATATCAATGAATATGAGCAAAAATCTCGGGGATAAATCTTAAAAGAAATTCATTAAAAAGAAGAAATAACTGTAATTTCATTCTTTACTTCTTATTTTAACTAAATAGTTAATTTAGGAAAATTTACCACTGAAAGACGGGAGTAAGGGAAAATGATGGAAGAGTTAGTTTCAAAGTTGTTCTATTTTTAAATCATACCCCCTCTGTTCAAATATTTTATCTGAATTCTTATTCAATTTCTTTGGCTTTTCTAATTTAACATGATATTTTA
This sequence comes from Doryteuthis pealeii, assembly GCA_023376005.1. Lineage (NCBI taxonomy): Eukaryota > Metazoa > Mollusca > Cephalopoda > Myopsida > Loliginidae > Doryteuthis > Doryteuthis pealeii. Next base: position 3,865,060 of record CM042161.1, on the reverse strand, counting down.
TATATTAAAACTTAAATACTTGCACCCGGAGGGTGCATATATTTGCTAGTATATATAACAAAGAAAGAAAAACTTAACAAACCATCATTTGTTTATAATAAATTTATTTCGACTAGTGACTCAGTATGAGTCTAGTCTTATTAGATGGAGTTTACAAAAGACTGAGAAAATCGAATAGAAAAAATATTCCACTGGAAAAATCTCTCTTCTCATACGCCCACTTAATATATATATATATATTATATATATATATATATATAATGTGGGCGTATGGATATATATATATATATATATATATATAATATATATATATATATTAATAGAATTTGGTAATTTGCTTTTGAAGCATTGTTAAGTAAAGTATATCATTATTTATATTATAATTATATTATTATATTATTGAAAATAATCATGACAAGCAAACTCGGCGAATAACACGTGCGACGTGTGAAATGTCATGATTATTTTCAATAATCATCGAATTTTATACGATATACGCATTGTAATTGCCTTCAAAACATATAAATAATATATGTATATGTGTGTATAAAAATGGAAATTGGAAATGAATCCGACAATATGAGGAAGAATGAATAAAGAAAAGAAAGAATAGAATGGATAATAAAAGATGAATTTAATCAATATCACTTACACATGCGTTTCGGTCAGTTCATTCGTTTCAATTTCACTCTGATGAAGGTCGAATCTTCTCTGTGTGCGGAATATTTTCACACAGATGAACTCACCGAAACACATGTGTAAGTAATATTGATTAAATTAATCTTTTATCATCCATTCTATTCTTTCTTTTCTTTATTCATTCTTCCTCATATATGTGTGTCTGTGTGTCTGTGTGTGTGTTGTGTGTGTGTGTGTGTGTGTGTGTATGAGTGTGTTTATTTGTGTGTGTGTGTGTATGTATAATGTTACTTTATTTAGAACTAGCAAATATATGCACCCTCCGGGTGCAAGTATTTAAGTTTTAATATAATAAAATATCATATCAAATTAGAAAGGCTAATGAAACTAAATAAGAATGCAGATATAAAGATTTGAAACAGAGGGCAGGTATAATCGATAAATAGAACAACTGAAACTTACTCTTCCATCACTCTCGTCTTTCATTTTTATTTTTTCTAATTTAAGTATTCAGTTATAAGAGGAAGTAAAGAATAAAATGACAGTTATTTTTTCTTGTTAATGGATTTCATTTAAGATTCATTGAAGAGACTTTTGTTTATATTCATTAAAATAAAACCAAACAGTTAGAAATTAATAGTACTAAGCACATATTTATTAAAATCAAATTTTTAATATCAATATGCAAATTAGCCTTCCCGTTCACATTGTAAACCACTATTTTGTTGTATATATAAATATAATTGCATGTTTTTTAGTATGTAGATATGATTAACAGTATTAATAATGTAAAACAATTTTATTAATATTTGAGTTTAAATTAAGATAAAATCATTGAGAAAGGGACATTAATAACTAAGGGAATTATGACTTGAGTAGTGATATAGTTTCGGTTACAAACAGAAAAACACAATCTCCATTATAATAAAATGTATCCTCACTACTTATCCTTAACTCTTAAGTCTTTAAGGTTTAAGTTTTAATAAAGTGTGTGTGTGTGTGTGTGTGTTAAACATGACATTGGATGTATAAATAGACGTATGTGTATGCATATGTGTGTGTGTGTGTGTGTGTGTGTGAGTCGGAGAGATCGTAAAATCCGGAAGACATTAGAGAGTTCTTTATTCAACTGTATATTGCTTGGTTATCGAAGATTTTATCAGTATACACTAGTACGCGCAACTCGCCTTTACTTTACGATACCTGGAAGTCTACATGGTTAAATCCTTTCAAACTGCTTTGATCCTAAATCTCAAAGAACGCCATATTCCGTCCATTAGGATTGATTTTAAAGGGAAAATAATTAAGTTTCTCGTGGAAACGCTTGGAAAATTAAAAAAAAAGAAAAAAAAAAAAGAAAAAAAAAGAAAAAAGAAAACGAAAAAAAAGAAAAAGATAAAGAAAAGAAAAAAATGGATTAAGACGTAATAGCTGCGTTGTTTTCAAAGCGGAAAGTAAAAATAAAAAAGCCGCCATTTTTATTTTTTTTATTATTTTATAGGATATTGGCTACGCATGCGTGCTCGGGTTTTTATTGATCAGTTCTCGTAAAGAAAAGAGGCCGAACGTTTTTAAATAAATGGATATTAATTTGGTTTCAAGTGGTTTCGCTTGCTCTCTTTTTATTTTTATTTCTATTTTTCTCTCCTCTGTTTATTAACGAGAAAAAAATGATCGAGTTACCGACTTTCTTTTCTAAATAATTATCAAATAGTCGCTTGGCGGGAAAATATCATTTCTTCAGGGTTTTCTGGGCGTTTTTATTTCATTTTATATATTAACTAGCAAAAGTACCCAGTCCATGACCGGACTATATATAAAGATTGGACCATAAATAGGCGAGAGATTCCGTGCTGAACGCCTTAGACTGTGATTTTGTTCACTAAAATTAAACTAAACTGCTGGTATAGCTATAATAGAAAGCAGGCAGCGAAAAATATTTTATTACCAGCAGCAGCTGGTATACGGACAGTTCCGCAAATCGGTTGATTTTGGTTTAATCATTTAATTATATCCCTTAATCAGTAAAAATCATTAACCAAATTTGGCGTGTTTCTTAGAAGTGTATGCAGGATTTCGAATCTGAGTGACCTCCCGATTCGGAGTTATACATCGACATGTACATACCAAATTTACTTTTATATATATATATAGATTCATTTTATCATTTTATTTTCGTTTTTTTTCAATCGAGACTGGCGTGCATAGCGTAAAGGTTATCGTTGTTGGAAATGAAATCGCTGGCTCGAGTTCAATTCCTGAACCCTATGTTCTCCCTCCAGCTGGGTCGTAGTAACAATAAATAGCATGTTATATATTCTTTATTTCTTTTTATTCACAGTATCTGTTTCTTTCTCTATATCTGTTCATAATCGAATGTTTTTTTTTAAATCATACAACCAATCTTTCTTTCTATCTTTCGTTTTTGCCACAAGGTTCCTAGTTCGATACCGGCCCTCGCCAACTCAGGGATCTGTGCGGTAAAGTAAGGAGCTGATGTTAGGTGTGGCGCTCAACTTCAGACGCAAAAACAATCTCGTCTAGCGCTAATGAAAAGGGGATAGCCCCCTCGCTGATTGGCTGATACCGACTTTAGGCCACCCCAACTTATATATATATATATATATATATATATATATATATACCAACTCCTCCGCACGAGCAGGATACGACACAAGGTCAATTTCTTAAGCGGAGTTTAACAGGTTTTAATTCAGAGTTTCCTTCTCCTAGACTGATTACCTAGCCAAGGTTAAAGACCCAGTCTGCCCTGCTATTTACCCATAGCTGGAGGGAGAGTAGGATTCATACCTTTCCCAAGGGTATTAGCACTAAGTGAAATGCAATTACCACGTCCAGGATTTGAACACGGGGCAACGAGTCCATTTCCCATGACTTTAACCATTACACCACGCGCTTCCTTATATATCTTGTCGCTTTTGTTCACACACACACACACACACACACACACACACACATATATATATATATATATATATATATATATATATATATATATATGCGTGTGTGTGTGAACAGAAGCGACAAGACAAGAAGAAATATTTATTTTATGTAATTTATGTTTTGATTGTTCGTTCAAAACTTTCGACGTTAGTGCATCGTCAGCAGAAAAATTTTTGGGAAAAATTTTTTAAAAACACATTTTTAAGATAAATTTTTTTTCAAACCTTTTTAAAAAATTTTTAAAATCTTTTTTTTTATATGCTATATGAGAAGCGGCGAAAAATGCGATGGCATATCCATTTGTTGAATAAAGAATATTTTCTGGTAACCAAGTGTCTTCAACTAACCTTTATACATCGTAAGGGCGACTGGCTAATGAGTTTTTCATATGGGATCTATTTTTCAAGCCTGGGAGGAGTGTATATTTCAAATTAGCCGTGACTGCCCGATTTACTTATTTGTTTATTCAGTCGATTATATGTCACCCCAAGTCCGCCCAGTCTATTTCAAGGCAGGTGTTACGTAATACGGATGACGTGGGAGCATAAGAGTAACCTGATATGTAAATTAGCACCGAACGTTTTAAGCAAGAATTTTGAGTTAGAGGAGAATGGAAAAGTTTAAATGATGAATCGGCATAGACACATGGCATGGTTTGATTGGACGAGCGAATGAGACGTGCAAAGGGGAGAGAGGAAGAGTGAGAGGTCAGAGTGGGAATTGAGTCTGGGGGAAGGTGCTGAGGAGCAAGACATGAATTTCTTGCTCTCGGTAGTTGTCATTTTTTTTTGGGGGGGGGGAAATAAAATTCTCTTGAGAAAAAAGAAGTGGTCTTGTGTTATTACTAAAAACTCTAAATGGCACAAGGCAAAATATCCATGAGCCTCCCACCAAGCTGGTCTAGACTTCAACAATCATAGAATTGCCAGTCAACTGAACAGCTGCCCAGCAACCCGGATTCTAGCCTTCTCCGGTGTAGTTCCGGTCCAGAGAGACGAGTATAAAAATATTTCTATTACCAACACGTCGTCACTCCATTCGAAGAAAGAGACGTAAAGTAACAAACGTAAAGTAACACGTCATCTTTCCAGTCGGAAATGAGTGCCAGAACGTGACGAGGGTTGACACCTCATTACTCCATTCCGACTAGGAGAGCGTAGTATTACACAGAGACACTAAGTGTCAAGATAATCAATTTAGTACCATCGCTTGTAAGTGTTTTTATATATTTATCTTATATATATATATATAATATATATATATATATATATATATATATGTGTGTGTGTGTGTGTGTGTGTGTGTGTGTGAAATAAAATTGGAACTTAATCCGACTGTGCAGATATGATATACTGAAAAAACAAAGGATGTTTACAAATTGCACATTCTCTCCTGATGAGCCCATGCATTTGTAAACATCCTTTGTTTTTTTCAATATATATATATATATATATATATATATATATATAATTTTTTACTTGAAGGCACTTACAATGCATGTATCGCTTAAAATTTGATACTTTTTTAATAGAAAATGAACTTGACAAGTGTAATCCCGGCAAAGGATCGCTCGGTGTGTAGAATATCGTACAGACTGTTTCGACTTTATTATCAGCGATATATACTAATGACTTCCTTCCGACAGATTCTTTGCCGGGATTACACTTGTCAAGTTCATTTTCTATAAGAAAAAGTATCGAATTTTAAGCGATACATGCATTGTAAGTGCCTTCAAGTAAAAATATAATATAATAATATAAAGATATAAAAATATATGTATATATATATATATATATATATATATATATATATATATATAACACAACACGCACACGCATATATATATATATATATATATATATATATATATATAATGATAATGCTCTCCTATAAAATGACTGGAGCACTATCTGGTGGCCTTATATACATACATACGTGTGTATTTATCTGTTAAAATCCTCTTCCCATCCCGTAGGTGACGATGACCGAGTGGTTAAGCAGCCTGACTGATGATGAATCGATCAGGTTTCTATTCCGGCAGTAGGTAGCTTTCAAATGTCTAGCCACACTGAAGCGACGTGATACATCGAAACACGGTGTCTGTGGATGACTATATATATATATAGTAATCCGTAAGAGAAGGGAATATATATATATATATATATATAAATATATATATAATATATATATATATATATATATATATATATTATATATAGATAGATAGATAGATATAGATATATATATAGAGATGAGAGGTATCCAAAACTTGATAGTAAGTGATGATTCTATATGTGATATCTAAGACACACTCTATCATTATTGTATGATCCAGTATGTATAAATACTGTGAATCTTTAAATCTCTAAAAAGAGCTCAATGTATAATAAACTTTTTAGATTATATACAAAGCAATATTTATCTTTGAAAGGAAGGAAAAACTCAACACCGTTATTCCATAATAAATTTATTTCGTTCAAAATTGGGGCCTTTATAAATCTAAGTTGATTTAATACAGCTCCCCAAAATTCAGTCTCATGCAATTCAAATTATTTTGATTTACCATCTGATGAGACTGAATTTTGGGGAGCTGTATTAAATCAACTTAGATTCATAAAGGCCCGAATTTTGGTCGAAATAAATTTATTATGGAATAATGGTGTTGAGTTTTTCTTTTCTTTCAAAGATATATAGGCGGTCTTCCTATCTATAGCTCTGCTGATGAGGCCTAATTGGCCGAAATGTACATACAGAGATTGATTTTTCTCGATTTGTTTAGCCTTACATTTAAAATAGGTATGCACGCCTAATTAATTAATTATTAATTAACTTTCAAAATTAGGTACGAATTCAATTAAGCACATATTCTCCCCCAAAAGATTGTCGGCTAAAAAAAAGCCATATCAAAATACATCGCTTGTGTATTTACTTCTCATATATATATATTATATATATATATATATATATATATATATATATATTCCTTTCTGTTACGTATTACTTTACTTTTTTTTCTAGTCCTTTCTTTTCCTGTTGCCCCTTCTTTTTTTTTCTTTTTTCTTTTTCATTCTTTCTTTTCAAATGTCAAAAGAAAAATCTGCCTCGATGTGACAATTGAAAATTCGAATGTTTGATTTGTTTCCGCCAATGACAAACCGGCCAGTCAAGCACACACAAAGAAAACCCGACCAGTAGCGTTATCGGTTCTCGGACCCACACGCGCCGGGTGCAAACCCATTATCGCGAGAAACCATTAAGACGGAAATACATCACTACAAAATATATTGCTTCCTATGACAAATTAAAAAGAGAAACAAAATAAATTTTAAATATTTTTAATTGTGCTGTAACTCGAGTATCAGAGTTAACAGGGAAATAATAGGAAGAAACACAACGATTTTGTTTGGTTTGTTTGGTTTGTTTTGTTTTACGGCATATCAACCTCAGTGGGTCATTTAATGCTGATAAAGTTTTGAAATAAATCAATTCTTAATGGATAATACAATTTTTTTTATAAATACATTTTTCTATTTAACCCATAGATGGAACCCTAACAGGTACTACCATTTCGGGTCAGAGTGGATCAGGGAGCAATGGTGATGAAGGGGTGCTCCACATTCCCCAAACCTCCAGAACTGGAACCTCGCCATCAGAGTTTAATGTCATTCCCAGGACATGTAGACCCGCAGCCACCACCTTCTAGCACCCATATGATAAAAAGGGGTCGGGGATTGCCATAAGGGCAATAGGGTTGGGAAAATCATATAGGTGCTAGGGCTTGACGTGACCAGCCGATTAATCGGAGGGGGTCTCTCCGACCGCCCGTCTAGCCCAAGATAGGGTCAAAGTGGAGTATTGCATGTCATGAACTGCTCATCCACCTGGGCTCTATCCTTAAGCATCACGAGTCGCCACCCACGGCCAACAGGTGGCCCCATTGGGGGAGTCTTACCCCTCTGCAGAGGTGCAGTCGGTGCATTCTAACGCCCCAGCCGACAGGGCGGCGGAAACACAACAAGTATTAAGGAGAGGGAAAAAGGTTTACTAAGTAATAACACAAGATGAACAGAGAAATTAGCAATTGCTAGGTTGAATGCAATCCTTACGGATTATTTATATTTATATTTATTGATATTGATGAATTTTAATGGCAAGGGTTATTTTATGCTTACAGGTTAGGGAATCGCATTCATTGTACATTCAAAGTGTTTTTCAGGTCACTTATATCTGAAAAAAAAAATGAGAAAGTTTTGAAATAAAATAAATAATGCATTATAAAGATCATTTATTGATAAAGAAACACTGAAAATTTCATTAAAATCCGATAATTCCCTGAATTTTGGTAAACTATTTTCCCGGGGGGGGGGGGCTAAAGTCATTTTGTCAAAAATGCAATTTAGTCTCATTTTGGGTATCCCTATTATATACTGTTTCTAAATAAAGTTTCCAGGGACGCTATTTACGGTTGCTAAGGATGGTTGCTAAGAAAGGACACTATTATATGGTTGCTAAGGTTGTTAAAAATAGACGCAGTTATAAGAAATGATGCACATATTGTTGCTAAGGAAGGTTGCCTTGGACGCTATATAGGTTGCTAGGTTGCTAGGGATGCTATTTACAGTAGCTAAGGACGGTTGCTATACACGCTATCCATTATGGCTAAGGGCTGTTGCTAAGGATGATATTTATTGTTGCTAAAGAAGACTATTTATTGTTGCTGGGGTAGGTTACTATTTATTTATCATAGCTGAGGGCGCTATTTATTGTTGTTAAGAAAGGTTGCTAGGGACGTTATGTAGGTAAGGATGATATTTATTATTGTTAAAGAAGTTTGCCAGGGACGGTATTTATGGTAGCTAAGGTTGTTCCGAAAATACAATATTATAAGACATTATGTTATTCATTGTTGCTAAGAATGGGAAACCTTTAAAATTTAAAAATGAAAAATAAATTATAATATATATATATATATATATATATATATATATATATATTAATCAGAATATATATATATATACTTATTTATAATCAGAATATATATATATATATATTATATATATATATACATCATCATCATCATCATCATCATGTCGCGCTGTTGGCACGGATATCCATGACAATCTCTCTCCATCCGTCCCTATCGCTCATCATTGTCGGGAGGTCCTCTGTGCAGCATCCTGTATCCGCACAGAGCTGATCAATGTACGTCTTCGCTGGTCGGCCCACACTGGCCTGCCCATGTGCTGGCTTCCACAGGAGGACGCCGCTTATGAGTTCGTCCTTGCTTCTCCAGCAGTGTCCCGCGTGCCTTGTCCGTCTTACTCGGATGGTTTGGGTGATATGTGGCAGGTGGCCGTACAGCTACTTTCTCGTGGGGTGCTGTTTTGAGGTTTCACCTTTTATCAGCGTGTCTACACTTTAACAGCTACCCCCAGCCGGGATCGAGACCTGACTGAATTTTCGTCTGCCAAGTCTCTTACCCATACGGCTATTGGCGGCTGTTAAATTTAGGAGAATATTTAATTGATACATTTCTAAACGGAAATGAATTCACGAGAGTCCTCTAACTTTGTAAACAAAGTGAGAGATATATATAGTTTAGAATGAATGCAAAAACGAACCAATGAATATAATAAATAAAATGAATGGAATGAATAGAATAATTGAAAAAGATATTTTCCGGGGGACCCCTCACAAATTAAAATAATAATAATAATAATAATAATAATAATAATAATAATAATAATAATAATAATAATAATAACTTTTGAGAGAGGTCATTAATAGAAAAAACCTTTTTCACATTCTATGGGACTCTTTATCGAAGCATTGAATTTATTATCATATAAAATATTATAATATATATATATATATATATATATATATATATATATATATATATATATATGTGTGTGTGTGTGTGTGTGTGTGTGTGTGTGTGTGTGTGTGAGTGTGTTTTCATAATCTATATTATTTTCTAAAGATAGATATTTATGAATAAAAAAACCAACATTTGAAACACCTGCAAAGTTTTAAAGTTTCATTAACCGGTGAAGCCAATCCTGCGGCATCTATAAGCCTTTCAGTTTATATATATATATATATATATATGGCATTTGTGGAAAAGGTGACTTACCGGTGAAAATGGTCACAGTGGTTAGTTGATTCAAGTTTCACAATGATAAGGCAGCGATATAACAAATATAAAGTGCTCAATACGTTAGTAGAGCAAATTTATTAACATAAAGGTACACGGTATTAACCTACTCGAGTTTCACCATAAGGATCTTCAGGGTTAAATCCACTTGATCAATCAAGATTAATTGCAGTCGGTTTCACGTGTGTGTTTTTTTCGCGATAAACCGCAACCATTTATCGCGAAAAAATACAAAAAAATAAATTGTAGAACAGACTGGGCTCTTTGGCTATGTAACCAGTCTAGGAGAAGGAAAACTCTAAATTCAAACCTGTTGAACTTCGCTTAAGAAATTAACCTTGTGTCACATCCTACTCATACGGAGGGTTTGGTATATATATATATATGGAGGCGCGTTGGCTAGTGGTTAGAGTCGTGGAAAATGGACTCGTTGATTCGAGTTCAATTCCTAGACGAAACTGTTGGCATTTCACATAGCGCTAATACCCTTGGGAAAGGTATGAATCCATATATTCTCCATCCAGCTATGGGTAAAATAGTAGGGCAGACTGGGCTCTTTAACCATGGGTAGGTAGCCAGTCTAGGAGAGGGAAAACTCTGAATTCAAAATTCCTGAGGTCAGTCGTTGATTGGGTTTGTGGCATTCGTGCACCAATTCTTTCCTATCGACTGTGTCAAAAAGTGTGGATGGTCCAACACAAGCCTTCGGGTGTTCATTGTATGAACACTCATACGCCGAAAATCGACGAGAGAGTCAATAATATATATATATATATATATATATATATATATATATATATATATATATATCATGTCGCGCTGTTAGCACGGATATGCATGAAAATCTCTCTCCATCCGTCCCTATCGCTCATCATTCTCCGGAGGTCCTCTATGCAGCATCCTGTATCCGCACAGAGCTGGTCAATGTAGTCTTTGTTGGTCGGCCCACACTGGCAGTGCCCATGTGCTGGCTTCCACAGGAGGATGCAAGTCAGAAATCTACTTTTTAGTGTCAGTAAGTAATTTGTCGGGGTGGCCTAAAGTCGGTATCAGCCAATCAGCGAGGGAGTCTATCCCCTTTTCACTTGCGCTAGACCAAGGAGATTATTTTAGCGTCGGAGGTGGAGCACCACACCTACCATCAGCTCCTTACTTTCCTGCACAGATTCCTGTGCTACTCATACGCTGAGTTGGCGAGGACCGGTATCGAATTAAGAACCTTTTGGTTTCTAGCCGAACGCTCTACCGACTGAGCTAACCCGGCACCTCAGTACTTATACCAATATCCAACTTTCTTCAGGTGAACCTATTTGATATTTTAAAAAAATTGAAAATTGACCTAACCTAACGTACATATATATTAAGGTCTCCCGGGTGGTGTAATAATTAGCAAATTATTACTGGCGAATTCGTGTCTCACTGGGTGCCCTATACACACGGTCTTCTGCCACAACTAAGTTAGTAAACGACGAGATACATATCTACTAAAACAAGGGCCGGGTTAGCTCAGTCGGTAGAGCGTTCGGCTAGAGACCACAAGGTTCCTAGTTCGATACCAGTCCCCGCCAACTCAGCGCATGAGTAGCACAGGGATCTGTGCGGTAAAGTGATGAGCTGATGGTAGGTGTGGCGCTCCACCTAAGATGCTAAAACAATCTCCTTGGTCTAGCACTATTGAAAAGGGGATAGACTCCCTCGCTGACTGGCTGATACCGACTTTAGGCCACCCCGACGACTTTACTTACTTGTACTTTACATAGGGACACAGAAATAATCCTAAACACGTGCTCAAAATATTTATGGCCCTCCCTGAAAGATCCGTGTTTAGAAAAAAAAATCCATTTATTATTATCCCCCTCCTCCTCTGTTTGTCACTCTTCCTTCCTCCTCCTTCCTCTCTTTCTTTTCGTTTTCTTATTTTGCTTTTGGGAGGGGGGGGGCGTAATATTAATAAAAAGGTGTCCAACTCCTGATATCTGTGGGTCTATGACATGTGTGACGAATCTTCCTTCATCCGTTATTCTTATTCACATCAACGACCCAGAAGACCGGCACACAAATCCCGATGGCGAAATAAGTCTTAAGATGAAAAAAAAAAAAAAAAAAAAAAAAAAAAGAAAGAAAGAAAAAAGAAAGAAAGAAGAAAGAAAGAACAAATAAAAGTCAGAAAGAAAGAAGAAGAACAAATAAAAATCAGAATATTTACTTTGCTCACCGTTAATTCTTATCTTAAAATTGTACCTCATTATCCGCGTTAGATGATGAAATACACGGATGATAGCGAACCATCAACGATTACTAAATTCACACACACACACACACACACACACACACACATATATATATATATATATATATATATATTATGGACTCTCTCGTCGATTTTCGACGCATGAGGGTTCATACACACAATGAACACCCACACAGGGATTTGTTTATAGTGGTGAAGGCTTGTGTTGGACCATCCACACTTGTTGGCACAGTCGATATGAAAGAATTGGTGCATCAAAGGTTGCCACAAACCCAATCAACGACCGACCTCAGGAATTTTGAATTCAGAGTTATCCCTCTCCTAGACTGGTTACCTAAGCAAGGCTGAAGGGCCCAGTCTGCCCTACTATTTAACCCATAGCTGGGGGGAGAATATATGGATTCATACCTTTCCCAAGGGTATTAGCGCTATGTGAAATGCCAACAGCTTCGTCTAGGAATTGAACTCGAATCAACGATATATATCTAATCTATAAAAGAGAGATTTTGGTATGTACGTGTCGACGTAAAAAAAAAAACGGGAGGTCACTCAGATTCAAAATCTTGCATACACATTGATATCGTTCTAACTAAGAAAAATTCCAAATTTGGTTATTGATTTTTATTGATTAAGGGATTTAATCGATTAATTAATCCAAAATCACCCAATTTGTGGAACTGTCCGTATATCAGCCCCTCCTGATAATAAAATATTGTCTCTGCCTGCTTATTGTTAAAGCGATAACAGCAGCGAAGTTTTGATTTTAATGAATTAATTTTGCAGTCTAAGCCGTTCAGTTCCGAATTTATGGCCTATTTATGGTTCAGTCTTTAATAATTTTTATATCGTTAGAAAGATAAGAAAATACTCTTTCAAAATATGTAATTTGTGTGAGTTTTTATTAATTGAATCATTTTTTACAGCGAGTTAAAAAATTAAAAAATGGCTTCGGATAGCTACGCTGCCTATGATTATTGCGATACAAGCAGTGCAGTCTATAACAGTCAGATCGGAATCTCTTACCTATTTAGGATTTTAATCTTTAAAATATTTATATCTTTAGTAATAAGATGAAATAGTCTTTCTGAATATGTAATTTGTATGTGTTTTTATAGATTTATTTTTTTTTTACAGCGAGTTAAAAAAAAAAAAATACTACGTATAGGCGATAATACGAATACGGCAGTTCGGAATCTCTTAGTCTTTCTGAATATGTAATTTGTATGTGTTTTTATAGATTAAATTATTTTTTACAGCGAGTTTGTCCATATTCTTAAATTGTACAGTACACTCATTTTAATTTTAATTTTTGTAATGCATAAAAATTGTAGAAAATCAAAATGCACGCTTTACGGTTACATTATTAAAAAAATATTTTAATCCGTAAATAACAGTATCATGAAAATCAGTTTACGTCGTAAGTACGGTTACATATTTGTATAAATTAAACTAAGATTTTAATTCGAATAAAATGACTTTTAATTCTTTAATTTATTTATTTAATTTTTATTGTTAGAGTTTTAAAGGGTTAAAAATAACAATAAGATTGACGAATTTCCTTAGAAACTGTTTTTCTTTTGGTTCGTTAACTAATTATTTTCTCAAACCACGATAAAAAAAACAAAAACAAAGGTTACTAATATGGACAAAATCCGGTGTTTTATCTTTAGTCGAAGGCCCGACTGGAAATAAGTAGTCAATTATTTGTAAGACGAAATTTATTTCAAGTTTATCTGACAATATCCAGTTATTGGAACATTTAAAAAAAAAATTATATGTAAGTGCGAAAAATTGTAAGCGCTTTGTTTATCAAAATGACATGATTCGTTAGTAAATTACCCGAAAAGTTGATAAAACAAAACAACTAACAACAACAACAACCAACATTTAAATTATTATTCAAAATACAATTTAAAATATTCCTCAGAATTTGCCTTACAAATTAAATTTTAAGTTTTATGATTTTACTCTTTATTGTGAAGTCAATAAACATTGCTGAGTTTATAGTGCAACTTTTCAGTTCTGAAAAATTGGCATGTTTAAATAGAGATTTCATAGGTGACATTTGAACTTTTATGAAAATTGATGTTTTGTAATTAATATAAATTTTGTAATAAAACTTAATTTTAACTAGGGGGGGGGGCTAGGGTTAGGGTTGGGGGGGTAGTTTAATGGGAAAATAAATAAATAATTTGGGTTCCGTTCAAGCGGTTCCGATATGGGGGATCAATTTACTATAAACTTATACGAGGAAATGAGCACCCGTGAATACTCAAATAATAAAGAACTTTTAAGAATTTTTTTTTTTCAATCTGATAGATTGGTGTGTAATCGATAATAATCAACTGAAGGGAAAAAAAAGATGGGGGAGGGAGTCCAGATAATCAGGTCCACCAAAACGTTTTTAAACAATGTTTTTAAAATACTAGGTACCACCAATTTTACCCTGTGAAATTTACCCCCCCCCCTATATTTAACACTATGAAACTTGCAGAAAAATTAATATTTTCTTGAAAAAATTTTTTCCATTTGAAAGAAAAAACATTAAATAAACTCCTGATGATTCTTTAACTTTTTTTCAGCTTACGGAAATAATGAAAATTATGATTGAAAAACAATGTTTTCATTTTTGCACTGTTAAATCAACTGAAAATTAACGTAGCTAAAAACAAGTTACGATAAGAGTTTTTTTAAATTCTATGAAAAATCAATAAATAATAACAAAATATTTCCGTTTTATTCAAGATGGCCTAAACTGATCAATTGGTGGTCCCTATAATACTATCTTAGGTTTTAGCAAAAATAGATATTGCAATACGAAGAATTTAAATTTCGATTCTCAGCTTCTTTTTAAACTCAACATGCAATTAAGAACTAAATGTGAATTGTTGTCATGTACAAAAAATTTAAAACAATAACAAACAAATATACAAACGAATACTTTCAATTTGTTGTATAATAATATGAAATAATTTTAAACTATAAAACAGAAAATACAAATCCTGAAATATACAAATTCTCAATGATTTTAGTTTCAAGAATTATTTTCCTCTTACCCCCTCTCTAACTACTGTCTTCCACTTTCTCTCTCACTCCCTGGTGATCCAAATTTCATTTTAGTCCGGTCATGGACCGGGTACTTTAGCTAGTATATATATATATATATATATATATATTTATATATATATATATATATATATATATATATATATGAGTATAGATAAAAGGATATGAAAACAACACAATATGCTGTTAAAGTGAAAAGATTTTATATCATATTCATAGCTAATATTGAACAATATTTCGATTTATAAAAATCATCTTCAGAGCTTGTTTATACTCCAGACTTATCAATATCGGAGACGAAAATAATATGAATTTAAAACGAAAACATTGATGTTGCAAAAAACTTTTCAAAATCAAATTTTTAATATCCTTATGCAAATTAGCCTCCCCGCTCACAGTGTAAACCGCCATTTTGTTGTATATATAAATACAATTGCATGTTATCCTTATATAGATATGGTCTACAGTGGCTTCGGCCTCTGGACCATTGATACAATTAACGGCGTCGATCCCAGGGGGCCATCCCCCCAGGCAACACCTGCCCCCTTGATTTAAAGGGGCAGGGCTGGGTTTATTGCCCAGTGCCTGAGGCGCCCCTCTTGAGGGGGAATGCCGACGGGATCGACGCAATTTTTCACCTGCCACCCCATGAGTCTCGGCTTGTGGGTGGTCCCACGTTAATAGGGCCTTTGTGCCTGACCCGTACAAGTGGGGTACGTGGAAAATATCAGATATGGTCAACAGTCTTAATGATGTAAAACAACTTTATTAATAATTGAAGTTTAGATAAGAATAAAATCATGCAGAATGTGAC
>CM042161.1:3772737-3849069 GCA_023376005.1 Doryteuthis pealeii | reverse complement strand
GAATGTAGAGACAAGTTACTTAGCTTTAGAAGCAATGTTTCTGTAAGTGTTTCTTGAGTTGCAGTAGTCTGTTCAGTTTGTCAGGTCTTATTCCTGTTGGAGATTAGACTAAAAGCTGACCTTATTTTGGCCGCTGCCAATGGGTTCTCTGCCTGTTGAGTTCCCCGTGTTGACTCTCACGGGTGGTTGCCAGTTCTGCTGATTTCCAGGTCTGACCCTGTCTGGAGTTAAAGCTGTTCTTACTTCATTGCCTGCCGAAACTGTTCTGGTGATTTACCCCCGAGCATCTGGACTTCCAGGAACTGATTAAGGGGCAGATAACCCAAATTTTTGATAATATCTTATTATAATGGAGATTGTGTGTTTTTCTGTCTGTAACCGAAACTATATTACTTATCGAGTCACAATTCCCTTAGTTATTTACATCACATTCTCCATGATTTTATTTTCATTCAAACGTCAATTATCAATAAAATTGTTTTACATTATTAATACTGTTGACCATATCTACATATTATTAACATGCAATTGTATTTATATATACAAAATATAGTGGTTTGCAGTGTGAATGGGAAGGCTAATTTGCATATTGATATTAATAATTTTATTTTAATAAATATGTGCTCAGTATTATTGATTTCTAATTGTTTGGTTTTATCTTAATGAATATGAGCAAAAATCTTTCCAATAAATTCATTAACAATATTAACAGTAATTCTATTCTTTACTTCCTAATTTAACTAAATAGTTAAATTATGGAAATTTAGCAATGAAAGACGGAAGGGAAGAAAAAGCAAGTTTTAGTTGTTCCCCCTCTGTTTTAAATCTTTTTATCGGTATCTTATTTAGTTCCATTACCCTTTCTAAGTTAACATAATATTCTATTACATTAAAACTTAAATACTTGCACCCGGAGGGTGCATATATTTGCTAGTACATATAATATACATATAATATACATATAATTATAATTTATATGTACAAAATGTATAATGCACATATTGTTCCGTGAACCTGCAATATGTACAAAATGAAAAACGGTTAACGGAATGAGAACAAACAGGTGGATTGAATAAAGGTTTCGGTTCGAAGTTCCATGATGGCTGCCGATGATGCTTAACAGAAATACTGGGGTGAAATAGTAATTCTGTCGTAAAGGAAAGGAGACAAGACAATTATAGAGTATATAATTGGGTTAACAATTTATTGGTGGTGGTATTAAATGTGTGAGTATACAAATTGTGCAAATGTCTGTAAGAGGTTGCCAGAGAATTTCTCTCGGCGGGATATATATGAGTATGCATTGAGGTTTGAGAAACTTAACTTTGTAGTATCTGTCTCAGCAATGTCCCGAAGTTGTCAGGTAAGGTCGCTGCTTCTATGATGTCTGCCTGTCGGAGTTGTCGTGTTTCTCTCACGGGTGCGGACTCTGTTCTGTTGAGTCAGGGTTCTATCTCACCCCCTATTATCCGGACTTCCGGTCGAGGGCAGATAACCCAATTTCCAATAGTTTCAGTTTGCTCACAATTGGACTGTTGTGGTTGTAGGTTCATAAACCTCCCGTCTGGTTTGATGAATTGTCCAGGGGGGGGTGTCTGGTGATCTTGCAATTCAAACAGGTTTGAGTCCATTTAAAAAAAAAATGTCTGTGCGTATTTTAGGCCAAACAAAACGATTGCGGTAATTTATGAGGAAGTGCGTCCCGGTCTCCTGCCTCAAAAATTGCTACCCAGTGACTATCAAAATAACAACCCCAGCTCGTCGTAATTCTTGTTTATTTATCGTAATTTGTCGTAATTCTTGTTTAGATATGAAGATGGATATATAGTTTGAAATAGACTGAGATAGATAGATAGATAAACAAACAAAATAATATAGATAGATATTAACAAATGGAGATAGATATTTTCGACAAGTAAATGTATTTGGAGGGGGGGGGTCGCATCTTTTTTTGTCGTAATTCTTGTTTATTTAAACTAAAAACAAGACATTGAACAAACATGAATAAAAAAAATCTTAGTATTTACAGTAATATAGATAAATATGAACAAATTGAGATAGATAGATAGATAGATGGATAGTTTTGAATAGACTGAGCTGGTTCGTTATTTTGATAGTCACCGGGTAGCAATTTTTGAGGCAGGAGACCGGGACGCACTTCCTCATAAATTACCACGATTGCTAATCAATTTGACAGTAGCTCGTCTTCCAGTTGTGTGTTTCTCCTTATTTGGATATAAAATATAGGATTTCATCCTATAGGTTTGATTGTTCACTGATCAACAAACTGAAGCCAGTGTTACAGTGATTCCTTAGCCTACTTCACGGTGCTTCGGCCTCTGGAGCGGCTAAGTAAAATTAACAGTGTTGATCCCAGGGGGCTTATCCCCCCAGGCAATACCAGCCCCCTTGATTTAAATGGGCATGGCTGGGTTTATTGCTGAGGCACCCCTTTGGGAGGGAATGCCGACGGGATTAACGCATTTTTTGTGCCTATCACCCATGAGTCACGGCTTGTGGGTGGACCCACATAAAATTTCCTTGTGTCACGCCCTCATAAGTGGGATGAGAGGCAAATACCCTAAAGCCAGTGTTATATTACGCTCTCGGTATGGAGAGATTTGACGCGTCAACGTTTATTACGTTATGGTTCTTCGAACGGGTGATGATGTGTTGATATAAAAATTAATTGTATACTTATCTCTGAACCAGTACTACATGGGAGAGGCTGGAATCCTGGTTGCTGGACTGCTGTTCAGTTGACTGACAATTCCTGAAAGATTTACATAGTATAGAGTGGGAATAATTTGCATTATGAATTTAACAAAACTGGGTTTAATAAATAATTATTTACTGTTACTAATTTCTAATACTATCATGTTAATCTCAAACGTATTAAAAGCAATTATGCATATACTGTACTCAGATTAAAACATCGCGTCGTAGTGTAAGAATTATCAGATCCATCACTTCTGAATAGCGAGTTCGATACTTACTAGATGCCCCATGTTTGTGACCTTATGTCATCTTCTACCAGTAACGTTAATGGAGTGATGTGTTGATACAGAAATTATTTAATTATATACTTGTCTCTGGACCGGTACTACATGGGAGAGGCTGGAATCCTGGTTGCTGGACTGCTGTTCAGTAGACTGGCAATTTCTGGATGTTTGGAGTCTGGAAATCTACTTGGGGTACAGGAAGGACATGTTGCCTTGTGCCATTTAGAGTATTTAGTATACTTCTTTTTCTCATGAGAATTTTATTTCCCCCAGGCCAAAACTGCCGTAGAGCAAGAGCGCATATCTCACTCTCGACGCATAATTCCAAGCTCCTTCAACATTCTCACCTCTCACTCCTCCCCTCTCCCACTTCACCACATCTCACGGCTCGTCCAAATTATTCTGCCACCTTCTAGCACATATATGATAAAAGGGTTGGTGTTGTATACCTCTTTCTTTACTTTCTTACTTCTATTCTTCTAGCGTCTCTTCTAGCGTCTGGACTTCGTCTTGGGGACTTCGTGTCTGGTCTTCCATTGGGGATTCCTCTTTATCAGAAGCCCTGTGTCATTGGTAGTTTTTAGATAATAACACAAGACTTCGATTTACTTAGATCATATTTTATTCTGAAATCCCCACCAGACTAACTACGCAGATTGAGTCGGCACTGTGCATAACACGACTTTCTTCCGTCGTGGTCTTGGCCGATCTGACTAAATCTTTTTCTAATCTAAACCGGAAGAGGGTCTTCTCCACCGATTCTCACGGTATCCACCGGAAGGATCAGGATGAGGTCAAGCCTTGTCATTCAATCCCAAAACGAAGTCCAGACGCTAGAAGAGACGCTAGAAGAATAGAAGTAAGAAAGTAAGGAAAAAGAGTATACAACAAGCCATTCGTTAAAAAGCCCACTATATTTTTATAGTTAAATATATTTTATTTGCCTGGGTCCCAAAACATGTTATATGGTCCCCAGGGGTCCATATGGATCCCAGTTGAGAACCACTGGTCTAGTCCATTTATTCTATAGCCCCAGCCAATAAGGCTGCCATTAGGATTCAGTCATTTGATATTGCAGTAGTGTCAATCGAGAACTCATCAGAAACGACTGCCAAGCCCCAAGATACGATTTTGTTATAGAGGCATTGCATTCAGTTATACAAGTTTGAATAGACATTTTTTTGAGAAGTCAATTCAATAGAATTTAATGGTCCAGAAAAAAGTGTACACGCCTTTGAATCAATCTATTTACAAACAAAACAAAACATAAAATCGATATAAACGAACATGACATTAAAACTGAAAACAAAGGAAAATGTATTTGATAGCAGTTACACCAGAATGTATCAGCATTTACGCGACTCACAGCCAAAAATGTTGAAAAGATTTTCATTCAAAACACTCTGCTCTGATGATGACCTACTCTTTACACGTTTTTTTTTGTTTTCTATAACTATTATTTCATTTTATTATTTCATTTTATTTTTATATCTAAAATAATTTTCAATAGAATATTGTGTGTAAGCGAATTTTTTTGGTCGAAATACGAGTCGAAAAATAGATATAAAAAAATACATCCATACCAAAGTATATATATATTTTTTTCTTTCAATTATCTTTTCAATCTTGGGAAAGAAGGCTCACCCCCTCGAAATATTGAATGAAATAAAATGAAACTTAACACATCTCTATTAATAAAGGAGATTAGGTCTCAATTTGTCTGTGACCGAAACTACGTCACGGCTTACGTCCCATTACGCCAAATCGTCATAATAGAATAAATACACTCAAAATTTGAGCATGCAACCTTAGACGATCCTTATTGGTTTTTTAATTTTAATTTTAATAAGCCCTAGCACCTATATGATTGCCCGAACCATATTGCCCTTATGGCAATCCCCAACCCCTTTTTAGCATATGGGTGCTAGAAGGCGGTGGCTGAGGGTCTACATGTCCTGGGAATGACGTTAAACTCTATCTGATAATGAGGTTCCAGTTTTGGAGGTTTGGGGAATGTGGAGCATCCCTTCATCACCATTGCTCCCTGGTCGACTCTGGCCCGGAGTGGTAGTACCTGTTAGGGTCCCATCTATGGGTTAAATAGAAAAATGTATTTATAAAAAAATTGTATTATCCATTAAGAATTGATTTATTTCAAAACTTTATAGGCATTAAATGACCCACTGAGGTTGATATGCCGTAAAAAAAAAAACAAACCTTTTCTATTACTATATTTCATTTTATTATTTCATTTTATTTTTATATCTAAAATAATTTTCAATAGAATATTGTGTGTAAGCGTTTTTTTTTTTCGAAATACGAGTCGAAAAATAGAAATAAAAAAATTACATCCATACCAGTATATGTATATATATTTTTCTTTCAATTATCTTTTCTGTTATAGGTGATACACCCGATAAGACTAATGGAATGCGCCGACAGGTTACTATAAATAACAGGGATAATTGTGGCTTAGAAGTAATCCAATGCGAGTATGCCAATAACTCTGTTCGTCGGACGTAATTTCCACTTATCTGTATTGTATTTGTCTACTTTCTGTTAATACATTTTTCTACATTTGTTACCCGTCGTTTTGCTCTTATTTGACCCCTTAAAACCTCACAACATTTTCAATCTTGGGAAAGAAGGCTCACCTCCTCGAAATATTGAATGAAATAAAATGAAACTTAACACATCTCTATTAATAATGGAGATTAGGTCTCAATTTGTCTATAACCGAAACTACGTCACGGCTTACGTCACATTACCCCAAATCATCATAACAGAATAAATACATTCAAAATTTGAGCATGCAACCTTAGACGATCCTTATAGTTTTTTTTTAAATTTTAATAAATACATGCCCGGTATTACATATTTATATATAAGTAAGTAAAGTCGCCGGGGCGGCCTAAAGTCGGTATTAGCCAGTCAGCGAGGGAGTCTATCCCTTTTCAATAGCGCTAGACCAAGGAGATTGTTTTTAGCATCTGAGGTGGAGTGCCACACCTACCATCAGCTCCTTACTTTACCGCACAGATCCCTGTGCTACTCATACGCTGAGTTGGCGGGGACCGGTATCGAACTAGGAACCTTGTGGTTTCTAGCCGAACGCTCTACCGACTGAGGGTTTGTGTTATTTTAATAAATATTTAAGATTATCGGAACTAAGTTTCCATTTCAAATTGTTTTATTTTTTACTCCTTTAATAAATTTGATGATTTAACTTACTTATGATATAAACCCTCTAACATTGAGGTTTTAACTTACCTCCTCAGGCAATATATTTCAAAAATTAATTTTTACACCACCCGGAGGGTTTTTTGTTGTTGGCTAGCAACATCTAACGGAGTTTCACTTTTATTTCACATCCATGTTTTACACAAAATCATCCCCAAATATATATTACAACACACACACACACACACACACACACACACACACACACACACACACACACACACACACACAACTCCTTGTTGGTTGAGTTCTCCGGGGTAAAACTTGTCGGTCGCAAATTAAACTTAAATGATAAGGCTCTCCTATAAACCGGATGTGAGCTCTCTAGCGGCTGTAACATATATACCTATGTATGTATTTATCAGTTAAAATCCACGCCTGATGGTCAAGTGTTTAAGTCTCCACACAATATTGGTCTTGTCACATCAAGTGATGCCAAAATTGTCTAAAGGTGAGGAAGTAGGCATTTATTTTTTTGTCTATTATCATTTTTTTTTCCAGAATTTCTAGTTATAGTAATCGTACGACTGTCAGCAATGTCTTAAACAAATCAATTCGAATTCCTGTTATATATATTTACCAACACCTCTGCACGAGCAGGATGTGACACAAGGTCAATTTATTAAGCATGGTTCAACAGGTTTGAATTCAGAGTTTCCCTTCTCCTAGACCGGTTGCCTAACCAAGGTTAAAGAGCCAGTCTGCCCTACTATTTATCCATAGCTGGAGGGAGAGTAGGATTCATACCTTTCCCAAGGGTATTAGCGCTAAGTGAAACGCAATTACCATATCCAGGATTTGAACTCGGAGTGACGAGTCCATTTCCCATGTCTTTAACCATTACACCACGCGCTTCCTGTTATATGAGGTATGTCAAAAAAGTTCCAAGACTCGTGTTACAAATGATTTATTTCAAATCCAGACTACAAACTGCAAGTTATCCCCTTGAAAATAATCACTGGAGTCTGATGCACTTTCCCATCCTTCTCTGCCACGTTTGCATGCACTCCTGTAAGGATTCTTCCGGATTCTCCGTAGCTCTATCGTCACGGCCTTTTTGATGTTGTCCACATCCTCAAAAACGGGTTTTCTTGATGACCCCCTCGAGCATGGAGAAGAGGAAAAATCACATAGAGCCAGGTAGGGCGAGTAAGGAGGTTGCTCCAGCACAGTGATGTTCTTCTGGGGTCACGACTCTCGGATACTCAGGGCAGTGTGTGCAGGTGCGTTGTCATGATGAAGCGCCCACGAGTTGTCCTGACACATCTCTCGCCTCTTCTCGCGCATTGAACGAAGCAAACGCCGCAGTATTCTTTGTAGAGATGCTGGTTGATCGTCTGGCCCTGTGGCAAGAACTCGCAGTGGACGATACCTCTCACATTGAAGAATGCGAACTTTTCTGACATATTTCGTACTTTTAAAATGAAGTCCAATTATCATTATCACAGACCATTATTCGCAGAGTGCGCCTGACAAACAGCGATAACCATTGCACAAAGTGCACAAATCCGGATATATAACAAGATAAAAGTGGCAATTGCCCCCCCCCCTGCGAGAGGGGCACCCAGACTTCCTTTATAAAACCTATAGTAGTAAAGTCGATGGAATGGCTTCTTGTCGGTATCAGACGGACAGTGAGGGAGTCTGTTCCCTTCTGGCTAGCGCTAAACAAGGAAAATTGTTTTGCATCTGAGGAGAAGCGTCACACCTACCGTTAGCTCCGCTCTTTACCGCACAGATTAGATTACCCAAATTGTTCTACTCATGTGTTGAGTTGGCGAGGGAAGGTATCGAACCTAGAACCTTGCTTTACCGACTGGGCTAAACCGATGATAAAATATATATCGGTAGAAATAAATTTAGAAGTGCTAATAGGACCGGTATTTAAGCGTTTTTCTTTGCTAAATGTCTGTTTATTATTACTAGTAAAAAAAAAAAAAACACCCTCCGGGCGGTGTAAAAATAGATTTTGGAAGCATATTGCCTGAGGGGTGGGAGTAAAAAATTCAATGTCAGCGAGTTTGTACTCTAAATAAGTAAAATTATCAAATTCATTAAAAGGATTAAAAAAAAAACAATTTGAAATGTAAACTTTAAACATGTATTAAAATAAAACAAACTATATATAGATATATAATACCAGTGATGTATTTATTAAAACTTGTTTTAAAAAAACAATGAGGACTGTCTAATGCTGCATGTTCACATTTTGAGTGTATTTATTCTATGTTATGACGATGTTGGGTAATGTGACGTAAGCAGTGACGTAATTTTTGTTACAGACAAAAACTGGAAGCGAATCACCACTATTAATAGATGTTAAAGCTGAGTGAATCAATGATTGTGGTAGTATTCTGTTAGGGTCCCATCTATGAATTAAATAGATAAAATAAATTTTCTAAAAATGTGTTTAAAAAACTGAGTTTAGAAAAAAAACAAACAAAAAACAAAAACAAGCAAAAAAAAAAAAAAACAAAACAAAAAAACAAAAACAAAAATGAATACCCAACAAGAATGAATAAAACAAAAATGTCTTCGTCATAAAATACCCAACAAGGGTTGACATGTCGTACAAAACAACCAACCAGCCAACCAACCTTAAATGTAATTTTTAGGAGATGTCTTGCCAGAAAATGTCACCAGCGGGTACAGTTCTAAATCAAGTATCTCACAATTTGTCCTATATATATATATATATATATATATATATATATATATATATATATATGAAATACCTTCAAATAAGGAAACACATGCGCATGCGCAAACAGTGATACTGAAATTTGACCCTCATTCTTGAAAAAAAAAAAAAAAAAAAAGAAGTAAATGTCTCTTAAAAGAAAAGTCCACAGGACTGCAATAAAAAGTTACAGCAAACTGCTATTAAAAAAAGGTTTTGAAGTTCGTAGTGATAAAAACCACAATGCAACAAGTCGGTAAGGGTGTATACAGTGGCTCAACAGTTAGCAATCTCAAACTGCAGACCAATTAGCTAATAAAGTGAATTCAATTCTCATAAGGGTACACTTTTAACGTAAGTTTCTGCTAGACCAGGGATCAACTAACTTTTTTCTCGGTGGGCCGGATAATTGAAAAAAATAAAAATAAAAAATAACGAGCGCGAGTCATATTATCAAATCGCAATTATTTATTTCAAATTAAACATTCTGGTCAATTATAATTTTATTAAAATCTTATATATATGGACAATATTGGTTTTGCCCTTTCTAAAAATGTTTGTCTTAAATATGTATTAAAATAAAACAAACTATATATAGATATATAATACCAGTCATGTACTTATCAAAACTTGTTTTAAAAAACAATTAGGACTGTTTAATGTTGCATGTTCAAATTGTGAGTGTATTTATTCTGTTATGACGATTTTGGGTAATGTGACGTAAGCTGTGACGTAATTTCTTGTTACAGACAAAAACTGGAAGCGAATCTCCATTAGAGATATGACGATTTTGGGTAATGCGACGTAAGCTGTGACGTAATTTTATTACAGACAAAAACTGGAAGCGAATCTCCATTATTAATAGAGATATGACGATTTTGGGTAATGTGACGTAAGCTGTGACGTAATTTTTGTTACAGACAAAAACTGGAAGCGAATCTCCATTATTTATAGATGTTAAAGCTGAGTGACCCAATGATTGTTTCCTAAAGGCTTTTTTCCTGTTTAGTTTAATGACACAGAAGTCATGCTAAAATATTCCTTAGTTTGGGGATTTAGTTATGTTTGTAAAACAAACTTTTTTCTCGGTGGGCCGGATAATTGAAAAAAAAAAAAAAAAAAACGAGCGTGAGTCACGTTATCATATCGCAACTATTTCTTTCAAATTAAACATTCTGGTCAATTATAATTTTATTAAAATCTTATATATATGGACAATATAGGTTTTTCCATTTCCAAAAATGTTTGTCTCATAACTTTTGACCGATTCGTTGCTTCACTGTAGCTCTTTGAAAATTACCTGTGCTTTTCAAACAGTCATAACAAGCAAAAATTCGGATCGTGTAAGTAACAAGAAAAATTCTCACATGCACGAAATGTTGTAACCTATCTACAATAATGTAGCGAAATTGAAAGGCAGAACTGTGGACGAGCAGATTCCCAACCCCCACAAACAAAACGCTTCCGGATATATTTGGCCTGTGCGTGGGGGAAGGAGTGTGGCGAGTGGCCACGGATATTTGAACTCGCTACTTCCTCGTCGCTGAAATGCTGTTGGCAGTAACCCGGATGTAAACAGTATTGACATGTACTCAAAATGCTGGTGAATATTGAAGTTCTAAACGGGCAATGTCAGACCAGAGTAAGAAGCCCGGATGTACATATTAATTGTGTATTTAAGAGCCTGTTCTCCCAGACAGAGAGAGAACGATAGTAGGAGTTTTGCTGTTAAGAAGAGAGTCGTCCTTTTGAGAGAGTGTTGCAGACTAAGGACTTTGTCAGTTGGGAGAACATATACGTCAGACTTGACTGTGCCCCCCCCCCCACTGAGTTTACTTTCATCATTCTATTTCGTTTGTTAGAAGTAATCAAGTCCATGAAGATTTAGTAAGCTTAACATGATATTTAAATTTAAATAGTATCAGAACGTCTCGCGTTCCGTACGTTTTAACAAACAAATTCAAGTATCGTCGGCGGGACTGAGCCTTTGCGGGCCGGATCCAGCCCGCGGGCCGTAGTTTGGTGAACCCGTGCAAGACTAAACAGTGATTAATATTAAGGCATATTAAAAGTATTTTTGTTTTTTAAGATCAACTGAAATTTTATAGGGAAACCCGTATATGCTTTTAAGACTTACGAGTGCCCCAACTAACGATTTTTTTTTTAGTTACGAGCTGTCACACGATTTTTTTTTGTTTTGTGTTGAGAGTTAAAATTTGAAGTACGAGTGAGCTTCAGATACGCTAATGTTAACTAGTTCACTAAAAACATTTAAGTTTCCGAATTTATTACACCAAAGAAAAATATTATTTATAAAAACTAGCAAATATATGCACCCTCCGGGTGCAAGTATTTAAGTTTTAATATAATAAAATATCATGTTAAATTAGAAAGGCTAATGAAACTGAATAAGAATTCAGATAAAAAATATTTGGAACAGAGGGGGTATAATCGGAAAATAGAACAACTTTGAAACTAACTGTTCCACCATTTTCCCTAACCCCCGTCTTTCAGTGGTAAATTTCCCTAATTTAACTATTTAGTTAAAATAGGAAGAAAAGAATAAAATTACAGTTATTTCTTTATGTTAATAGATTTCTGTTAAGATTTATCCCCGAGATTTTTACTCATATTTATTAAGATAAAACCAAACAATTAGAAATCAATAATACTAAGCATATATTTATTAAAATCAAATTTTTTAAGATCAATATGCAAATTAGCCTTCCCATTCACACTGTAAACCGCTATTTCGTTGAATATATAAATATAATTGCATGTTATTAGTATGTAGATATTGTTAACAGTCTTAATGATGTAAAACAATTTTACTAATAATTGAGGTTTAAATGAAAAATAAAATCATGGAGAATGTGATGTAAATAACAAAGGCAATTGTGACTTGTATAGTAATATAGTTTCGGTTACAGACAGACAAACCCACAATCTCCATTATAATAAGATATAAAGATTAAAACATATTACAGCACATAATAAATTACATTCTATTTTAAGTTTTTATACAATACAGTGCTGCTTTTCTTATTAAAAAAAAACGTAACAAAACATAGAGTGATCTTTTTTTTTGTGGGGGAATGGATTAATGATTAATGACATTCAGTTTATTTCAAGTGGGGAAAATTGATTTGAAATGTGAGGAAATTGAGTTAGAATCGGAACGAATTAAACTCGTACGTCAAAATACCACTGTACATATGATATCTTTTGATGATCCAAGCTTTTCTGGACGTTTTAGAAGGTTATGTAATGCTCTACATATGGTATCTTTTGATGACCCTGGAAAATACTGTCAAATACAGACTGTGTGTTGAATGCCTAGGAGATTATTTGGAAGGAAACATTTCAGTCATTTTGTAGTTCTGTCTAGGAAAATACAGCTTCTTACTTTTGGGGAAGAACGCTGATAACGGGAAAAAGAAATGTTTTCTAGAATATTTTCTTATTTTTCGTTTTCATTTTGAAAAAAATTAACTTAGGATAGACGACACCATACTCACGTTATATACCACTTAATCTGCTGGGTATATAATAACGCGCGCGAAAGAGAGAGAGAGAGAGAGAGAGAGAGAGAGAGAGAGAGAGAATAAGTGAGGGGAGAGAGAGAAAGAGAGAGAGAGAGAGAGTAAAGAGAGAGGGAGAGAAAGAGAGGAGGAGAGAGACTGAGAGAGAGAGAGAAGTGAGAGAGAGAGAGAGAGAGAAATTGAGAGAGAGAGAGAGGGAGAGAGACTGAGAGAGAGAGAGAGAGAGTGAGAGAGAGAGAGAGAGAGAGAAAGTGTGAGAGTGAAAGAGAGACTGAAAGAAGAGAGAGAGAGAGAGAGAGAGAGAGTAAGAGAGAGAGAGAGAGAGGAGAGAGAGAGAGAGAGAGAGAGAGAGGGAGTGAGAGAGGAGAGAGAGTGAGAGAGAGAGGAGAGAGACTGAGAGAGACTGAAAGAAAGAGAGAGAGAGAGAGAGAAGAGAGAGAGAAAGTAAGAAGAGAGAGTAAGTGAGGGAGAGAGAGAGAGTAAGAGGGGAGAAGAGGGGGAGAGAGACTGAGAGAGAGAGAGAGGGGGGAGAGAGAGAAAGTGAGAGAGAGAGAGAGAGAGAGAGAGTGAGAGAGAGAGAGAGAGAGAGAGAGAGAGAGAGAGAGAGAGAGAGAGAGAGAGAGAGAGAGAGAGAGAGAGTGTGTGTGTGTGTGTGTATGTGTTCGAGAGGATGAGGGATGATGGGTGCTTACATTCTCTGCTTGTCTACTTCGCCGACCGCCATCTTCCTTTAAGCTCTTCTGTTGGGAATTGATTTCTTTCTTCTGAGCTGGGCTGTCTGTGCATTTCTTGATGATCAATTAATAAAGACTTGTTTTTATTTTGTTTTTATTATTATTTATTAAAAACAACCCCAGCTCAAGGGTTCTCGAAATCGCGCGGATGAGAAGCGGCATTTTGAGAGCGAAGATTCTTTAAACGTCTGCTCTCACTAACTGGTTGGCCGGCAATTGCTCTAAAAGCTGATTCTGTCTCCACCCTCTATTGGCGCGTTTCGGAAAGGGGTTAAGTAAAAGTTATTACCTGTCAATAACGCTAATGGTAATTTTCCACTCAACTCCCTCCGATTTTGAATTTTTAACAAACTCAGTTCAAATCATATCAACACTACTTACAGAATTCATAGGCTACCCATGAATTATGTAACACTCATCCAATTGTCAGAATATGTTTTAGCTGATTTGCCAAAACAGAAATACAAAAAGACTGAAATGTTTCCTTCAAAGAAGGGATTGATAACATAAAGACATTATGTGGTTATTTCCTATAACTCCAACATAAACAAAGGGGAACCACTCTTGGCTGATAGATTATTTATTTATTTATTGATCTTCTAGGGAAAAAGAAGACGGTTTAGGGTTAGAGTCAGGTTTAGGGTTAGGGTTAGGATTAGGGTTTAGGGTTAGGGTTAGTATAATGGGGAAATATATAAATAATTTATTAGTCAAGAGTAGTTCCCCTTTGTTTATGGTGAGTTATTGGAAATAACCAATTCTGTTGCATTCATTTAAAAAAAATCATGCATCGGAAACAGACTTAAGATAGACTTGATTATAAAGATAAATGGAATCTAATGTGGTCAAGAAATGGGGGATCAGTTTACAATCAAGCTTAAAGAGCCTAGTCAGCCCTACTACATACCCAACCTTGGTAGGGCAACCAGTCTCGGGAGACGCGCTTGGTTACTGACTCGCCAATGCGATTGTCAAATCAAGTGCTGGAGGTAGCCTGTGGAGTCTAGCCAAACCGAGGAGACATAATACGTCTGAAAACGGTGTCTGTGGATGATTTCAGTCGACAGAGCATCCGGCTCGGAACCACAAGTTTCCGGGTTCAATACCAACCCTCGCTGACTCAGCGTATTGAGGAGCAGAGGGATCTATGCGGTAAAGTGGGGAGCTGATGGTAGGTGTTGCACTCCACTCAGATGCCAAAACAATCTTTCTTGTCTAGCGCCAGTGAAAAGAGGATAGACTCCCTCACTGTATGGCTGATACCGACAATAGGCCACTCCATCGACTTATATATATATATATATATATATATATATAGAGAGAGAGAGAGAGATAGATAGATAGATATGAATAGGATAAGATAGATATGAACATGATAATATATATGAACAGGATAAAATATGTACATACATAGATACATAAATATGAACAGGATACGAGATAGATAGATAGATGGATAGATAGATGTATGAATTCGTGGTTTTCAATTGAGCACTTTATATTTGTTATAACACTGACTTATCCGATTGATACTTGTATCAAAGAAATATTGGATTAGTCCAGTGTTTTTTTACGGTAAGTCATTCCCTATATATATATATATATATATATAGGTATATGTAAAACAAAATTTTTTTTGCGATGAACAAGAAAATACAGTGCTCAATCACAGTTCGTAGAGCTAATTTTTTATTTACTTTAATGTTTTCATAATCAATGTTCATTCTCAACGACGCGGGAAATAGCCTAACCTGATGATGTGCTATTTGGCGAAACCGGTCGTTGAGAATGAACATTGATCTATGAAAACATTGTAAAATAAATAATAAATATATATATATAATATATATATATATATATAATGGAGAGAGAGAGAGAGAGAGAGAGAGAGAGAGAGAGAGAGAGAGAGAGAGAGATGAATAGGATAAGATAGACATGAACATGATAAATATATATATATATATATATATATATATGAACAGGATAAAAAATATACATAGATACATAGATACTTGGTTTCCTTGGTTTGTTTTGTTTTACGGCATATCAACCTCAGTGGGTCATTTAATACCAATAAAGTTTTGAAATAAATAAATTCTTAATGGATAATACAATATCTTTATAAATACATTTTTCTATTTAACCCATAGATGGGACCCTAACAGGTACTACCACTCCGGGTCAGAGTGGACCAGGGAGCAATGGTGATGAATGGGGTGCTCCACATTCCCTAAACCTCGAAAACTGGAACCTCACCATCAGATAGAGTTTAACGTCATTCCCAGGACATGTAGCCACCGTCTTCTAGCACCCATATGATAAAAAGGGGCTGGGGCTTGCCATAAGGGCAATAAGGTTGGGAAAATCATATAGGTGCTAGGGTTTGACGTGACCAGCCGATTGATCGGAGGGGGCCTCTCCGACCGCCCGTCTAGCCCAAGATAGGACCAAAGTGAAGTATTGCATGTCATGAACTGCTCATCCACCTGGGCTCTATCCAGATGAATAGGATAAGATAGATATGAACATGATAATATATATATATATATATATAACTACATACTAGTATTGTGACAGGGGAGCATTTCGATATACATCGATGCCTTGCAGAAATCATTTCATATAAGGACAATTGACAGAAGGGTATACACATCCATGGAAAGACAGCTGATGAAGCTGTAAGAAGTATGAGGTAAGTTGACTATCCATTCTGAAGCAACACATACGGACACCATGCACATTGAACTCTGACCTGTGTGGCATGTATGTCGAGGGTCTCACATGTGTGACAGGGTATAATTAAAAAAAAAGAAAAAAAGCTGGACCGTGGCCATCTGCGCACTCACAACTGCTCTCAAACTGAACTACTTGTAGAAATGGCCTTATATTAAAAATATACATAGATACATGAATATGAACAGTATACGATAGATAGATAGATAGATAGATGTATGAATTGGTGGTTTTCAATAAAAATGTTGTTTTTATTGGGACCGTCCGCTTATCACTTGGCGTGACGGTTTGTTTTGCCTTTGATGCGTGACGAATCAACATGCAAAGGAAATCTTTGATCTTTTGGGGGTTGCGTCAATTTGAAATCTAAGAAATCCTGTTGAAAAAAAAGAAATCAAGACTAAACAAGAAAGAGACATGGTCGGTTTGATAGAATTAAAGTGATGAATGTCAGTCGAAGGCCGCGTATAATGATGAGGAGGAGGCGTGGTCTGAAGGAGACAAATCAAGATCTGAAAAAAAATAAAAATAAAAAAATAAATAAAAAAGAGCGGCAAAGTTTGTATAAGGAATAATTTGGAAAGAAAAAAAAAAGAAGGAAAGGGTAGAGTAAAAAAGAGAAAATGGCGTGTGGGGGAGAAAGAAATTCACTTGTAATAAAGTTGAAGTGATCTATAATAAGACGACGAGAAGGTAAAAAAGAGAACCAAGAAAAAAAAGAAAAAAGCTAACAAAAAAAACACACAAAAAAACACAAGCTAAAAAAAAAATAAATAAAAAAACACACAAAGAAAAAAATAAAAAAACACAAGCAAAAAAAAATAAATAAATAAAACAACGAAAAAAAAAAAAAAAAAAAAACACAAGCAAAAAATAAAAAAAAAAAAACACACAAGCAAAAAAAAATAAATAAATAAAAACACAAGCAAAAATAAATAAATAAAAAAAAAACCAAAAAACACACAAGCAAAAAAAAAAAATAAATAAATAAATAAACAAAAATCAAAGAAAAAACAAATTGTAACTAAAAGAGACGAAACATATCTAAGGAGCATCAAACGTATCTTTTTTTTTTTGTTTTTTTTGTTTTTTTAAGAGTTTTACTCTAAAGCTCGTTTAATGTCCGTTCTAAAATTGCCTATTATTAGAGTTTTTCACATCAGCATTAGCTGAGGGTATTTCTCTGGAGTCTGAGTGACAACAAGTCTCCTTGGGTCTCTAGAACTCTTCTGAGTATCCTAGCCGATTGCAGCAATGCAGTATTCTAGATG
The DNA here is from genome assembly GCA_023376005.1 of Doryteuthis pealeii. Taxonomy (NCBI): domain Eukaryota; kingdom Metazoa; phylum Mollusca; class Cephalopoda; order Myopsida; family Loliginidae; genus Doryteuthis; species Doryteuthis pealeii. The sequence goes on along the minus strand of CM042161.1, from coordinate 3,831,867 downwards.
GTCTCAATCCTTCCTCTGATTTCCTCTATTATTATTATATAATTTTTCACAACAGCATTAGCTGAGGGTATTTGCCTGGAGTCTCAGTGACAGCAAGTCTCCTTGGGTCTCTAGAACTCTTCTGAGTATCCTAGCCGATTGTAGCAATGCAGTATTCTAGATTATCTCAATTCTTCCTTTGATTTCCTCTATTAATAATATAATTATATAGTTTTTACAACAGCATAAGCTGATGGTATTTCCCTGGAGTCTGAGTGACAACAAGTCTCCACAGGTCTCCACAGGTCTGAGTATTCTGGCAGATTGCAGCAATGCAGTATTCTAGATGGTCTCATTTCTTCCTCTGATGTCCAGATTTTGCAGTTTTTTCCCCAGCTTTTTGGGACCATTCCAAGGGCACTAACTACAATTGGTATCACTTTGACCTTCATATACCATAACCTTTTCAGTTCTATGACAAGGTCCGGGTATTTGTCCATCTTTTCGTTTTCCTGTGATCTGCTGGAACTGCAAAATCCACCAGTTGACAAGTTCTTTTTTTTGTTAATCAACACTAGGTCTGGTCTTATTATTATTATTATTATTATTATTATTATTATTATTTACTCCTTTTGAGTTTTCACATCAGTGTTAGCTGATGGTCTTTCACTGGAGTCTGAGTGACAGCAAGTCTCCTCAGGTCTCCAGGACTCTTCTGAGTATTCTGGCAGATTGCAGCAGTGCAGTATTCTGAATGGTTTCAATCCTTCCTCTGATATCCAAACTTTTCAAACCCTTTTCTAATCCTTTTGGGACTGTTCCAAGTGCACCAACCATAATTGGTATCACTTTCACTTTCATGTTCCATAACTTTTTCAGTTCTCTGGCAAGGTCCAGATATTTGTCCATTTTTTCATTTTCCTTTAGCTTCACCCTGTGATCTGCTGGCACTGCAAAATCCACCAGTCGACAAGTTCTTTCTTTTTTGTTTATCAACACTAGGTCTGGTCTTCTTGCTGGGATAAGGTGATCCGTTTATTATTATTATTATTATTATTATTATTAGTAGTAGTAGTAGTAGTTTTTCACATCAGCGTTAGCTGATGGTCTTTCACTGGAGTTTGAGTGACAGCAAGTCTCCTCAGGTCTCCAGGACTTTCCTGAATATTCCAGCTGATTTCAACAATGCTGTTGTCTGAATGGTCTCAATTCTTCCTCTGATTTCCAGTTCCTCTAGTTTTTTCACACCCGCCTAAAGCTGAGTGACAGCAAGTCTCCTCAGGTCTCCCGGTCTCTTATGAGTATTCTAGCTGATCTTAACAATGCTGTTGTTTGGATGGTCTCGATTCTTCTTCGGATTTCCCATTCTTCCAGACTCTTTTCCAAACCCTTAGGAACCGTTCCAAGGGCCCCAATTACAATTTTACCACCTTTATCTTCATGTTCCACAGTTTTTTTCAGTTGTCTGGCAAGGTCCAGCTGTCGGCAGGGGCAGAAGAATAAACCGACCTCACCTCTGCAGAGGGATAAAATCCCCAAATGAGTCAACCTGTTGGCAGTAGGTGGTGACTCGTGATGCTTAAGGACGGAATCATGGTGGCTAAGCAGTCAATGACATGCAACACTCAACTTTGGCTCTTACTCAGGTTAGGCAGTCGGTCGGAGAGGCTCCCTCCGATCAATAAAGGCCTAGCATCTATATGATTGTCCCAACCCTATTGATCTTATGAAAAAAACCCAACCCTTTTTATCATATGGGTGCTAGAAGGCGGTGGCTGAGGGTGTAAATGTTCTGGGTATGACGTTAAACTGCGTCTAATGGTGAAGTTCCAGTTCTGGAGCTCTGGCGCTAGACCAAGGAGATTATTTTAGCATTCTGAGGTGGAGAGCCACACCTACCATCAGCTCCTTACTTTACCGCACAGATCCCTGTGGTACTCATACGCTGGGTTGGCGAGGGCCGGTATCAAACTAAGAACCTTGTGATTCCTAGCTTAACACTCTACCGACTTAGCTAAACCGCAGTGAATATAATATAAGTAAATAATAATTTTTTTCTAAATATTAAACGTTTTATTTCATTTATATAATTTCTTCGGTAATCTTCAACTTGTTCCTCGTAAATTCCTACTATAAAGTAAACTGAACCCTCATTTTATGTCCGTGTTTTTGCAATAAATGTTTTAAATATGTTTGCAATAAATGTTTTTAAATAAGGAAAATATATTCAGTATTGTAAAAATAACGTGTGCAAGAAAAATAAAACATTTATTGCAAAAACACGGACATAAAATGAAGGTTCAGTTTATTTTATGGTAGGAATTTACGAGGAACAAGTTAAGGATTACCATTTTTTCACCCTTGGCTCAGGCAATATCTTTCAAAAACTTATTTTTACACCGATTTCTTTTTCTTTTCTTTTTTTGTTGGTATATTAGAATTTCCGGGTAAATTTGTTACGTTTGTTTAGGTTACAGAAAATTTTAAAACCCGGATGTGATTTCTTTCTTCGGAAAAATGAGTGTAAAATCTATAGGATATATGTAAACATAGACACACACACACACTCTCTCTCTCTCTCTCTCTCTCTCTCTCTCTCTCTCTTTCAGAGACACGTGCGTGCGCAGACAGCCTCACCCTGTTTCTCATCTGCGCACATGCGTGCGGCGCACACAAACGCATACACACCTCTACCAAATTGTCCATTGGCGCCAAATACGTCACGTGATATCCTTGTAGAAATACCTAATTTGGCCATTATATTTTTGCCTAATTTGGTTTATGGAGTCAGCATGTGCACTTATCTGATATTAAATGTGATAAACATGTCTGAACGAACCGGGGGGTTGGGGGTGTAGACTTGGGGCCCAAGAGACACCGCAATTGAATATGAAGTTAGTTTCGCCTTAGAGAGTTTTTGAAGCAGCTTTCTAGCGAGACAGATAAGTCAAAAATATTTAGAATCTGTCTGGGTCTGTTTTGGAGGGTGGGGCTAGTTACCTATTTACCACCAGCACTTAAATGCCAACTTAAAAAAATAAAAATAAAATTAAAATAAAAATAAAATAGAAATAAAGATAAAAATGGAAATAAAAAATAATTGAATAAAAAATAAAAATAGAATAATTAAAAATAATATTAAATATAAGAAATAAAAAATGAATAAATGAAAATAAAAATAAAATAAAAATAATTAAACAAAAAAATAAGAATAAAAAATAAAATAAAAAATAAAAAAAAAAAAATAATAGAAATAAAAAAAAATGAATAAATATAAAAAAGAATACATTTAAAATAAAAATGAAAAATAAAAATGAAAAAAAAAAAAAAAGATAAAAATCCGAAAGATAGATAAGAAGAGACTAAGATAAATTGATAGGAAAAGATATTTAATTACATGGATATTTTATCTGTAGATAAAAAAATATCTATGTAATTAAAATATATAGAGACAAACTGATACACACACACACACACACACACACACACACACACACACACACACACACATATTGAAATATGTGTATTTGGGCAGCATTCTTTCATTTATACATGTTGAATTAAACAAAGGACACATCTCCTGTTTAACAATTTTATTTGTGATTTTTTTCAAGTTTTCTGGCCAACTTTTTAATATTTAGGTGGAATTCGTGGATTAGTCCACCAATGTTCATGTCTCAAGTACCCATCCCCCACACACATTTATATATTTATATTTATGGAGGCGCGTGGGCTAGTGGTTAGAGTCGTGGAAAATGGACTCGTCGATTCGAGTTCAATTCCTAGACGAAGCTGATGGCATTTCACATAGCGCTAATACCCTTGGGAAAGGTATGAATCCATATATTCTCCCTCCAGCTATGGGTTAAATAGTAGGGTAGACTGGGCCCTTCAGCCTTGGGTAGGTAACCAGTCTAGGAGAGGGATAACTCTGAATTTCCTGAGGTCAGTCGTTGATTGGGTTTGTGGCAACCCTTGATGCACCAATTCTTTCCTATCGACTGTGCCAAAAAGTGTGGATGGTCCAACACAAGCCTTCACCACTATAAACAAATCACTGTGTGGACGTTCATTATATGAACACTCATACGTCGAAATCGACGGGAGAGTCCATCATTTATATATGTGTGTGTGTGTGTGTGTGTGTGTCTGTGTCTGTGAGTGTGTGTGTGTTATATAACAGCTCTATCACAGATATTGAGCACTCTCCTAATAATGCTGCAATTACTGGCCCACCACTCACTCACCAAGAGGGATAGTGATAACCATACACTGTTGTAATATCTATCAATATACCCCCTCTCTCACTCACTCTCTCTCTCTCTCTCTCTATATATATATATATATATATATATACATATATATGAGAAGTAAATACACAAGCGATGTGTTTTGATATGGCTTTTTTAGCCGACAATTTTTGGGAGAATATGTGCTTAATTGAAGTCGTACCTAATTTTGAAAGTTAATTAATTAATAATGAATTAATTAGGCGGGCATACCTATTCAAATGTAAGGCTAAATAAATCGAGAAAAATAAATCTCTGTATGTACATTTCGGCCCATTAGCTCTGCTGATGAGGCCTAATGGGCCGAAATGTACATACAGAGATTGATTTTTCTCGATTTGTTTAGCCTTACATTTGAATAGGTATGCCCGCCTAATTAATTCATTATTAATTAATTAACTTTCAAAATTAGGTACGAATTCAATTAAGCACATATTCTCCCAATATATATATATATATATATATATATAATATATATATATTATATATATAATATATATATAAATCCTATTCTGTCTATCTTAGTCTCTTCCAATTTATTTGTATATATGAGGGTAAGCAAAAAGTTTATTTGTATATATTAAAGATAGACAGAGAGATAGATACTAATATAGACACATAGATAGATCGGAAGAGACTAAGATAAAGAGGTGTATAGCCAACCGATAGATAGATAGATAGATTGGTAGAAACTAAAGCATATATATATATATATATATATATATATATATATATATATATATTGATTGATTGATTGATTGATTGATTGATTGACACTAAGTTAGATAGATATATAGACTAAAAATAATAATCAAACCTTCATCAGGAATTGAGATGATGAAGGCTGGCTAGAAACTGAAACGTTATAACGTCGACTTCGTCATCAAGAATAAATTCCTCTTTTTGGAATACTTCGTGCTTTTCTATTTTCTACATACTGTCCAATTTAATCCCCTATTTACTTATATATATATATATATATATATATATATATATATATATATATATATATATATAGAGAGAGAGAGAGAGAGAGAGAGAGAGAGAGAGGGAGAGGAATAAAAGGATATGAAAACACCAATATGCTGTCAGTATAAATTTCTTCGGTAATCTTCAACTTGTTCTCGTAAATTCCTACTATAAGTAAACTGAACCCTCATTTTATGTCCGTGTTTTTTGCAAATAATGTTTTAAATATGTTTTGCAATAAATGTTTTTAAATAAGGAAAATATATTCAGTATTGTAAAATAACGGTGCGCAAGAAAAATAAAACATTTATTGCAAAAACACGGACATAAAATGAGGTTCAGTTTATTATGGTAGGAATTTACGAGGAACAAGTTAAGGATTACCATTTTCACCCTTGGCTCAGGCAATATCTTTCAAAAACTTATTTTTAACACCGATCTTTTTCTTTTCTTTTTTTGTGTTGGTTATTAGAATTTCCGGGTAAATTTGTTACGTTTGTTTAGGTTACAGAAAATTTTAAAACCCGGATGTGATTTCTTTCTTCGGAAAAATGAGTGTAAATCTATAGGATATATGTAAATAGACAACACACACACTCTCTCTCTCTTCTCTTCTCTCTCTCTCTCTCTCTCTTTCAGAGACACGTGCGTGCGCAGACAGCCTCACCCTGTTCTCATCTGCGCACATGCGTGCGGCGCACACAAACGCATACACACCTCTACCAAATTGTCCATTGGCGCCAAATACGTCACGTGATCCTTGTAGAAATACCTAATTTGGCCATTATATTTTGCCTAATTTGGTTATGGAGTCAGCATGTTGCACTTATCTGATATTAAATGTGATAAACATGTCTGAACGAACCGGGGGTTGGGGGTGTAGATGGGGCCCAAGAGACACCGCAATTGAACTATGAGAGGAGCATCAAACGTACTTTTGGTTTTTTTGGTTTTTTTAAAAGAGTTTTACTCTAAAGCTCGTTTAATGTCCGTTCTAAAATTGCCTATTATTAGAGTTTTTCACAACAGCATTAGCTGATGGAATTTCCCTGGAGTCCGAGTGACAACAAGTCTCCTTGGGTATCCAGGACTCTTCTGAGTATTCTAGCTGATTGCAGCAATGCAGTATTCTAGACGGTCTCAATTCTTCCTTTGATTTCCTCTATTATTATTATTATTATATAGTTTTTACAACAGCATTAGCTGATGGTATTTCCCTGGAGTCTGAGTGACAACAAGTCTCCCCATGTCTCCAGGACTCTTCTGAGTATTCTGACATATTGCAGCAATGCAGTATTCTAGATGGTCTCAATTCTTCCTCTGATTTCCTCTATTATTATAATTACATAGTTTTTCACAACAGCATTAGCTGATGGTATTTCCCTGGAGTCTGAGTGACAACAAGTCTCCCCATGTCTCCAGGACTCTTCTGAGTATTCTGACAGATTGCAGCAATGCAGTATTCTAGATGGTCTCAATTCTTCCTTTGATTTCCTCTATTATTATTATTATATAGTTTTTCACAACAGCATTAGCTGATGGAATTTCCCTGGAGTCTGAGTGACAACAAGTCTCCACAGGTCTCCAGGACTCTTCTGAGTATTCTGGCAGATTGCAGCAATGCAGTATTCTAGATGGTCTCATTTCTTCCTCTGATGTCCAGATTTTGCAGTTTTTTTCCAAGCTTTTTGGGACCGTTCCAAGGGCATTAACTACAATTTGTATCACTTTGACCTTCATATACCATAACCTTTTCAGTTCTATGACAAGGTCCGGGTATTTGTCCATCTTTTCGTTTTCCTGTGATCTGCTGGAACTGCAAAATCCACCAGTTGACAAGTTCTTTTTTATTTTGTTAATCAACACTAGGTCTGGTCTCATTATTATTATTATTATTATTATTATTATTATTATTATTATTATTATTATTATTTACTCCTTTTGAGTTTTCACATCAGTGTTAGCTGATGGTCTTTCACTGGAGTCTGAGTGACAGCAAGTCTCCTCAGGTCTCCAGGACTCTTCTGAGTATTCTGGCAGATTGCAGCAGTGCAGTGTTCTGAATGGTTTCAATCCTTCCTCTGATATCCAAACTTTTCAAACCCTTTTCTAATCCTTTTGGGACTGTTCCAAGTACACCAACCATAATTGGTATCACTTTCACTTTCATGTTCCATAACTTTTTCAGTTCTCTGGCAAGGTCCAGATATTTGTCCATTTTTTCATTTTCCTTTAGCTTCACCCTGTGATCTGCTGGCACTGCAAAATCCACCAGTTGACAAGTTCTTTCTTTTTTGTTTATCAACACTAGGTCTGGTCTTCTTGCTGGGATAAGGTGATCCGTTTATTATTATTATTATTATTATTATTATTATTATTAGTAGTAGTAGTAGTAGTTTTTTTCACATCAGCGTTAGCTGATGGTCTTTCACTGGAGTTTGAGTGACAGCAATTTCCTCAGGTCTCCAGGACTTTCCTGAATATTCCCAGCTGATTTCAACAATGCTGTTGTCTGAATGGTCTCAATTCTTCCTCTGATTTCTAGTTCTCTAGTTTTTTCACACCCGCCTAAAGCTGAGTGACAGCAAGTCTCCTCAGGTCTCCCGGTCTCTTATGAGTATTCTAGCTGATCTTAACAATGCTGTTGTTTGGATGGTTTCGGTTTTCTTCGGATTTCCAATTCCTCCAGACTCTTTTTCCAAACCCTTAGGAACCGTTCCAAGGGCCCCAATTACAATTTTACCACCTTTATCTTCATGTTCCACAGTTTTTTTTCAGTTGTCTGGCAAGGTCCAGCTGTCGGCAGGGGCAGAAGAATAAACCGACCTCACCTCTGCAGAGGGATAAAATCCCCAAATGAGTCAACCTGTTGGCAGTAGGTGGTGACTCGTGATGCTTAAGGGACGGAATCATGGTGGCTAAGCAGTCAATGACATGCAACACTCAACTTTGGCTCTTACTCAGGTTAGGCAGTCGGTCGGAGAGGCTCCCTCCGATCAATAAAGGCCTAGCATCTATATGATTGTCCCAACCCTATTGATCTTATGAAAAAAACCCAACCCTTTTTATCATATGGGTGCTAGAAGGCGGTGGCTGAGGGTGTAAATGTTCTGGGTATGACGTTAAACTGCGTCTAATGGTGAAGTTCCAGTTCTGGAGCTCTGGCGCTAAACCAAGGAGATTATTTTAGCATCTAAGGTGGAGAGCCACACCTACCATCAGGTCCTTACTTTACCGCACAGATCTCTGTGATACTCATACGCTGGGTTGGCGAGGGCCAGTATCAAACCAAGAACCTTGTGATTCCTAGCTCAACACTCTACCGACTTAGCTAAACCGCAGTGAATATAATATAAGTAAATAATTATTTTTTTCTAAATATTAAACGTTTTATTTTATTTGTATAATTTCTTCGGTAATCTTCAACTTGTTCCTCGTAAATTCCTACTATAAAGTAAACTGAACCCTCATTTTATGTCCGTGTTTTTGCAATAAATGTTTTAAATATGTTTGCAATAAATGTTTTTAAATAAAGAAAATATATTTAGTATTGTAAAAATAACGGGTGCAAGAAAAATAAAACATTTATTGCAAAAACACGGACATAAAATGAGGGTTCAGTTTATTTTATAGTAGGAATTTACGAGGAACAAGTTAAGGATTACCATTTTTTCACCCTCGGCTCAGGCAATATCTTTCAAAAACTTATTTTTACACCGATTTCTTTTTCTTTTCTTTTTTTGCTGGTATATTAGAATTTCCGGGTAAATTTGTTACGTTTGTTTAGGTTACAGAACATTTTAAAACCCGGATGTGATTTCTTTCTTCGGAAAAATGAGTGTAAAATCTATAGGATATATGTAAACATAGACTCTCTCTCTCTCTCTCTCTCTCTCTCTCTCTCTCTCTTTCAGAGACACGTGCGTGCGCAGACAGCCTCACCCTGTTTCTCATCTGCGCACATGCGTGCACACACACAAACGCATACACACCTCTACCAAATTGTCCATTGGCGCCAAATACGTCACGTGATATCCTTGTAGAAATACCTAATTTTGGCCATTATATTTTTGCCTAATTTGGTTTATGGAGTCAGCATGTGCACTTATCTGATATTAAATGTGATAAACATGTCTGAACGAACCGGGGGGTTGGGGGTGTAGACTTGGGGCCCAAGAGACACCGCAATTGAATATGAAGTTAGTTTCGCCTTAGAGAGTTTTTGAAGCAGCTTTCTAGCGAGACAGATAAGTCAAATATTTAGAATCTGTCTGGGTCTGTTTTGGAGGGTGGGGGCTAGTTACCTATTTTACCACCAGCACTTAAAGGCCAACTTAAAAAAATAAAAATAAAAATAAAATAAAAAATAAAATAGAAATAAAGATAAAAATGGAAATAAAAATAATTAAATAAAAAATAAAAATAGAATAATTAAAGATAATATTAAATATAAGAAATAAAAAATGAATAAATGAAAATAAAAATAAAATAAAATGATTAAACAAAAATAAAAATAAAAAATAAAATAAAAAATAAAAATAAAAATAAAATAATAGAAATAAAAAAAGAATAAATATAAAAAAGAATACATTTAAAAAAAAGAAAAATAAAAATGAAAAATAAAAAAAAAGAATAAAAATCCGAAAGATAGATAAGAAGAGACTAAGATAAATTGATAGGAAAGATATTTAATTACATGGATATTTTATCTGTAGATAAAAAAATATCTATGTAATTAAAATATATAGAGACAAACTGATACACACACGAACACACACACACACACACACACACACACACACACACACACACACATATTGAAATATGTGTATTTGGGCAGCATTCTTTCATTTATACATGTTGAATTAAACAAAGGACACATCTCCTGTTTAACAATTTTATTTGTGATTTTTTTCAGGTTTTCTGGCCAACTTTTTAATATTTAGGTGGAATTCGTGGATTAGTCCACCAATGTTCATGTCTCAAGTACCCATCCCCCACACACATTTATATATTTATATTTATGGAGGCGCGTGGGCTAGTGGTTAGAGTCGTGGAAAATGGACTCGTCGATTCGAGTTCAATTCCTAGACGAAGCTGATTGCATTTCACATAGCGCTAATACCATTGGGAAAGGTATGAATCCATATATTCTCCCTCCAGCTATGGGTTAAATAGTAGGGTAGACTGGACCCTTCAGCCTTGGGTAGGTAACCAGTCTAGGAGAGGGATAACTCTGAATTTCCTGAGGTCGGTCGTTGATTGGGTTTGTGGCAACCCTTGATGCACAAATTCTTTCCTATCGACTGTGCCAAAAAGTGTGGATGGTCCAACACAAGCCTTCACCACTATAAACAAATCATTGTGTGGACGTTCATTATATGAACACTCATACGTCGAAATCGACGGGAGAGTCCATCATTTATATATATGTGTGTGTGATGGGTGGGTGGGTGTGTCTGTGTCTGTCTGTGTGTGTGTGTGTGTTATATAATAGCTCTATCACAGATATTGAGCACTCTCCTAATAATGATGCGAGTACTGGCCCACCACTCACTCACCAAGAGGGATAGTGATAATCATACACTGTTGTAATATCTATCAATATACCCCCCTCTCTCTCTCTTTCTCTCTCTCCCCCCCCTCTCTCTCTTTCTCTCCCCCTCTCTCTCTCTCTCTCTCTCTCTTCTCTAATATATATATATATATATATTGAGAAGTAAATACACAAGCGATGTGTTTTGATATTACTTTTTTAGCCGACAATTTTGGGAGAATATGTGCTTAATTGAAGTCGTACCTAATTTTGAAAGTTAATTAATTAATAATTTATTAATTAGGCGGGCATACCTATTCAAATGTAAGGCTAAACAAATCGAGAACAATCAATCTCTGTATGTACATTTCGGCCCATTAGCTGTGCTGATGAGGCCTAATGGGCCGAAATGTACATACAGAGATTGATTTTTCTCGATTTGTTTAGCCTTACATTCGAATAGGTATGCCCGCCTAATTAATTCATTATTAATTAATTAACTTTCAAAATTAGGTACGAATTCAATTAAGCACATATTCTTCCAATATATATATATATATATATATATATATATAAATCCTATTCTGTCTATCTTAGTCTCTTCCAATTTATTTGTATATATGAGGGTAAGCAAAAGGTTTATTTGTATATATTAAAGATAGACAGAGAGATAGAGACTAATATAGACACATAGATAGATCGGGAGAGACTAAGACAGAGAGGTGTATAGCCAATCGATAGATAGATAAATAGATTGGTAGAAACCAAAGCATATATATATATATATATATATATATATATATATATATATATATATATGAGGAATAATGAATAAAAAAAGAAAGAATAGAATGGATAATAAAAGATGAATTTAATCAATATCTCTTACACATGTGTTTCGATCAGTTCATCTGTGTGAAAATATTCCGCACACAGAGAAGATTCGACCTTCATCAGAGTGAAATTTTATATTTATTTTCATTCAAAATAAAATTTCACTCTGATGAAGGTCGTATCTTCTCTGTGTGCGGAACATTTTCACACAGATGAACTGACCGAAACACATGTGTAAGTGATATTGATTAAATACATCTTTTATCATCCATTCTATTCTTTCTTTTTTTATTCATTCTTCCTCATATTGTCGGATTCATTCCCAATTTCCATTTTTACACACACACACACACACACACACACACACACACATATATATATATATATATATATATATATATATTATATATATATATATATATATATATAGAGAGAGAGAGAGAGAGAGAGAGAGAGAGAGAAATTTTGTGTATTTTGGCAGCAAGTTATTCTCAAGGCATGTGTTATTAAACAATACGAAGTATTCCTTTTTCATTTTTTGTATTAATATTTTTCCAGTCTCCTGGCGATCTTTTTTGAGTCTGGATTCAGTTGATTTATGATATTTCCCATACTGATATCCCGAGCGCTTTCGACTGTTTCGCCAGTCGTCATCATAGGGTTACGTAATTTGGTTTTTAGTTCATATTTTTTTTTTAGTTCTTTTATCTATGTTTTTATCAAATTTGGAGAGTCTATTAAATTTAAGAGGGGGGTGTTAGTTAAGTGTTAGTTATTAAAAATATTTAATACGTTGTCTCCGACTTTAAATGCTATTTTGTAAATGTTATTTTAAAAATTTTTTATGCATATGGCTTCTAGGATCTGTAGGGGTTTCTTATTATTATTTTTGTAGATAATTTTAGTATTTTCGTTTAAGATTTTTCTAATATCAGGATAAAGCGCTCGGGATATTAGTATGAGAAATATAAATCAACTCGATCCAGACTCAAAAAAGAAGACTGGAAAAAATATTAATGTATATATATATATATATATATATATATATATATATAGAGATAGACACTAAGTTAGATATATATATAGACTAAAAATAATAATCAAACATTATAATCATAATAATCAGGACATGAGATGATGAAGGCTGGCTAGAAACTGAAACATTATAACGTCGACTTCGTCATCAAGAATAAATTCCTCTTTTTGGAATACTTCGTGTTTTTCTATTTTCTACATACTGTCCGATTTAATCCCCTATTTACTTATATATATATATATATATATATATATATATATATATATATATATATATATATAGAGAGAGAGAGAGAGAGAGAGAGAGAGAGAGAGAGAGTGATAAAAGGATATGAAAACACACAATGCTGTTAAAATGAAAATAATGATGTTTCGTTTTGAATTTAAATTATTTCTGCTTCTCTCTCGATGAGTCCGGATTAAAAACAAGCTCTGATGATGATTTTTATAAATCGAAATATTGTTCAATATTAGCTATGAATATGATATAAAATATTTTCATTTTAACAGCATTGTGTGTTTTCACATCCTTTTATCTATCTATCTATCTATCTATCTATATCTATATCTATATCTATCTATCTATCTATCTATATATATATGAATAAAAGGCCTTAAATACCATGGGTATCATGGTTATGGACCATTTCCACTCGCGAGTATGCCCACGAGCTTCTTCAGACCACTGATATCTTTTATTTAGACAGGCACATGGCCAAACTCATCTTATATTTTTTCAAAATTAGGTACGACTTCAATTAAGCACATATTCTCCCAAATATATATATATATATATATATATATATATATATATATATATATATATATATATATAATCTATACTTATACCGTCGGATTCATTTCCTTACTCTTAACTTATATATATATAAAGAGAGAGAGAGAGAGAGAGAGAGAGAGAGAGAGAGAGAGAGAGAGAGAGAGAGAGAGAGACTGATGTCTTTGTTTAGTAGAAGGCTCAAATTACGGTGCCTTAAATATATCTAGGCCTTTTTTTTCCATAAAGGAGAAATGTTTAAAGAGGTCGAGTTTCAGTGTAATATAAGTAACTGAGTTGCGGTAAAAGATACCCAGAAAAAAAGACTTGACTTCAATCGAGAAAATTAAACGAAAGATATCAGATTTAACTTCCTTGAACACAAAGCCCGATTTTTAAGCATCCAGTGAGGATCGAACTCGCAGGCAATACTTTGGAATTCATCCCTTGTTGTACGTCAACGGACCTTCAGATGAAAAGAAGTAGAGTTTTCCTTCTCCCATACCAGTTGTCATACCTGTTACACTTTTTGTGGTCATCCTTTAGGTTTCAAGCAAGAGCGCTTGTCCAGCGAAGATCATCTGTGTTAAGCAGAGCGCGATCCTTAGTGTAGAATCCTTTGGTTGTTCCTTGGTGCTCCTCAGTCTTGCAGGCCTTTCGTCAATGATTGCAAATGGACGTCTCTCAGTATCAGCGATTAAGTAGCTAACCAGCCACGTATTCAGACTGTTGATTGGCTGAGGTTTAAACCACGTGACCTCGCTTAGTCTATAAATTTAAGTGGTGTATGTAGCACACCTTGTATATCAAAATATTCCAACTATACCAAGGCTAAAGAACACAGTCTACCTACTATTTACTCATAGCTGGAGGGAGAATAGTTAGAGGGAGAATAATTGGATTCGTAAAAAAGAAAAGTCGTCGAGGTGGCCTAAAGTCGGTATCAGCCAGACAGAGAGGGAGTCTATCCCCCTTTCACTAGCGCTAGATCAAGGAATCTGAGTTGGCGAGGGCCGGTATCGAACCCGGAACATCGTGGTTCCTAGGAGGACGCTCTAACCGACTGAGCCCTAAAATAAGATCTAAGTAAAAAAAAAAAAAAAAAGAAAAAGTGAAGTCGTCGGGGCGACCTAATGTCGGTATCAGCCAGACAGCGAGGGAATCTATCCCCTTTTCACTAGCTCTATACCAAGGAGATTGTTTTCACGTTTGAGCTGGCGTGGGCCGGTATCGAACCCGGAACATCGTGGTTCCTAGGAGGACGCTCTAACCAACTGAGCTAAACCGGCCGTAAAATAAGATCTAATTTAAAAAAAAAAAAAAAAAGAAAAGAAAGTGAATGTCGGTATCAGCCAGACAGCGAGGATGTCTATCCCCTTTTCACTAGCGCTGGACCAAGGAGATTATTTTAGCATCTAAGGTGGAGCGCCACACCTGCCATCACTTTACCCTAAAATGATATTCCTGTTATTTGATACCGATAAACACCTTCTTTACATATCTCTGCACGCGTTGATGTCTGCGCGTGCTCATTCCTTAATTTTCATTTGATCAAACACTCATTTGAGTCGATTAATACCTTTATCCTCCCTCTCTCTCTCTCATCTCTCTCTCTCTCTCTCTCTCTCCATCTCTCTCTCTCTCTCTCTTTTAATGACATTTCCATGCCTCAACTCCTAAGTACTATCTGATATCCATATAAAAACACATCGCAGTCACAGATACCATTACTTATTAGCGAAATAAATACCGTTAGCGTTACTTCACTCATAAGCTATTCTGGTCATATACATTACGGATACAGCACAGATGCGACATCTCATAGATTTATTACCCTTTTAACAGAAACAGTTAAAAGCCGACATAAGGTCTGGTTTTGGTTTAGTTTATTTGTTTAACGCTTAGCGTACTTTAAACCGCTCATGGCGGCTCTACCACCACTGTGATCCTACCTGGGTCGGAAAGATGATCCACTGGGAATTATGCAAAAAAAAATAATTTTTTACCATACAACAAAATAGTATATGCATAAACTAGAATCTGTTCTTGAGAATGAAACGCATAAAATTCTCTGGGACTTTGAGATATAGACGGGTCGCCTTATTCCAGCCAGAAGACCAGACCTAGTATTGATTAACAAAAAAAAAAAAAAAAGAAAAAAAAGAAAAATATAAATTTTGGTGAAAAAATTTTTGACCATACAACAACATTTTTTGACCATACAACAAAATATCATATGCATAAACTAGAACCTGT
This sequence comes from Doryteuthis pealeii, assembly GCA_023376005.1. Taxonomy (NCBI): domain Eukaryota; kingdom Metazoa; phylum Mollusca; class Cephalopoda; order Myopsida; family Loliginidae; genus Doryteuthis; species Doryteuthis pealeii. The sequence continues at coordinate 3,816,194 of CM042161.1, read as the reverse complement.
TCTTGAGAATGATTTATTATATATATAGAGGCGTGTAGTAGTATCATTGACAAGGTTAATTTCGCAGGGATTGTTCGCTATGTACCGGCGGCCGAACGGATATGGTCTCTGACTATGCCTGTGAAGTCCCGGTTCGATTCCTGTCGGAGGGGAGTCGTTAGTATACATCGCTGAAGAGACTTAATAAAGTCGAAACAGTCTGTACGGTGTTCTGCATAGCGAGCCATCCTTTGCCGGGATTCACTTGTCAAGATTATTTTCTATAATTATCGAATTTTATGCGATACATGCATTATAATTGCCTTCAAGCAAAATATAAATAATAATAATAATATATATATATATATATATATATGTAATATAAATTATAAAATTATTATTATAAAATTAATGCAACGATTTAATGCAAGAATCGGATTCATTTGGAAATGCTTTGATCTGGATTTTATTAATTTTATTTTTATTCTTTAAAAACAATTAAACTCATTTTTCTTTATTTAACCCATAGATGTGAACCTAACAGGTACTACCACCCCGGTTCAGAGTGGACTTGGGAGTAATGACGATGAAAGGATACCCCACTCTCACCAGAGCTCCAAAATTGGATCAGTAGATGCAGTTTAACGTCATTACCAGGACACCAAGATCCTCAGCCACCGCCATCTAGCACGTATATGATTTATATATGTAATTAAGGGTTCACCTAATAGCAATAGGGTCGGGACAATCATGTAGATGCTAGGGCTTGACGTGACCAGCCGATTGATCGGAGGGGATGTTTCTACAGTCTGTCTAGCCTAAATAAGGGCCGAAGTGGAATGTTGCATGTCATGGACTGCTCAGCTACAAGGTTCCTTCCTTAGGCACCACAGGTCGCCACATACAGCCAAAATTGTCACATCGGGGGAGGGGTACCCATTTGCAGAGGTGCAGTCGTTGTATTTTATTGCCTCAGCTGAGAGAGTGCATTTGTAAATGTTTGATTACAACCATAACTATTTACATTTTTAATCAAAACCTTACCTCCTATCACACAAACCAAACAAGTAAGACGAACAAGATATGCTGGATACTGTTGGAGAAGTAAGGACGAACTCATAAGTAACGTTCTCCCATGGTCACCTACAGATGAAGGTGCTTGGTGTAATGGTTAGAGTAGTAGGAAATGGGCTCGTCGACCCGAGTTCAAATCCTGGACGAGGCTGTTTGCATTTCACATAGCGCTAGTACCCTTGGGAAAGGTATGAATCCATATATTCTCCCTCCAGCTATGGGTAAATAGTAGGGCAGACTGGGTTCTTTAACCTTGGATAGGTAACCAGTCTAGGAAAAGGAAAACTCTGAATTCAAACCTATTAAACCCCGCTTAATATATTGACCTTGTGCCGCACCCTGCTCGTGCAGAAGGGTTGGTAGATATATATGGACACACCAGTGTAGACCAACTAGCAAAAGCATACGTCGATCAGCTCTGTACGGAAGCTGGATACCGCGCGGAATACTTGCCAAATGCTCAAAGTGTAGAATATGTAGGCTGGCATTTAACATATGCAGAGTAATCGGTCTGTTTTTATTTCTTAACTAGGAGCAGCTACCCGGCGTCGCCTGGGTAGAGGAGGGTTTTTGAGTTAGTCCTGCAGATCCATTATTACTGAATCGTGAGTTGAATCCTTTTGGGAAGCCCTATTTAAATCCCTATGTAAAAAAAATAGACCTTGCATTGATCTAGCTACTCTGAAAAGAAATGTTAATGTTTACTATCTAAAATATTAAATAAAATAAAAATTCCATGCTGTTATCATTTGAATTTTATTTTTCAAATCTTTATTATTTTTGTTCAATAATCAAGCCTTGGTGATACTTAATGTGTATATATATATAAGAAAGGAATCCTGACGAGAGCAAAAAGCTCGAAACCTTGGGTAGATGCCTGTAAAAAAAACCCAGTTATATTTAATAATTAGATAAATAAATAAATAAATATATATATATATATACTTTGTCGTTAATTGTTTTATTTTCGAAGTTTCCTCCGGACATACATATACACTCAACTGCCCTTTATATATGTATAGATATCAACTTTCGACACCCACCATGATTTTTTCTCCATCCCTTCCAGACCCCCAGGCATTCATCGACCAATTGGATAGTCCCATCGACCCCTAAGGGCCGATAGTTTTTTTCTCTCTCTACTTCTCCAGGCGGAAGCTGAGAGTTTTCAACTTGGCAGACCTTTCTCTCCACCGCGAAACTATATCAAAGGAACTGAAGCAAACATAAATGGTGTATAAATTTTGATCCCCCTTTTCTGAGCCAGCGCGTTCAATATGGAAGTACACAGGAGTTGAGAGAGGTTCAACTGGCCGCAAAGAAGGGCAACCGACCGGAAATGGAACCCCCCAGAAGTGGCTTTAAACGCGTTTAACCAAGAAGGTAATAATCCTCTACATGTGGATAACAGGGATTAAGGAAGTTCATGTTTTGACATCCAACCCCCCAAAAATGAGGAAGGGAAATCAAAGTGATCTGAGATCCAATTAGAAGACACGCACACATATGTGAGATTAGCCCTTTTTTTTACTCTCTCTCTCTCTCTCTCTCTCTCTCTCTCTCTCTCTCTCTCTTCCTATTTTCTCTTTTATACAAAATCAAACATATATATATATATATATATATATATGTATATATATTGAGAGAGAGAGGAGAGAGAGAGAGAGAGAGAGAGAGAGAGAGAGAGAGAGAGACGCACACATATGTGAGATTAGCTCTTTTTTACTCTCTCTTTCTCTCTCTCTCTCTCTCTCGCTCCTACTTTCTGTCTTTTATACAAAATCAAACATATATATATGTATATATATATGTATATATATATTGAGAGAGAGAGAGAGAGAGAGAGAGAGAAGAGAGAGAGAGAGAGAGAGAGAGAGAGAGAGAGAGAGAGAGAGATGTGTGTGAAATAAAATTTCTTTTTTCGCTATATGTAATCACACACACACACACACACACACAAATGTCCTACTATTTACCCATAGCTGGAGGGAGAATAGAATTCATACCTTTCCCAAGGGTATTAGCGCTAAGTGAAATGCAATTACCACATCCAGGATTTGAACTCGGGACGACGATATATATATATATATATATATTGCTACTCAAAACACAGACGCAAGTACATATTTCATGCATACATGCACCCACCCACACCCATACAGAAATTAAGAGTGTGTGTATGTGTGTGTGTGTGTGTGTGTGTGTGTGTCTGTGTGATGTGTCCTTGTTTTTTTGCGTTAGTGTGTGTGTGTATATAAGCGCACGCACGTACGAGAGAGAGAGAGAGAGAGAGAGAGAGAGAGAGAGAGAGAGAGAGAGAGAGAGAGAGATTCATTATATATAATCATATGCATATAATTATTTTCACACAGAAGCACGCAGCACGCGCACACACGAGTATATATATATATATATATGTGTGTGTGTGTGTGTGTGTGCGTGTGTGTGGAATAGCTTGATAGGACACCCATTCAGAATACTCACAAACTCGTGGAATAATATTTATCTCTTTTTTTTCGCTTTCTTTCTTTTTCTTGATAAATCTATATACATAATCACACACACGCACACACACACACACATACACACACACAGATGTTACCAAAAAAATAAGATTGTATAGACATACATAAGGAATGCGTTTATTTCAGGATCACTGCATATTCATATATTTTGATTACTCTGACCCGAAGTGACAGTACCTGTTATGGTCCCATCTATGGGTTATATAGATTTTTTAAAAGGGTTTTAAAAATGTTTAAAAAATGATGGGTATGAAAAAAAAAAAAGAAAAAGAAAGAACGACTTGAAAAAAAATATCTTTGGCATAAAATAACCCAACAAGGATTGAAATGCCATAAAATACAAAACCAACCAACTACATGAAACTTTCAGTAACAGCATTTGATTTTATTGGCAAACTTTTTAACATACACATATTACATGGTTATTTCCTAGTTGAGTAACATGAGTGACCCAGAAAAAACAGAACCCAAATTATTTATTTTCTCATTAAACTAACCCTAAAACCCAACATAACCCTAACCCTAACCCTTGTTGGACTTAAATTAAAATTAAAATTAACAGAAAATTTGTGGGTTCTGTTTTTTCTGGGTCACCCGGTAATATTATGTTACTTAACTAGGGGGTAGGGTTAGGGTTAGGGGTTAGGGTTTAGGGCTAGGGTTAGGGTTAGTTTAATGGGAAATTAAATAATTTTGGTACTGTTTTTTTGTGGGTCACCGTGTAATATTATGTTATTTAACTAGGGGGTTAGGGTTAGGGTTAGTTTAATGGGAAATTAAATAATTTTGGTTCTGTTTTTTTGTGGGTCACCGTGTAATATTATGTTATTTAACTAGGGGGTTAGGGTTAGGGTTAGTTTAATGGGAAAATAAATAATTTGGGTTCTGTTTTTTTGTGGGTCACCCTGTAGTATTATGTTACTTAACTAGGGGAGTAGGGTTAGGGTTAGGGTTAGGGTTTAGGGTTAGGGTTAGGGTTAGTTTAATGGGAAATTAAATCATTTGGGGCTGTTTTTTGTGGGTCACCCTGTAATATCATGTCACTCAACTATGAAATAACCCACTACATACTACACAAAGTCGTAGTTTGACAAAGAATCATGGGTAAATATTCGAAGCAGCCCCCTCCCCCCAAAAAAAAACACAGTTGTACGGCCACTTACATCCCATCACACAAACCATCCAAACACGGCGAACAAGTCACGCTGGACTCTGTTGGTAAAGTAAGTTGTCGGAGTGGCCTATTGTCGGTATCAGCCGTACAGCGAGGGAGTCTATCCCCTTTTCGGTAGCGCTAGACCAAAGGAAGTATTTTTGCTGAGCTGGAGCGCCACACCTACCGTCAGCTCCCCACTTTACCGCACAGATCAGATTATACAATCTGATATATACTCATAAGCTGAGTTGGCGGGGACTGGTATCGAACTCAGAACCTTGCGATTCCGTGGCGGATACTCTACCGTCTGAGCCAAACCGAAGGACGAACAAATAAGTGACGTTCTCATGTGGACACCTACAAATGGACACAGCAGAGTGAGCAGACCAACAAAGAGGTACATTGATTAACTTTGTGCGCATATTGGATGTCAGGAGGAGGACTTGCCAGGAGCGATGTCCGATAGGGACGGGTGGCGAGAGAGAGTCATAGGAATGCGTGCTGTAAGCGCGATATGATGATGATGAAGATTATTATTGGTTTAGAAGAAAATGTTTATTCTAAATTCTATCTATGAAATATTGCACTCTCTCTTCCCCCTCTCTCTCTTCCCTATCTCTCCTCACCTTCTCTCCCGCCCCCTCTCTCTCTCTCTCTCTCTCTCTTACATATTACGTCACACGTTTTTAAAAATTGTAATTTATTCTCCGAAAAAACCTGCTACCATTAGTGTCATCTTACAGACACTTGATACAAAGATAGCCTCTTTAAAACACCCTTGATAATGGTTCAAACCTGAACCGAAAGTACTTGGAACAATTCTTTTGGACTTTTTATAAGTTCTTTGCGTGATGATATCAAGAAAAACATTAGAAAGATTGAAAAGAAATAGAAAAAGTTAAAAAATAATCCGGACTTTTTGTATTCAACAAAACTTGATTGACTATATATATATATATATATATATATATATATATATATATCCCCAACCTCAATTCTTTTTCAGGAACACCGATAGTGGTAAGATTGGGGTACTTACTACTCGCATAAATCCCCAAATGGGTTTAAATGGGCTCCTTAGCCTTGGTCAGCAACCCATCAACTCAAGGAGAAGTCCGACACAGAACCTCTGTTGCCTTCAAGGAAAGGCTAGGGGAGTAAACCCCGAAAATAAATCAGGAGCTGGAGTCCCTAAGGTGGTGTGATGCTGAAATCCATTGCTACCCAATAACTCCTGCGACACTACCGTTGCCAAACCGCATTGGTCCCTTATCTTTCCTTTGGATCACAGAGGCAGTGTGGAAGGGGGGATTTGCTGCACAGGCAACAGCTCATCCTTCATACGAACCCCCCAGGCTATGTATTTCAAGTTAACAAAAACCTTGACACTACTCCATGGTCTCTCGTTGACGGAAGGATGCCAACAATATATATATTTAATAAAAAAGTTACTACCACGCTTTGATTGCAGCAGCATAAGTAGTTAATCCAAAAGGGCTCAATATATCTTGTAAAATATAGAGCATTTATAGTGTTGAAACGTTTTGGACATCGAAACCGTGGTAGAGAGAAAAACTTTTCTACAACTATATATATATATATATATATATATATATATATATAAGATTTTTGGATGTTTGTTTATTTTAGAAGCATTGTTGAATAAAGTACATATTATTATTTATATTTTTGCTTGAAGGCAATTACAATTGCCTTCAAGCAAAAATATAAATAATGATATATACTTTATTCAACAATGCTTCTAAAAAAAAAACACCAAAAATCTTATTTCCTTCACTGGGGCATGGGTCTAGTTTGTTGTTATTCACTCAACGTCCGCGTACCTCATATGGTAGAGGCGTGCTATTATCATTGACAGGTTAATATCACAGGGATTGTACGATGCGGACCGTTGGCCGAGCGGTAAAGTCACAGACTTTGCCTGCTGGACTACCGGTTTCGATTTCTATCGGAGGGAAATCGTTAGTATACATCGCTGATGAGACTTAATAAAGTTGAAACAGACTGTACGATGTCTAGCATCGCATGATCGTTTGCCAAATTCACTGTCATGGTTATTTTCTATAATTATCGAATTTTATACGATATACGCATTGTAATTGCCTTCAAAGCAAAAATATAAATAATAATAATAATAAAATATATATATATATGATAAAGGAAATGACTTACCGGGGAATAAAATATTGAGCTCATCGCAATATTGATGGTCGATACAAGTATTAATCAAATAAGTCAATGTTATAACGAATATAAAGTTCTCACTTCGTTAGTAGAGCGGATTGAGTATTACGGTGTATATAGAAATAACCTAATCGAGTTTCACCATAAGGATGTTCAGGGTTAATTCCAATGGATTAATCAAGATATTGATCGTGTTTAACATTCGTGTTTGACTTTCAACTTTCAAAATGACGCAATCAATTACATAGCGTTCAACTTTACTGCGAAACTGTTTTCAACGGTCATAATTGCAATATTCACTTCCGCAATTGCTTGTAATTAATCAATATTTTGATTAATTCATTGGAATTAACCCTGAAGATCCTTATGGTGAAACTCGAGTAGGTTATTTCTATATACACCGTAATACTGTGTGTATGTATGTGTGTGTGTGTGTGTGTGTGTTTTCGATGTTAGTGGCCATCCTTTAGGCTTCAAGCAAGGGCACTTGTCCAGTAGAAATCCTTGGTAAAGAATAATTTGGTTGTTCCTTGGTGCTCCTCAGTATTGAAAGTCCTTCGTCAATGATTGCAAATGGACGTCTCTCAGTATCAGTGATTAAGTAGTCAACCAGCCACGCATTCGGGCTGTTGATTGCTGAGGTTTAAACCACGTGACCTCGCTTAGTTTAAGTGGGTATTGTAGCACACCTTATATACCAAAAAATTCCAACAGTGTGTGTGTGTGTGTGTGTGTGTGTGTCTTGAAAAGATAGATGAAAGAAAAATAAATTTGGTATGGATGAAATTTATCATATCTCGACACATGTTTTCAGAACATCATCATCATCATCATCATCATCATGTCGCGCTGTCAGCACGGATATCCATGACAGTCTCTCTCCATCCGTCCCTATCGTTCATCATTCTCGGGAGGTCCTCTATGCAGCATCCTGTATCCGCGCAGAGCTGATCAATGTACGTCTTTGCTGGTCGGCCCACACTGGCTTCCACAGGAGGACGTTGCTTATGAGTTCGTCCTTGCTTCTCCAGCAGTGTCCCGCCATATCATTTGTCAAACCAGGAAACGCTTTTGATTTATTTTAAAAAGATTATTTTATCTTCTATCCAAATAAATTCGAGCCAGGAATACTGATTAAGGAATTATAATATTGATTTGAGGTTAGGCACGTTCTCCTCAACTTGGAATGCTGGCGGAACACAGTCTTCCAACTCTCTCTGTGTCTCTGTCTCTGTCTGTCTGTCTCTCTGTCTGTCGCTCCATCTGTCTCTGTCTCTGTGTTGTGATTAATTAGTATATAAGTTCGTGGATCTTCAAAAAAATTGTTAAACACGTTATCGTTAACTTGGAATGCTGGCGGAACACAGTCTTCCAGCTCCCTCTCTGTCTCTGTCTCTGTCTCTCTGTTGCACCCTCTCTCGCTGTCTCTGCGTTGTGATCAACTAGCGTATAAGTTCGTGGACTTTCAAAAGAATTGGGGGTTAGACATGTTCGCTTCAACTAATAATGCTGGCGGAACACATTCTTCCAAGCCTGTCTGTGTCTCTGTCGCTCCCTCTGTCGCTCCCTCTGTCTCTGTCTCAGCGTTGTGATCAACTAGCTGTGATCAAAGTTTGTGGATCTTATAAAAATTGGGGTTAGACACGTTCTCCTTAACTTGAAAATTCTGGCGGAACTCATTCTTCCAAATCCCCCCCTCTGTGTGTGTGTGTGTGTGTGTGTGTGTGTTAGTCTCTCTCTCTGTCTCTCTCTCTTTCTCTGTCGTTCCCTCTGACTCTGTCTCTGCGTTGTGATCAGCTAGCGTTATATATATTTACCAACCCCTCCGCACGAGCAGGATGTGACACAAGGTCAATTTCTTAAGCGGAGTTTAACAGGTTTGAGTTTTCCTTCTCCTAGACTGGTTACCTAGCCAAGGTTAAAGATCCCAGTCTGCCCTGCTATTTATCCATAGCTGGAGGGAGAGAAGAATTCATACCTTTCCCAAGGGTATTATCGCTAAGTGAAATGCAATTACCACGTCCAAAACTCGGGGCGACGAGTCCATTTCCCATGACTTTAACCATTACACCACGCGCCTCCTCAGCTAGCGTATAAGTTCGTGGATCGTGCTCCTCATGTGGTGTAATGGTTAGCAAGCTAGATTAGCAAACCATTGTTAGTGAGTTCGATTCTCACTGTGTGCCCCAAACCTCTGGCCTTGTGCCGCATCTAATCTACGCTTAGTAAATAACTAAGTTCGTGGATCTTCAAACAAACAAAAAAAAAAAAAAAAAAAAAAAAATTAACTGATTATCATGTCTCCATCGTTGAAACCAAACAACAAGATTATCAGTTTTCCGAAGATTATTGGAGACGTGAATTATCCCGGATTCCGAACATCCCCAAATTGCTTATTCATGACTAAAGCTCATTTTTTTTTTTTTACTCGGTCATTAATCTATTACTGGACGCATGGAAATTACTACTGGATGCTAGAGAGAGAGAGAGAGAGAGAGAGAGAGAGAGAGAGAGAGAGAGAGAGAGAGAGAGAGAGAGTGTGTGGGGGGGATGTTAAAAAGAAATCCTTGCCCAACTATAATCACCACGGCACGTGAAACGGCAATAAAATTTCACTGTGTCCAGATTTGTGTTTTTTGTGTTTCTGTTTATATGTAGCCATTACCTGAAGTGATATTTATTAGATTTTATTACAGCTGGAGTTGATAAGACACGCGTTCTTGATTAATGGACTTTTATTGCAGCTGGTCTGATTCTTTTCTGATCTCTATCAACTTTGCACATGTGGTCTAGTGGTTAGAGCATCGGTTTTGAAGGCTGAAGGTCTCCTCGTTTTTATTTTTTTATTTATTTTTTTTTTTTTTAAATTTTTATACGGCATATCAACCTCGGTGGGTAATTTAATGCCGACAAAGTTTTGAAATGAATTCATTCTAAATAGATACTCAATTTTTTTATAAACACGTTTTTTCTATTTAACCCATATATGGGACTCTAATAGGTACTACCACTCCGAGTCAGAGTGGACCTGGGAGTAATGGTGACGAAGGTGTTCTCCCCATTCCCAGACCTCCAGAATTGGAACCTCAGATAGAGTTTAACGTCATTCTCAGGACATAAAGACCCCCAGCCATAGCATATATGATAAAAAGGGTTGGGGCTTGCGATAATGGCAGTAGGGTTGGGACAATCATATAGGTGCTAGGGCTTGACATGACCAGCCGATTAATCTGAGGAACTTATCATTTTGTGGTGATTATAGAAATGCCGGTTTAGCTCAGTCGGTAGAGCGTTCGGCTAGGAATCGCAAGGTTCCTGATTCGATACCGGTCCTCGCCTACTCAGCGTATGAGTAGCACAGGGATCTGTGCGGTAAAGTGAGAGAGCTGATGGTAAAATAATCTCCTTGGTCTCGTGCTAGGGAAAAGGAGATAGACTCCCTCGCTGTCTGGCTGATGCCGACATTAGGCCGACCCGACGACTTTATTTACTTACTACTATAGTTGGGAAGGATTTTACACCTCGTTTAGCATAAGTAAGTAAAGTCGACGGGGCGGCCTAAAGTCGGTATCAGCCAGTCAGCGAGGGAGTCTATCCCCTTTTCAATAGCGCTAGACCAAGGAAATTGTTTTAGCATCTGAGGTGGAGCGCCACACGTACCATCAGCTCCTTACTTTACCGCACAGATCCCTGTGCTACTCATACGCTGAGTTAGCGAGGACCGGTATCGAACTAGGAACCTTGTGGTTTCTAGCCGAACGCTCTACCGACTGAGCTAACCCGGCCCTTAGCATAAGTAGTAATAGATTAATGACCGAGTAAAAATGAACTTAAGCCATGGACAAACAATTCAGTGTCTTCGGAATCCGCGCTAATTCACAACCCCAAAAATCGTTTCGATATTCGTTGAGTAGAGTGATTGATTTTAACGGCACGTCGATCCATCTCGGGTTATTTTATGCCTAGAGGTTAGGGAAAGGAAACTGACAGACAATGTCTTGCAGTTTCAAAGTGAAATGATTCGACATGCTGTTGAATCTATTCGTCTGTGTTAATCGGCTGTTTGGCAAAGGGTGATTGTCAATTTGATCATTTATATATATATATATATATATATATATATATATATATATATATATTTATCCATTGATGCATTTCACTTTTAATATTAAATCAGTCAATAAACAATGCATTTATTGTCATTTGAAGAGTGAGTACATTTTTGATACAATTATATATATATATATATATATATATATATATATATATATATATATATAGATAGATAGATAGATAGATAGATAAATCTAATGAGTCAGACTCATTAGATTTATCTTTATTTGCTCTACTTAGGTATTGAGCACTTTTTACTTATTAGCTTTAGTTTCCTGGCGGTTTTGTATGAATATATATATATATATATATATATATATATATATATATATATATATAATAAATTGTTTTTTTTTTTGGCCTAATATTGTACCAATAGATTATCTTGGTCTTTTCTTTTTTACAAATTTTTTTTCTCCCGGTTGATGTTTGGTAGTATATTTTTACAATCAAACTATTTGTTGTTTTTTTTCTTACCGCGAGGATTTACCAACAAGTTTGGTATATATATATATATATATATATATATATATATATATATATATATATAATATATCCACATACACCGTGTTTTCAACGTATCACGTCTCCTCGGAGTGGCGAGACTTTATTTTATTTAAAAACTGGTCTTCAAATACACGAATCCCTTACAATTTCAATTCACACACACACACACACACACACACACACACACACACACACACACAGATTATGGAGGCGTGTGGTATGATGGATCGTAGGAAATGGACTCGTCGACCCGAGTTCAATTCCTGGACGAAGCTGTTTGCATTTCACATGGCGTTAATACCCTTGGGAAAGGTATGAATCCAATTCTCCCTCCAACTATGAGTAAATAGCTGGACAGACTGGACTCTTTAACCATGGCTCGGTAACCAGTCTAGAAGAAGGAAAACTATGAATTCAAACCTGTTAAACTCCGCTTAAGAAATTGACTTTGTGTCGCATCCTGTTCGTGCGGAAGGGTTGGTATATATATATATATATATATATATATATATATATATATATATGGGTGTGTGTGTGTGTGTGTGTGTGTGTGAATTAAAATTGTAAGGGTTTTGTGAATGCTTCATGTATTTGATGACAAATAAATGTCTTTCAAAAACAAAAGCGACATCTCAACCATCGATGGCAAACTCCTAAACTCTGTAGAACAATTTAGATACTTAGGCAGTAACATCTCCTCCACAGAAAACGACGTTAATGCACGTATAGGAAAAGCATGGGCCGTTATAAATAAATTATCGATCATATGGAAATCAAATCTCACAGAAAAGTTAAAGAGACGGTTCTTCCAGGCCGTTGTCGTCTCAGTACTGTTGTATGGCTGCACCACCTGGACCCTAACTAAGCGACTAGAGAATAAACTAGATGGGAGCTGCACAAGAATGCTGCGGGTAATCCTGAACAAGACGTGGAAACAACACCCCACGAGAAAACAGCTGTACGGCCACCTGCCACATATCACCCAAACCATCCGAGTAAGACGCACAAGACACGCGGGACACTGCTGGAGAAACAAGGACGAACTCATAAGCGACGTCCTCCTGTGGAAGCCAGCACATGGGCACACCAGTGTGGGCCGACCAGCAAAGACGTACATTGATCAGCTCTGTGCGGATGCAGGATGCTGCATAGAGGACCTCCCGAGAATGATGAGCGATAGGGACGGGTGGAGAGAGACTGTCATGGATATCCGTGCTAACAGCGCGACATGATGATGATGATTATTAAAGAAATACAGCTAACTTACCAGTGTCGTTCGGATTAAATGCTGCTATTAATACTAGTTTTAAGGAGATTTACATAGTAATTGTCAGTAGCTGACTTCCGTTTTTTTTATTCTACATATTGATCTCATGATCACATAAGCGAGAAACTGACAGTATCTAAGCGCTCTTAACTATATGTCTACGTTATCCTAACATGTATGTGTGTGCGTCCGCACACGCGCGTGTGTATCAGATTGAAAACCACAAGTGTTGTGTTACAACACCTCACATAATTTGGAGTAACAGATTTGGATTGTTGTGGCTTTTCAATATCTTAGATCTGTTTCCGTCTTGAGACATAGAAACTCCCCCTCACACTTTTTTTTTTAGTTTAAACTAATTTGTCCATACTTAGATGGGTTGGTGACTAGTTGGATTTTAAGGCATGGCAACCCATTGAGTTATTTTATGCCGAAGACGTTTTTGTTTTATTCATTCTAGTTTGGGTATTTAAAATGTTGTCTTTAAACTCATTTTTAAACACATTTGATAAGACTCATTTTTTTTTAATCTATTTAACTCATATATGGGACCCTAACAGGTACTACGAATCCGAGTCAGAGTGGGTCTGGGAGAGATTTACGAGTAAATTATTTACAAACAAGGAATAGTCACATAATCTTCTTCTACATTACATTGATATTTTAAAACGTTGAAAAAAGTACTGTTTTGACCATAAAGTCGTCGGGGGTCCTAATGTCGGTATCAGCCAATCAGCGAGAGAGTCTATCCCCTTTTCAAAAGCGCTAAACCAAGGATATCGTTTTTGCGTCTAAGGTGGAGCACCACGTAATTACGTAATTAAAAACAACCTTATTCCCCAAAACCCTAAACCGTAACCCAATTTGCAAAAAGTTAATTCATGTACTGTAGTTAAACTGTCATGGGGGACCTCCAAAAAACTTTCCGTTTTAATTTTCCGACCGTTGTGCAAGTTCAGCCAAAGTAAATTATGGCTGAAAAAAAAAAAAAAAAGAAATAAATATTTTAGGAAAAATATTTTGAAAGGAAGAATGCATTTTCTGAATTGTTTGTTTAAACTGTTGGTTTGGAATTCCAAATCAGAGAAAAGTTGAATATTTTCGGGAGAATTATAAACATTCTTGAGAGGAATGTCGGATTTTTTGGTTAAAATTCCATGTACTTATATAATACAATATAACAATATACAATGGAATTAAAATTATAACGTAAGAAAATAATCAGCTGATTAAGGGTAATTATAAAAGATGGGGTGAATAGTCGAAGATGGCAGACTAGAAAGTGTCTGGAGAAGAAATGCGATCCTGTTAGCCTATCCGAGAAAAGCAACATTTCTTTCTTTCTTTCTTTCTTTCTTTCTTTCTCCCCAACTTTGACACTTAGCTGACAAGCGGGAGAGTCATAAGCTTACTAAATCTAATTAGAGAGGATTCAGTTGTATGATTTTAGTATTTTACTAATCATATAGTTTCAACTAATTATTTCTATTTAATGAAAGTCATTTGGTTGCACAATTTATATGGTTTCAATCACTAATAATAATACTTAGTACATAATTATAGCTTCAAGTAACTATCTTAATATAAATGATTTACAGTTTATATGGAATTAGATATTCCTATCGAATTCAAATAATTTTCATACATATCTATTTAATCCTTTGTAAAGAAGTGGCAATCACACACACCACAGGCACACACACACACACACACACACACACATATATATATATATATATTATTGGGAGAATATGTGCTTTTTAATTTTAGTCAGACTAATTTTGAAAGTTAATTAATTTATGTTTAATTAGGCGGGGATTTTACTACTTAAATGTGGGCTAAACATTTAAGTAGTTTAAAATCCCGCCTAATTAAACATAAATGAATTAACTTTAAAAAATTAGGTCTGACTAAAATTAAAAAGCACATATTCTCCAAATATACTGTCGCACTGAAAATAGCTAAAGTTGTTTACACACACACACACACATATATATATATATATATATATATTATATATTATATATATATATTATATATGTGAGGTAAAATATAAAGANTAAATCTAATTATGCCGATTCTGTTATTATAAACATTCATTCTATCTCTCTTTGCGTTGACGACTACTATAGATTGTCACGGCCAAAATAAATGTTGTTGACAAGAGTTGCGCCAGTTTGTTTTTAATCAGCACAGATTACTACGGATCCTTAATCAAAGGTCGTTTTCACATACGAAGAAACAAGCCCATATATAAAACCAAAGACCCACTACGTTACAGTAGCAACAGGTATGTTTTTCGGAGTTACATTTATCCTTTGTGCTTTTAAATTGCTAGATGGACAATGAATGTATTATAAAGAAAAGAAAGATCCCGACGGCATTCGTAGAGCCTGTGTAAGACGATACTTATGCGCGTGGAGGGCGCACCTCATGTTTAGGATATTTTACAAATAACTTGAGAACGAGAAAGTAAGAAGGATAGAGAGTGAGTAAGGAGCTAAATAGACAAAACACAGAGAGGGGGGCAATATAAACATTTTAAACAAAGAGAAGAAAAAAAGCATAATGCGACGCGTATGTTAAAGGAATGTAGAAATAAAGAGAGGAAATCTAGAGTTAGGATGTACCCTGGTTGATTAGATTGGTCGGGGGAGTCTAAAGATAGGTAGATCGACTGGTCGGGGCGGCAAAGAATAGGGTAGTTGGCTGGTTGGGGTGACCAAGAATGGAGGTAGGTTGCTGGTTGGGTGACCAAGAATAGAGGCAGGTTGGTCTGGTTGGGTGGCTTAGAATAGAAGGTAGGTTGGTTGGTCGGGTATGGTTGGGTATGGTCGAGTACGGTCGACTGCCCTGAATCACGGTACATGTCAGGACTGGGTGACAAAATAGTAGTAATGTTAGGATGGCGGATGTGTCAGAGAAATGAAGTGGAAAGGGGGGGAAAGAAAGGGAGTCGTAATGTTGGGGGAGACCAGCAGTGACAGAGTCAGCAGGTGTTCCTATCCATCCGTCACCGACACTGCCGCCTTGCTCCAACCCCCCCCAGTCCTATTTACCAACCCACGTCGCGTTTCTTTTACCACCCCCTTCACTCTCTATCTGATTACACAAACGCCCTCTATCGGCAAACTTACGCGATACATACCACCACTACCACTTATTTTCAATCCATATCACTACACACATTTTTTTCTGCAATCAAATTGTAAGTAAGTAAAGTCGCCGGAGCGGCCTAGAGTCGGTATCAGCCAGTCAGCGAGGAGTCTATCCCCTTTTCAATAGCGCTAGACCAAGGAGATTGTTTTAGCATCTGAGGTGGAGCGCCACACCTACCATCAGCTCCTTACTTTACCGCACAGATCCCTGTGCTACTCATACGCTGAGTTGGCGAGGACCGGTATCGAACTAGGAACCTTGTGGTTTCTAGCCGAACGCTCTACCGACTGAGCTAACCTGGCCCCTTTCGATAGATTGATTGATTGATTTTAACGGCATGTCAACCTATCGAGAGTTATTTTATGCCTAGATGTTAGGGAATCGCGTTCATTATGCGTTCATATTTACATTTTGTTTAGTTGATTTTTGAGAGCTTTTTTGTTTTTTTGTTTTTGCACACAGTCCTATTGAATACGTATTATTCATTTGGATTATGCCTTGAGGTTAGAGAATCGCGTTCATTGTACGTATATATTTTTACCCATAGGTGAGACCCTAACAAGTACTACAGTTCCAGGTGAGAGTTGACCTGTGAATGATAGTAATTTGTGGGTAGTCCACAATTCCCAGACCCCGACTGCACCTCTGCAGATGAGTAAAATTCTCCCAATGGAGTCACCTCTTGGCGCGCGGTGGTGACCCATAATGCTTAAGGACACTCCACTTTGGCCTTTTTACGCTAGACAGGCGCTTCGAGAGCCCTCCGATCATTTCGCTGGTCACGTCACCCTATTACATATATGATAGTCCAAACTCGTATGCTAACCTAAACCCTTCTGATCATATATGTGCTAGAAAGCGGTGGCCGAGGCTCTTAGTGTCCTGGGTATGACATCTAACTGCATCTAATGGTGAAATTCCAATTCTAGAGCTCTGGGGAGTGGAGTACCCCTTCATCACCATTACGCATGTCTCGTCCTGCCCATGTCGGAGTGGGGGAAAAGAGTAAATATATACTGGTTAGAGACTTAACTTAATTACTGGGCAGATAGATTTTTCCCTTTACATTTCTGAAGAGTATGGAGTACCCCTCATCCTCATTACTCTGACCCGGAGTGGTAGTACGTGTTATAGTCCCATCCACGAGTTAAATAGAAAAAAGATGAGTTTTAAAGAATTGTTTAAAAAAATTGATTAAAAAAGGGTAATTTATGAGGAAGTGTGTGCCGGTCTCTGCCTCAAAAACCGCTACCCGGTGACTATCAAAATAACAACCCCAGCTCGTCGTAATTCTTGTTATTTATCGTAATTTGTCGTAATTCTGTTTAGATATGAAGATGGATATATAGTTTTGAATAGACTGAGATAATAGATAGATAGATAAACAACAAAATAATATAGATAGATATGAACAAATGGAGATAGATATTTTCGACAAGTAAATGTATTGGGGGGGGGGTTGCTTCTTTTTTTGTCGTAATTCTTGTTTATTTAAACTAAAAACAAGACATTAAACAAACATAAATAAAAAAATTTCAATCCCTCTCGAAATAAAAGATGAAAGAAACAAAACTCAGACAAAATGTGTAGTATATTTCGCTGGCTGGAGTATTGAATTCGTTTCTTTACACATTTTCGTCTGAGTTTTGTTCTTCATTCCTCATATTTTACCTCACTCTGTCGATTCATTCCAACCCCCTTTTCCTCATATATATACATATATAGTTGGTAAAGAAAAGGCTTAAAATCGGTAATTTTGCGGTTATAGATCTATTTCTAACCACAAGTATCTGGGTATACCTATGAGTTTCATCAGATATCTAACTTTATTGGAAATATTAACAGAAATTATCATGCAACAGAGGAAGTTAAGACAAAGAGAAGATAAAATATATATTAAAAAAAAGGGAGAAGGAAGAGAGGTCTTCGTCAAAGAAGCAGGGAGAAGATGAAGAAATAGATAAAAGAAAAAAAGGAAAACGAAGAGCACCTCTTCTGGTGAAGAGGCGGAGAGAAAGATAAAGAAAATATATAAATGTCGTTATCAGATCAAACATAAAATGCGTGGCATATTATTGTATATAAAGGCCTAGCGGATGAAGAGTCAAGTCGTCCCACGAGTAGAGTGAGCGTAACCATCGTCGTCTCCCGTTCAACCACTTCGGAATTCATTGTGAATACTGCGCTCTTCGCCAGCGCACCCGGCCATTTTATTTGGTGAACACTCGTTTCGGCCCCTCACCACCACACACGAAGAAAATAAAGACGGGTCCTATTTTTTATATATACATGTCTGTGGGTTTATTGAAGTACAGTAGTCGGCAATACAACAAATTCATGAGGCTTTAATATGCAATTTTTTCTGGGAACCCCTGAAAGGATTTCGTTTTCAAAGCGAAAATTGATAAGACAACAAAATAGTAAATGTAGACTATGCGTAATAGAGATGAGACTGTAACTATGTACTATGCGAATGTAGCAAACTACCACAATGGAGTACAAAAACTAGACACGACTGGGTTGGAAAGGGGATACACCGGGAATTATGCAAAAAATTAATTTTGACCATACAACAAAATGTATAATGCATAAACCAGAATCTGTTCTTGAGACGAAACGGTCACCTTTCCAGCAAGACAGACCAGACCTAGTGTTGATTAACAAAAAGAAAGAACTTGTCAACTGGTGAGATTTTGCAGTTCAGCAGATCACAGGGTGAAGCTAAAGGAAAATGAAAAAATGGACAAATATCTGGACCTTGCCAGAGAACTGAAAAGTTATGGAATATGAAAGTCAAATACGAATTGTGTTTATGACTGGGATTAATTAGCTTGGTGTAGTGATGGGGTGGTCTCTCTCTGGTTGGTTTTGTCCTTCAGTAAGTTCTTATTCAAATCTATAATCGCAAATAATCGATTTTAAGCTTTTTCTTTACAATTATATTGCCTGTTCAATAATATTGAACATGAGCTCTCACATTGTACCTGAACAACTCTACATTATGCTGTTGGAAGAAAGTTCCATCTTAGAATTTATCCTAATACCAACTTACCTGGTAAACCAACTAAAGAATATATATATATATATATATATAATATATATTATATTATATAATATATATATTTTATATACAATATATATATATATACTATACACGCAGGCACACACACACCACACGCTATATATATATATATATATATATATATATATATTTATATATATATATATAAGATAAATATATAAAGGTTTTACATATCTATTTATTAGGTGACAATGGAACAATCACAACCATATTGGTTTCATGCGATGCAATCATCAGGTGAAGATGTTTCAAATTTGCAAACATCTTCACCTGATGATTGCATCGCATGAAACATCTTTCACCTCAAATAACTGATGCATTATATAAATTTTTGATAAATCAACACTGAAATTTCATTAAAATCGGAAAATTCCCTGGTTTTATTTTACATTATTGTGATTTTTTAACAATATAACCCGAGCTCAATGGGTGACCCAGCGGGTCAAGGGTTTTCTTGTATATATTATATTATATATATATATATATATATATATATATTATCTATATATAATACCAAACTTCTTGTAATCCTCGCAGTGGAAAAAAAACAGCAATAGTTTGATTGTAAAAATATACTACCAAACATCACCCGGGGAGAAAAAAAATTTTTGGAAAAAAGAAAGACCAAGATAATCGTAACAACCAAAAATAATCTATTAGTACAATACTTTGGCCAAAAGAAAAAACAATTTATATGTATATATATATATAAGATATATATATTCATACAAAACCGCCAGGAAAATAAAGCTAATAAGTAAAAAGTGCTCAATACCTAAGTAGAGCAAACAATAAAGATAAATCTAATGAGTCAGACAAACCTACTAAAAGTTTCGCTTAATGCTCTTCAGGGCTAATATCTGACTCTTATCCCTGAAGAGCATTAAGTGAAACTTTTAGTAGGTTTGTCTGACTCATTAGATTTATCTTTATATATATATATATATATATATCCAATTGCCGCTTTCAATATTAAGCTTAGAAACGCAACAAGTCTATCTAGGTATATTTGGGATTTAAAGAATAAAAACTTAACAACAATTATTGAATGGAATGTCTTAAGGAATTTAAACGTATGCAGAGCTTAGAATGATCTATGTTCCCTATGTCTACACAAAAATTAGCAATAATTATATTCCCAGATAGGAAAAATCTGTTGAATAATAGAATTGAATCAATAGGCAAGTGTAGGGATAGTTTGAGCCGAGCACTGAATATATCTTATTCTTTTCATATCCCTTTTTCATTATCTATCTATATCCATATATCTATCTATTTACTTTGTTCATATCTAATTATGTCTATTCATATCTAATCTATCTATCTATCTATCTTAGGTCTGTTGATATCTATCTATCTTATACATCATCTATTAACCTGTTCATATCTATCTTCTATTATCTATCTATCTATCTATCTATCTAAGCTGTCATACCTCAATCTTGTATTTCATATCTATCTATTCTATCTATTATCTATCTATCTCAGTCTGTTCATATCTATCTTCTATATCAGTCTGTCTATCTATCTATCTTATTATATCTATCTATCTATCTATTATTCAGTCAATTCATATATATCTATTCCTTCAGTCTGTTCATATCTATCTATCTACTATCTATCTATCTATCTATCTATATATCTAGTTGTTTCATAATCTATCTATCTATCTATCTATCTATCTATTAGTCTGTTCATATTTATCTATCTATCTATTTATTTAGTCTGTTCATTTCTATCTTAGTCTGTAATATCTATTTTTCTTAGTCTGTTCATATCTATCTATTATCTATCTATCTATTGTTATATCTATCTATCTATCTATCTATCTTAGTCCTGTTCATTTCTATCTTAGTCTGTTCATATCTATTTTTTCCTTAGTCTGTTCATATCTATCTATCTATCTATCTATCTATCTATCTATCTTAGTCCGTTCATATTCTATCTATCTATTATCTATCTATCTATCTATTTATCTTATCTATCTTAGTCTGTTCATATCTATTTTTCTTACTATCTAACTATCTATCTATATCTTAGTTATTATCTATCTATCTATATATCTAGCTATCTATCTGTTCATATCTATCTATTATCTATCTATCTATCTATCTATTTATTTTTCAGTCAATTCATATATATCTATCCATATCAGTCTGTTTCATATCTATTATCTATCTATCTATCTATCTATCTATCTATCTATCTATCTCAGTCTGTTCATATCTATCTATCTATCTAATCTATCTATCTATTATCTTCTATATATCTCAGTCTGTTCATATCTATCTATCTATCTATTTATCTTAGTCTGTTCATTTCTATCTTAGTCTGTTAATATCTATTTTTCTTAGTCTGTTCATTATCTATCTATCTATCTATCTATCTATCTATCTATCCTAGTCTGTTCATATCTATCTATCTATCTATCTATCTTAGTCTGTTCATTTCTATCTTAGTCTGTTCATATCTATTTTTCTTAGTCTGTCATTCTATCTATCTATCTATCTATCTATCTATCTATTATCTTAGTCTTTCATTTCTATCTTAGTCTGTTCATATCTTCTATCTATCTATTATCTATCTATCTTATCTATCTTAGTCCGTTCATCTATCTATCTATCTATCTATCTTCTATCTATCTATCTATCTCTAATCTATCTAGCTATCTATCTAGTCTGTTCATATCTATCTATCTATCTATCCTAGTTGTTCTATCTATCTATCTATCTATCTATCTATCTATCTATCTATCCTAGTCTCTTCATATCTATCTATCTATCTATCTATCTATCTATCTATTTATCTAATTTTCTCTTTTAAAAAAAGAATTGCGTCTCTATCTTACAATGTCTTAAACTTCCGTTTTTTTTCTTTTCAGTTTTTCTTTTCACCAACCTAACGGATTATTTGTTCACCATTTCACACCAAAACAAAGCGTAGAATTATAATTTATCGTCTTCTTTGATCTTGGACGAACGTTGTTTCTTCTGACATTGACAACTGTTACACAAGAATACCTCACACCATTGAAACTGAAATATTTCAAGCAGTTTTCTGGGCACGTACATCAAATAAACGTCTTGTTAAATACCAGCGTCATTGACCCAGCTCGAAACCCCACCCTCACGTTCGTATGTGCGTTAACATGTCACTTATCCGACTGTTAGATGCAGATCATAGATGTCTTAAAAGGTTTTCTCCTGAATAGAATATATATTATAATATAATTATATATATATATATATATTATATATATATAATATATATATATATATATATATATATTATATATATATATATCAGAATAAAGTCTTTAGTGTCCCAGGACACATCTTTGTAATTATAGCAGTTTACCCAGCATTCACTAAAATGACTTCCGTTTTGTAGTTGGGGGTTGTCACTGACTTGAAATGAGGTAATTGTAGCTAATCGCTTTTCTACATACCAAATTACGGTAATTAACTGATTTGATGATTTATGGTCTTTTGTCATTGCCGGTCCTGTGATATTGACACCGGGGGAGGGGGAGTCCCCGTAGTGTTGTGACTAATGTGCTGGACTGCAACATCGCAGTAAGCGAGTTCGATCTCAAGTTAGGCTATTATGTTCCCTTTTAGATTAACACTCTTTGGAAATCAATCATATAATTGATTTTATATAGAAACAAATTAAAATACAATTAGAATAAGTGTAATCTTTTAATATGTGTTCTTATTTAATTTCGTTAGTCTTTCTAATTTCGTTTATTTCATTACATTAAAACTTAAATACTTACGTCCGGTGGGCGAATATTCTTGCTACTTTATTTAATACATTCTTCTTGTGATATCAACGGTTACATAAACAGCTTGTTATTGATAAATTTGTAAACTGAGACGACAATCAAAATATTAATGGCTACATCCTTTTTAAGGGGCTTCATGCCCCTTATCCTCCCAGGTTTGGGTAAAATAGTACCACTACTTTTCTTCTACAAGGATGGCTTTGCTGTTGAATAACCCACGGAGGTTGATACGCCATTAAAGAAAGGAGGGTAATTCCATGTCAAATACTCCAGGCCATGTCACCTACCTCCTTCAATTTTTCTGAAATTTTGACCAAGTGTGGATAATGATAAAGTTAGACAATCTCCAATATTTTTCTATATATCTCAGTCTGTTCATATC
This sequence comes from Doryteuthis pealeii, assembly GCA_023376005.1. Classification (NCBI taxonomy): domain Eukaryota; kingdom Metazoa; phylum Mollusca; class Cephalopoda; order Myopsida; family Loliginidae; genus Doryteuthis; species Doryteuthis pealeii. Next base: position 3,792,958 of record CM042161.1, on the reverse strand, counting down.
TATCTATCTATCTATCTATCTATCTATCTCAGTCTGTTCATATCTATCTATCTATCTATCTATCTATCTATCTATCTATCTTAGTCTGTTCATATCTATCTCAGTCTGTTCATATCTATCTATATATCTCAGTCTGTGCATATCTATCTATCTATCTCAGTCTGTTCATATCTATCTATCTATCTATCTATCTATCTATCTATCTATCTCAGTCAGTTCATATCTATCTATCTATATCCGTCTGTTCATATCTATCAATATATCTCTGTTCATATCTATCTATCTATCTATCTATCTTAGTCTGTTCATATCTATCTATCTATATATCCTAGTCTCTTCATATCTATCTATCTATCTATCTTAGTCTCTTCATATCTATCTATCTATCTATCTATCTATCTATCTTAGTCTGTTCTCTATCTATCTATCTATCTATCTATCTATCTATCTATCTATCTGTTCATATCTATCTATCTATCTATCTATCTATCTTAGTCTGTTCATATCTATCTATCTATCTATCTATCTATCTATCTTCTATCTATCTATCTATCCTAGTCTGTTCATATCTATCTATCTATCTATCTTAGTCTGTTTATATCTATCTATCTATCTTAGAAAATTTTTTCGGAAAAACCGGAGGGGGTGAGTGACAATTTTCCTTTTTTCTGGAGGATTTGACATTGAATTTCCCAGTAACCAAACCGATTGTTCCGAAAAGGGTTTAGATGCCGTAATACAAAACAACCAAACCAGAAGAGATGGTTTCATGCCTCAAAGAAACATAGAGCTAACCGATTAGGGCACACAAACACACATCGTGTTACAAAAAAAATCCCCAAAATAAACACTTTGATACTTACTTAGGTTAGACGGGCGGTTAGAGAGGATCCCTCCAACCGATTGGCTGGTCACGTCAATCTCTAGCACCTATATGATTATCCCAATGGGAAATGGGAAATGGACTCGTCGCCCCGAGTTCAAATCCTGGACGTGGTAATTGCATTTCACTTAGCGCTAATACCCTTGGGAAAGGTATGAATCCTACTCTCCCTCCAGCTATGGGCAAATAGTAAAGCAGACTGGGCTCTTTAACCTTGGTTAGGCAACCGGTCTAGGAGAAGGAAAAACTCTGAATTCAAACCTGTTAAACTCCGCTTAAGAAATTGACATTGTGTCACATCCTGCTCGTGCGGAGGAGTTGTTATATATATATATATATGATTATCCCAAACTTATTGCTCTTATGGCAACCCCCCAACTCTCTTAATCATATATGTGCTAGAAAGTGGTGGCTTCATATCCTTGGTATGACCTTAAACTCTATCTGATGGCGAGGTTCGAGTTTAGATCTGTGGGGAATATGGAGTACCCCTTCATCACCATTACGCCCAGGTCCGCTCTGACACGGGGCGGTAGTACCTGGTAAGGTCCCATTTATGGTATGGGTTAAATAGAAAAATGATTTTAAAAGAATGTGAAGTTTTAAAAAAATTGAGTACCCATCAAGAATGAGTGAAACAAAACGTCTTCGGCATAAAATAATCCAACAAGGGTTGACATGCCGTAAAATCCAACCAACCAATTAATTTGACATAAGAAATGCTTTCCTCAAAGAAACATAGAACTAACTTATCCAGGCAGGCAACCACACACACATCGTGTTACAAAAATCCCAAAAAGTAAAATAAAAAAATTACAAAAGAATCAAACAATATACTGTTTGTTGTTTGTGGTTGAAAAACTTTATCAGATTTCAAATATTTTTATCTTTATTTTTTTTGATTGATTGCAACAAACAAAATACCCCCCCCCCCCAAAGAAAAAAGAAAAAAACAAAACAAAACAAAATATCCCCCAAAATAAACGTCTCGATTGTGTGAAGCAATTTGATAACTTTTTCATCGTGTTTTAACTATGAACGAGTTTTAAAAGGATATAGCCATTAATATTTTGATTGTCGTCTCAGTTTACAAATTTATCAATAACAATCTGTTTATGTAACCGATGATATCACAAGAAGAATGTATTAAATAACGTAGAAAGAACATTCGCCCACCGGACGTAAGTATTTAAGTTTTAATGTAATGAAATAAACGAAATTAGAAAAACTAACGAAATTAAATAAGAACACATATAAAAAGATTACACTTATTCTAATTATATTCTAATTGGTTTCTATATAAAATCAATCATATGATTGATTTTAATACATTGGGAATAAAACCATGATATTAGAGATCAATAACACCAATTAATTATCTATCAAAGCCGGTTTTGTTAAAACCAGCATGCAAATTAATCATATCATGTAAATCTTTATTTCTTAGTGATATATAAGACACACTGCAGGATTTTAAATGCACTATTAACATGGGCTGTTTTGAGGCAAATCTAACTCAGATTTTCATAGATGATAAATAAGATTTATTCTATGTATTAATGATTTTGACTATAACTTAAATACTCCTTGATAAACTTACATAATTCCTGAGAGTATTGTGACGTAAGCAGTGGCGTAGTTTCGATACAGTCGGACATCGAATCTATATTATAATAAGATATATTGTGTTTCCCTGAAAATAAAACCTACCTGCAAAATAAGACCTAGCATGATTTTTCAGGGTTCTTTTAATAGAAAAATTAAAATAAGCCCTAGTTGATAGCGGCAGACAGACAAAATAAATACTTGGGTGATGAATTCATGGAACAAAATCACAGGCGGCTGCGTTGCCAATGCACTACGAGCAGGCTAGCAGGATTAGAACTTCTCATTCAATGAGACCTCTATTGCTTGACATGAGAGAGTAGGGACGAACATTCTGCAGGAAATTACGTCACACGAAAACTCCGCATGAATTTTTGAATCCATTGACTTGCAGAACAATAAAATTCGAAAGAATGATATGATATGATTATTTTTGAATGAATTATCGTTAATGAGTTTTTGAATAAAAGAACATGTTAATCTAACTGCATCAGGGTGGATATGGCAAATTACGTTGTGATATCAAACCGACAAAGTCTGGTGGTATCGTGAAATACTGATGGGGCGCTCTGGGTTAGTGGTAATGATGCTTCGGCCCCGAAACCATGCCTGAACCCAGAGTCATCATCTGATGAAGGCTTTTTTGGTTGCAATGCTACTGTGTAAATAACAGTCATTGTATGAAGATTATACATATATAAAGGGCAGTTGTGTGAATCTGCTTGTCCTTCTACTAATGTCTACTCCTCCTATTTGTTTAAAAAGAAACAATGGAAACATCTCACCAATTCCACCCCTGATGATGACACTAAGTTGTGCAGAAAGCGCTCGTGGTAAAATCTTTGGTGGATTTATACACCAATTCCCGGATATTAAAAAGATGGCCAGACAGTAAGAAAGGATCAAAAAAAATCTCGCAAGAGAAGAATTGTCTGTTGAGTTCAACAAAACATATATATATATATATATATATATATATATATATATATATATAAAATCCTGGACATGGTAATTGCATTTCACTTAGCGCTAATACCCTTGGGAAAGGTATGAATCCTATTCTCCCTCCAGCTATGGGTAAATAGTAGGACAGACTGGGCTCTTTAACCGTGGGTAGGCAACCGGTCTAGGAGAAGGAAAGCTCTGAATTCATGTATATATTATATGTGTATATAACACCAAACCAGGACTAAACGCAACAGCAAGGCACGCGCAGAGGCAGGCACAGGCGCTGGCACATGCACAATAAACACAACAAGTAACCGCACGAACAGTTTCTCTACGTTGCCAGCGCTTTGGAGACCTTATTTTGGGGATTCCCCTTCGTACGTTATTAAAGTTAAATAAATGGCTGAAAAAAAAAAAAAGAAAAAAAGAAAAAAGAAAAAAGAAGCGGGAAATTGTAAGAGGAACGCTGTCAATCTATTAATCATCGACTTGAGTTAAAGATTTATTCAGGACAATTTCACAAAGGTCATTATGTGCTCATTTTTTTAGCCCCCCCCTCCCGAAAAAAATTGTTTAGTGCACCTGTTATTCGCTTGTCCTTTGTTTGTTTGCACCGTACTTACAGTTTACCTATTATTACCTTCATAATAGTGTCAAACTCCTTTTTTTTGAATACGCTTACTATTCACGCATACATCTTTGCAAATTGGTAGTGGCTGGGGTGGGAGGAGAATGCCAAAACTAATAACTTCTTTATTCTCGAATCCTGGTTGATCCTTGTTCAGGTCTGATTTAATATTTTTGCGAAATGAGTGGCCAACACCCTTTGACCACCATCGTTCACCTTTTTTTTATGTTTACTGAATAAGATTAGTGTTATTACCGTTTATTTTTTATTTTAATTGTTGGTAGAAAGGAATATATTCGAACATCTGCTAGCTCAAAAGGGTTAAAAAGAACAGCGTCGAAATATTATTATTATTATTATTATTATTATTATTATTATTATTATTATTATTATTATCAAAACTTGGTTGTCAAGTATTTAAGTTGTAATGTAATAAAATATCATATTAAATTAGAAAGACTAACGTAACTAAATAAGAGCGAATATAAAAATGTTACAATTATTATAATGTTATTTTAATTGATTTTCTGTCTAAAATTATATATAGGATTGCTTTAAATACGCTTGAGAATAACATGATATATATATATATGTATATATATATATATAATTTGAAATATATTAATGACATGGGCAGTTTTGTAGCGAGTCTAACTCAGCTAGACTTTAATAGAAACATCTATGCATATATAAAGGGCAGTTGTGTGTATATGTATGTCCGGAGGAAAATAAAACAATTAACGACAGAGTAAATATATATACACATTAAATATCACCAGGGCTTGGTTTTTGAGCAAAAATAATAGAGATTTGATTCACATTCGTGAAGATAATTAAAAAATAAAATTTAAATGATAACAGCATGGATTTTTTTTTAAATTTAATATTTTAGATAGTAGACATTAACATTTCTTTTCAGAGTAGCTGGATCAATGCATGGTCTATTTTTTTTACATAGGGATTTACATGGGGCATATGAATCAATAATAATGGATCTGTGGGACTAACTTAAAGAAATCCCCCTCTATACAGGCGCTGATAGTCTATACATACATAAAGTGCAGTTGTGTGTATGTGTATGTCCGTGTATTAAATATGTGTATTAAATATCACCAGGGCTTGGTTTTTGAGCAAAAATAATAAAGATTTGATTTATATTTCTGAAAAGGATTTAAAAAAATAAAATTTAAATGATAACAGAATGGAATATTTTTTTTGCATTTAATATTTTGAATAGTACACGCAATTTTATTTTCAGAGTGGCTGGATCAATGCAAGGTCTTTTTTTTACATGGGGATTTTAATCGGGCACCCGACAAGGATCCAAACTCATGAGTAATATGGATCTGCGGGACTAACTTAAAAAATATCCTCCTTCTACCCAGGCGATGCCGGGTGGCCACTTCTAGTCGTTAATAAATGAGACACTAATAAAGATTAAATCATGATTATTTCATAATCGTTGAGAATATAACTCAGAGAAATCGTGACCTCAGTGATTGTTGTTGTTTTACGATCAGGTCTTGAGTATTAGTCTCATAATATATACCGCCCTGTCGGCTGGGGCATTAGAATGCACCGACTGCACCTCTGCAGAGGGGTAAGACTCCCCCAATGGGGCCACCTGTTGGCCATGGGTGGCGACCCTTGATGCTTAAGGATAGAACCCAGGTGGATGAGCAGTTCATGACTTGCAATACTCCACTTTGGCCCTATCTTGGGCTAGACGGGCGGTCGGAGAGGCCCCCTCCGATCAATCGGCTGGTCACGTCAAGCCCTAGCACCTATATGATTTTCCCAACCCTATTGCCCATATGGCAAGCCCCAACCCCTTTTTATCATATGGGTGCTAGAAGGCGGTGGCTGCAAGTCTACATGTCCTGGGAATGACGTTAAACTCTATCTGATGGTGAGGTTCCAGTTTTGGAGGTTTGGAGAATGTGGAGCACCCATTCACCACCATTGCTCCCTGTTCCACTCTGACCCGGAGTGGTAATACCTGTTAGGGTCCCATCTATGGGTTAAATAGAAAAAACGAGTTTATAAACAAAATTGTATTATGCATTAAGAATGAAATTATTTCACAACATTGTTGGCATTAAATAACCCACCGAGGTTGATATGCCGTAAAACAAAACAAACGCAACCCTCATAATATATAAAGATATTGTAACAAGCTTCTGAGAAGTAAAAAAAATTTAAAAAGTCGGGCAAATCTTGCGGGGGAAAAGTAAAAATAAAACCAGTCAGAAACAACCGTATTTGTCTGGGACATCGTGGGAAAAAAAAAGAAAAAAAAGCTGAGCGTAAAATCTGAATGAAAACTTTTTTCATTCACCTGTACGACAAATGGCAACAATGCATGCCATTAATTTGAATTTAATTAACAATCATGAATAATTAATGACTAATTATGTTTGTGACTAAATATTTGAACATTCATCTTGAAACAATTTGTAAATAATTGCTTTCGATTAGTTCACGGTGGTTTCCCTAGCAAGTATTTTATATGGGTAGAGTTGCCATCGTGTTGCACACACTTCTATTTTTTAATTCAGAGTATTGGTGTTAGTATAGCATTAAATTCTTCTTCTTCTTCTTCTTCTTCTTCTTTTCTTCTTCTTCTTCTTCATAGTCTTCTTCTTCATAGTCTTCTTCTTCTTCTTCTTCTTCTTCTTCTTCTTCTTCTTCTTCTTCTTCTTCTTCTTCTTCTTCTTTATAGTCTTCTTCTTCTTCTTCTTCTTCTTCTTCTTCTTCTTCTTCTTCTTCTTCTTTATAGTCTTCTTCTTCTTCTTTTCTTCTTCTTCTTCTTCTTCTTTTCTTCTAATCTTCTTTCTTTTTTATAATCTTCTTCTTCTTTTTCTTCTTCTTCTTCTTCTTTTTTCTTTCTTCTTCTTTTTCTTCTTCTTCTTTTCTTCTTCTTTTTCTTCTTCTTTCTTCTTCTTCTTCTTTTCTTCTTCTTCTTTTTTTCTTCTTCTTCTCCTTCTTCTTCTTCTTCTTCTTCTTTTTTTTTCTTCCTTCTTTCTTCTTCTTCTTCTTTCTTCTTCTTCTTCTTCTTCTTCTTTTCTTCTTCTTCTTCTTTTCTTCATAGTCTTTTTCTACTTCTTCTTTTTTTCTCTTCTTCTTCTTCTTGTTTATAGTCTTCTTCTTTTTCTTTTTTCTTTTTCTTTTCTCTTCTTTTTCTTCTTCTTCTTCTTCTTCTTCTTCTTCTTCTTCTTCTTCTTCTTCTTCTTCTTGCGCCAAAACGTTTGGGCACATCACATGATCGATATGTCCGTTCGTATTTCAAAATCCCAGATAATTTTATCCGCCTCATTTTCGAAGACAGACTCTGGTTTGTGAATATACCGTTTGTAAGTATGATCAAATTATAATCTCTTGCACAATTCCCAGTGGATAACCTTTCCCGCCCAGTCATGTCTAGTCTTGCATTCCTTTTGTGCCAGGGGGCTATAATCAATAGGGACACTTGTCGAGCGAGTGTCATGGGAGTCTGTGTTGACAGAACGACCAGATGATGACACTGATAGTGATGATGATTGTTAGTATTTGTAGACATGTTTTATATTGTAAATATTTTAAATTGTACAAATTACGCGTGTCGATTATATTTGAAAATTTGAAAAAAAAAAAAAAAAAAAAAAAAAAACAGCGTAGGAAAAACGAGACAAAAGAACGGTAAACAGGAAATCGGATCTTATTTAGCGTCCAAAAAAAAAAAAAGAAAAAAAAAAGATAAAAAACAGATAAAAAAAAAGATAAAAAGACAACCCACTGAAGCGGGAATTTTTTGGCAACGCCTTCATTTAAAAAAAAAAAAGCACTCTTTGTTAATGCGGACGTATACCTGACCTAATCACGTGTCCAAATACAATTGACTAGTGTCTGTTAATCTAATATTCAAATTACCCAATATCCCCTGGCACTTATCCTTATTGTTATATACACAACGTTTCGGTCGATGTGCCCTCTTCAGGTGTTTCCTGTCGAACTCAGTACCCTTCTTGTCGAAATCAGGAGCCTTCGTGTCGTAATCGGGAGCTTTCAAGAAATTGCAGATAGTATTAGTAATGATGGTTGTTTCCTATAACTCCAACCTAAAAAAGGGGAACCACTCTGAATGAATTTTATCTGTTAATTAATCTACCCATTATTTTCCCATTAAACTAACCCTAACTCTAAACCCCTAACGCGCGTGGTGTAATGGTTAAAGTCATGGGAAATGGACTCGTCACCCCGAGTTCAAATCCTGGATGTGGTAATTGCATTTCACTTTGCGCGAATACCCTTGGGGAACGTATGAATCCTACTCTCCCTCCAGCTATGGATAAATAGTAGGGCAGACTGGTCTCTTTAACCGTGGCTAGGTAACCAGTCTAGGAGAAGGACAACTCTGAATTCAAACCTGTTGAACTCTGCCTAAGAAATTGACCTTGTGTCACATCCTGCTCGTGCGGAGGGGTTTGGTAAAATATATAACCCTAACCCTAACCACTTCTTTTTTCTAGTAGATCAATAAATAAATAAATAAATAATATATTGTTACATAGCGCCTTCTTTACCGGCACTAAATAGGTATATGTTATATACTGGTCTTTTCACTAAGCCAAATCAGCATATAACGTTATATACCTTTCTTTAATTCTTACTCTGGTCGTCTATTCTTCTGTCTTGGTCTGGTATATCTTCTAAGGTCTCGTCTGGTCTTCTATTGAGGATTCCGTGTCTGGTTTCTGTTGGGGTTTCTCGTTATCAGAAGCCCTGTGTCATTGTTAGTTTTTAGTAATAAACACAAGACTTCGATTTACGATGATGTTACTTTATTCGTAGATCCCCAGACCAGACAATCTGCGCAGTGAGACTCATATCTCGCTAGCTTGGCTTCTAACTTCTAACTGACTCTTACTTAGTATCCTTAAACCGGAAGGGGGCTTTCTATGGGGCTCCGGTTCTCACGATTCTCCCCAGAACGCAAAGTGAGATTGATGTCAAGCGCTGTCACTCACTCTCAAGGTCATCAGCTGTACTGATCGTCATAATGATTTCTACAATACCTTAAAAATGTATTAGGGATCCAATAATTATGTAACAATATTAGTCAATCAGTCAATCAGAGTGGTTCCCCTTTTTTAGGTTGGAGTTATAGGAAATAACCGTAATGATATTATATACATAGTGGCCCCAAAAAATATGTTAGCGTGTGGATTGTGACTTTCCGAACAGAAGAGGTTTTTTTTTCGATTGCTGCAGCCACGCTGGTGGCTCATGAGGCCAATGCGGGATAGAAGTACTGAAAAGTTGCTAGTTCCATGGCAGCAGTTTAGGTACAGAAAATATAACTCTTTGTCTGATTTTTTTTTTAGATGAGACTTGATAATTTGCATTATTTAGATTTTTCGGACTGTTGTTATCATCTTTGTTGTTATATTGTGAAGAGACTGAAAGGCATCCCTATGAACAAGCGAATTCCCAGCCCCCACAAACAAAGCGCGTCAGGATATGTTTGGCCTGTGGCGAGCGTCTACGGATACTCGAACTCGCTACCTCCTCGTAGCTGAGGTATTGTTAGTAGAAACCCAAATAAAGTATATCCGAATTTGCATAAGCGCATCCGAACGAGCAGAAATAAAGACGGACTGTCGCTGACAGGGCGAGTGAGGAAGAAAGTGTTTGGACGGCAAGTGAAATCTGACGAATGCTATTTGAAGTGAGAGTGGTGTGTTTGGTTGGGAAAGGAATTGCATTTCGTTTGCTGGGGAGACTTGCAAAGGATTGATATTACCTTGAATCTTTTGGACCCTTTCAAAAGATATATACACAACATTTTCGGCCAATGTGTCCTCCGGCCTTCTTCGGGTGTTTCTTGTCGAACCTTCATGTGGTAATCGGGATCCTTCGTGGAACTTCGAACCGAACCCTTTATTCAATCCATCGAGGTAGAATGTTAAAAAAATTTAGACAGATAGTAAATTTGACAGTGAAGGGCACATATCTAAGTGGTTAGCATTCCATAGTAGATTTGAAATGTACAAATAAGTTTCCTGACTTCCCACCAGGCCGGACTAACACAGGATCTTTTTAATGTGGAAAGCCATCCTTAAACCGAACCTCACGCAGTGGGTATTTGCCTCATACCCCACTTGTATGGGCTGGGCACAAGGCCTCGTTTTAATGTGGGCCCACCCACAAGCCGAAGCTCATAGGTGGGAAAGAACAAAAATTGCGTCGATCCCTTCGGCATTCCCCCTCAAGGGGGCGCCTCAGGCGTTTGGCAATAAATCCAGCCCTGCCCCTTTAAATCAAAGGCGCGGGCATTGCCTGGGGGAAAGCCCCCTGGGATCGACGCTGTTAATTTAACACAACACACCGGACCCCCGAAGGACCCTCGCAGTGACCCTCGCAAAATAAGTGCATGGTTTCGTCGGCATTCCCTTTTTGGGTCACCTCAGTCAATAAACCCACCCTCTTTTAGGTGATGGGTAGGTGCTGCTTGAGGTGCTGCTTGAGGTGGGGACAGCTCCCTGGAACCAAGCGATTTCTTTTACCCCACTCAACGGTTCAGAAGCTGAAGCTACTGAAAAGCAGGTGAATTAATTATCCTGACCTCCCACCAGACCGGATTGACACAAGATCTTTTTTAACGTGGGGGAGCCACGCACAAACCGAAGCTCGTACGGTGACCAGAGCAAAAAGACGTAGAGTCGTTTAAGCTTAGGATAATTATTTATATTCAACAGTCGCTTTATTTGTTTTTATCGTATATTTATCTGTATGTATGTCAACCCGTATAGGATTATTTCATGCCTATAGGTTATGTTGTATACCCCATTGTACTGGGTATATAAATGGAGAGAGAGAGAGAGAGAGAGAGAGAGAGAGAGAGAGAGAGAGAGAGAGAGAGAGAGAGAGGGGGTGGTGGTGGTGGGGGGATAGAAAAAAGAAAGGATAAAAGAAGAACTAGTAGTATGAAGTTGAGTAACTTGTATGATAATATATATATATATATATATATATATATATATATATATATAGAGAGAGAGAGAGAGAGAGATAGAGAGATATATATAGATAGATATATATAGATATATATAGAGATATAGATATAGAGATATAGATATAGATATATATATAGATATAGATAGATAGATAGATAGATAGGGGAGAGGGCGAGAGAGAAGGAGAGAGACAGAGAAAGAATCTTAGATTGCTCTCGCTACATATATCACCTACTTATTATCACCTTCTGTTTCTATCTATCTATTTCTCCCTCTGTGTGTATATGAGAGAGAGAGAGAGAGAGAGAGAGAGAGAGAGGGGGGATAGAAAAAAAGAAAGGACAAAAGTAGAACTAGTAGTATGAAGTGGTTGAGTAACTTGTATGAGAGAGAGAGAGAGAGAGAGAGAGAGAGAGAGAGAGAGAGAGAGAGAGGAGAGAGAGAGAGAGAGGGGGGGGGATAGAAAAAAAAGAAAGGACAAAAGTAGAACTAGTAGTATGAAGTGGTTGAGTAACTTGTATGAGATAGAGAGAGAGAGAGAGAGAGAGAGAGAGAGAGAGAGAGAGAGAGAGAGAGAGGGGGATAGAAAAAAAAGAAAGGACAAAAGTAGAACTAGTAGTATGAAGTGGTTGAGTAACCTGTATGATATAGATAGATAGATAGATAGATAGATAGATAGAGAGAGAGAGATAGAGAGAGAGAGAGATAGATAGAGAGAGAGAGAGAGAGAGAGAGAGAGAGAGAGAGAGAGAGAGAGAGAGAGAGAGAGAGAGGGGGGGGATAGAAAAAAGAAAGGACAAAAGTAAAACTAGTAGTATGAAGTGGTTGAGTAACTTGTATGATATAGATAAATAGATAGATAGATAGATAGATAGATAGAGAGAGAGAGGAAGGGAGAGGGAAGGAGAGAGACAGAGAAAGAATCTTAGATTACTCTCGCTATATATATCTCCTGTTTCCATCTATCTTTCTCCCTCTGTGTGTATAGAGAGAGAGAGAGAGAGAGAGAGAGAGAGAGAGAGAGAGAGAGAGAGAGAGAGAGAGAGAGAGAGAGAGAGAGAGAGATCTATTACATATGAGGAGGTCGTATAAGAACCCTACGCAGCATCCAGTCTCCGCGCAGAGTTGGTCTACGCACATCTTTTCTGGACGCCCTACTCTAGCATGCGCATGTGATGGCTTCCACAGAAGAACGTCACTTATGAGTTTATCCTTGATTCCCCAGCACTGCCCAGCGTCTTTTGTTCGCCTCACACGGGTGGTTTATGTGATATGGGGCAGGTGGCCGTACAGCTATTTTCTCGTGGGGTGTTGTTTCCACGTCTTAAAATTGCACGCAGCAATCTTGTGCAGCTCCCATCTGGCTTATTCTCTAGGCGCTTCGTTAGGGTACAAGTAGTGCAGCCGTACAGTAGCACTGATACAACTACGGCCTGGAATAACTTTCAAGACCCCACAACCCACCGGGGTATCTTGGGTATGACAATAAGCTACATATGATGGTGAGACTCCAGTACTGGAGATCTGGCGGAAGTGAACTACCTCTTCATTGACATTACTCCCAGGTCCACTCTGACAAGGAGTGGTAGTACCTGTTAGGGTTCCATCTATGGAACAAATGGATCTGTTTAAAAAATGATCTTGTTGAAACAAGACCGTGGGCAAAAAAAATCTTGAAAAAATATCTTATTATAATGGAGATTGTGTGTTTTTCTGTCTGTAACCGAAACTATATTACTAATCGAGTCACAATTAATATAGTTATTTACATCACATTCTCCATGATTTTATTTATATTTAAACCTCAATTATTAATAAAATTACTTCACCTTTTTATTAGTGTTGTCCATATCCACATACAAATAACATGCAATTATATTTATATATACAAAAAATAGCGGTTTGCAGTGTGAATGGGAAGGCTAATTTGCACATTGATATTAAAAATGTGATTTTATTAAATATGTGCTTAGTATTATTGATTTCTAATTGTTTGGTTTTATTTTAATGAATATAAGCAAAAATCTCTTCAATGAATCTTAAATGAAATCCATTAACAAGAAAAAATAACTGTCATTTTATTCTTTATTTCCTAATTTAACTAAATAGTTAAATAAGTAAAATTCAGCAATGAAAGACGGGAGTGATGGAAGAGTAAGTTTCATTTCTATTTTTCTATTATACCCCCACTCTGTTTCAAACCTTTTTATCTGCCTTCTTATTAGACTTTCTAATTTAATACGATATTTCATTACATTAAAAATTAAATACTTGCACCCGGAGGGTGCATATATTTGCTAGTATATATAAGTATGAACGTACAATGAACGCAATTCCCTAACCTCTTGACATAAAATGAGCTATAGAATGTTGACATGACATTCAATCATTGTCGTGGTGGAATTGTTAGCAAGCTAGTCTCGCAGATCCATTACTACTGGAAAGCGAGTTCTATCCTCTCTGGGTGCCGTATTTGTTTGGTTTGGTTTTGATTTGGTTTGTTTTGTTTTACGGCATATCTACCTCAGTGGGTCATTTAATGCCGATAAAGTTTTGAAATAAATTCATTCTTAATTTTTTTATAAATACATTTTTTTTTATTTAACCCATAGATGGGACCCTAACAGGTACTATCACTCCGGGTCAGAGTGGGTCAGGGAGCAATGGTGATGAATGGGTGCTCCACACTCCTGAAACCTCCAAAACTGGAACCTCACCATCAGATAGAGTTTAACGTCATTCCCAGGACATATAGACCCTCAGCCATCGCCTTCTAGCACCTGTATGATAAAAAGGGCTTGGAGCTTGCCATAAAAGCAATATGGTTGGGCAATCATATAGGTGCTAGGGCTTGATGTGACCAGCCGATTGATAGGAGGGGGCCTCTACGACCGCCCGTCTAGCCTAAATAAGGGTCTAAGTGGAGTGTTGCAGGTCATGGACTGCCTATCCACCAAGACTCTGTCCTTAAGCATCATGGTTCGCCATCCAAGGCCAACAGGTGACCCCATTTGGGGGAGTCTTACCCCTCTGCAGAGGTGCAAGATGATAACGGTCGTACTTTTAAGGAATACGATTATTAATACATAGAGCATTATTATTATTTTTAGCATTTTCAGTTTTATTTGTCTTTTATTTGCTTTTTATTATGTTTTATCCTTTATTAATTCGTTTTGTTTTTATAATTTTTAATATATCATTGCTTTATGCACATATTTTAATTTAGCTTTTCTTCTGAAAAATGAGCGATAAAAAGGTTTTTTACTCCCCCTCTTCGACAAAAATTGGGCGTGGGTTTTAATGTTATCAAATATATTAAATTAGAAAGACAAACGAAATTAACTAAGAAAGGATATTAAAAAAATACATGTATTTCAATTATGTTTTAACGTCAACAGGTGGCCTCATTGGGGGAGTCTTACCCCTCTGCAGAGGTGCAATCGGTGCATTCTAACAACCTAGCCGACAGGGCGGACCGTATTTATGACCTTGTGACAAATCCTACCCTTAATGAACAGGCCGGGTAGATAAATAATAAAATTCAATCATTTGTATGGTAGGCAAATAAAACTATTCTAAAAAAAACAAAAAAACTTGCAAATATATGCACCCTCCGAGTGCAGTATTTAAGTTTTAATCTAATAAAATATTATATTAAATTAGAAAGGCTAATGAAACTAAATAAGAATGCAGATAAAAAGATTTGAAACAGAGAGGAGTATAATCGAAAAATAGAACATCTGAATTTTCTCTTCCATCACTCCGGACTTTCATTGCTAAATTTTCCTAATTTAAATATCTACTTAAAATATGAAGTAAAGAATAAAATCACAGTTATTTCTTATTGTTAATGGATTTCTTTTAAGATTTATCCCAGAGATTTTTGCTCATATTCATTAAGATAAAAACCAAACAATTAGAAATCAATAATATTAAGCACATATTTATTAAAATCAATTAAAAAAAATATCAAAATGCAAATTAGCCTTCCCATTCACACTGTAAACCACTATTTTATTGTATATATAAATACAATTGCCTGTTATTAGCATGTAGATAAGGTTAACAGTGTTAATAATGTAAGACAATGTTATTAATAATTGAGTTTTAAAGAAAAAGAAAATCATGGAGAATGTGACGTAAATAACTAAAGGAATTGTGACCAGAGTAGTGATATAGTTACGGTTACCGACAGAAAAACACACAATCTCCATTATAATAAGATTTATCTTATTTTTCTACGAGATCACAGCACTACTAAAATCGGCTTAGATAAATCAGGAGACCCGAAGAGACGATAATCATCCAAGCTTCATTAATAAACGCAATTCCCTAACCTCTTGGCATAAAATAACCTTTAGAGGGTTGACATGCCGTTAAATTAATCATTCAGTCATTGTGGTGTAAAAAAAAAAAAAAAATAATAATGAGCGTCGCATCCAGGTGTAATTGTTCACAAACTAGTCTCGCACATCCATTACTCTCTGGGTGCTCCATACTTGTGGCCTTGTGTCAAATCCTACCCGTAGTGAACAGGTCGGTAGATTAATAAATTTAAAACAATCAATAATTTGTATAGAAAATTGTTGTACCGGCCGTTCCTACAGTGGAGAACATGCACCGGTTCTCACTATGAATAGTGAGACACCGAGTGGAAAGGGAGCACTGTTCCCGTTAACGACAAGCTAGTCGTACATGTACCATTATTGTAAATACACTTGTCTTATTTTACCCTATCTCGACTTGACTTCTTTTTACTGTTGGGACTAACATCACAACAAAAATATCCTTTTTTAAAAAATGAAAATGTGCTTTAGTCCCTATATTTGTTTATCCCGGGTAACGCCAGGTTTCTTTGCTAATTTTGAATATTTTTCAGCTGTTATGCATCGCGTGAGTCACCACGCCTCCATATGCTCCTATTTCTTTCTTTCTTTTTTTTTTGTTATTTAACCCTGTGTGTCAGTGAGTTAAAATTTAAAAAAACAACAACAAAAAACAAAAAAACAAAACAAAACAAAACAAAACAAAAACACTCCTGTCTCGCCTACAGTTTCCGAATCAACCAAAAATCCACTGCAGACAACTCAAATAAAACCTGTTCATCCACAAAGACTGAGATTTGGTGTCTGTCTGTAACCGAAACTACGTCACTGCTTACGCACCCTCAGGATTTGCGTAAGTTTATCAATGAGCATTTAATTTATAGTCAAAATCATTTATTAACAAGGTCTGTATGCAAATCTGAGTTAGATTTGCCTCAAAACAGCCCATGTTATTAGTGCGTTTAAAATTCTGCAGTGTGTCTTATATATCACTAATAAATAAAGGTTTACATAATATATGGTGACGTTAATTTGCACACTGGTTTTAACAAACCCGGTTTCTTTCTTTCAGTCTATCTTCTTATCAGCAATTCTTTCTTTCTTTTCTTTCTTTCTTTTTGTCAATTTCTTTCCTTCTTTCTTTCTTTCCGAATTGAATTTTATTTGAAAGAATCGGAAGTGAACCTGGAAACTGAATGTTCAGATTTTGCTTGTTTGATATGTAGATAAGTCACAAAAAGGAAATCAGATGATTTGTTTATTTATTCACACACACACACACACACACACACACACACACACACACACACACACACACTCTCTCTCTCTCTCTCTCTCTCTGACACATACACATTCTCTCCCCCTCTCTCTCTCTCTCTCCACACACACACACACACACACTCTCTCTCTCACACATACACACTCTATTACCCCCTCTCTCTCTCTCACACACACACACACATACTCTCTTTCTCTGTCTCTCTCTCTGACACATACACACCCCTCTCTTCATCTCTTCCCATCCCTCTCTCTCTCTCACACACACACACACTCTCTCTCTCTTTCTCTCTCACACACACATACACACTCTCTCCCCCTCTCTCTCACACACATACACACACACACACACTCTCACTCTCACACACACATATTCACACTCTCCCTCTCTCTCTCACACACACGCTCACACAGACAAACAGGCACACAGACCGCACCCACACAGATCTCTCTCTCTCTCTCTCCCTCTCTCTCTCTCTCTCTCTCTCTCTCTCTCTATATATATATATATATATATATATAATATATATTGTGTGTGTGTGTGTGTGTGTATATATTGCAAATGACAAGAAAATTACAGCTTTCAAATATGCACATATGCATGTTTGTATGCACACCTATATACAAAACTAAAACAACCGAAAAAAAAAGGAAAAAAACAAAAAAACAAACAAAACAAACAAAACAAAACAAAAAACCCAAACAGAAGCTGTTAAAATGCATAAAAGTTGATGTAAATTCATATAAATAAATATTTATATATATTTATTTGTTTCTTTACGTGTGGGAATAAATATGAAGTGTGTTCAAAAGTTCCCACAGGTGCTGTTCTTGCTTTTTGAAAACTCGAGACTGCAATGACGATAACAATAAATCTGAAGAAAACGGGGAGGAGGGGAGGAGGAGGGAGAGGAGGGGAGTGGGAGTGGGAGGAGGATCTCTCATATTACCTTTGACTAACGAGAAGAAATTATAATATCCTTGGGAAGGTATGCATCCACCTGCTCTCCCTCCAACTATGGGTAAATAGCAGGGCAAAGTGAGCTCTTTAACCTTGGTTAGGCAACCAGTCTAGGAGAAGGAAACCTGGTAAACACCGCCTAAAAAAATTGACCCCTGCCAACAGGGCCAATTTACGTTTTAATTCCTTTTTTTATCTTATTAAAAAGTAGAGCTAACAAAAATGGAGTTGCTCTCCTTGGTCAGTAGGGGACTGACAGGAACCCGGATGTGGGGAATCAACCATGTTACTTTTTGATTGGGTTTGGTTGTGAGTGCAGACAAGTGTGAGCTAGTTAAGTCAATTTTAGGGTAGAAGCATTAAAAGTTAATTGCTGAGAAGGCATTTACCCAATTCGTTCGCCAAGGGTAGGATGTCGCACAAGGTCATGAGTATAGGGCACTCAGCGAGGATCGAACTCGCTATTTAGTAGTAATGGATCTGCGAGACTAGCTTGCAAACAATTACACAACGATGGGACGCTCTTTTTTATCCAACTCGTTCGCCACGTGTAGGATGTGACACAGGGTCGCAAGTATGGGACATTCAGTGAGGATCGAACTCGCTATTCATTAGTAATAGATATGTGGGATTAGCTTGCAAACAATTACATCATGATGGCATGCCGTTTCTTTTTACCCAACCCTTTCGCCACGGGTAGAATGGTCGCAAGTATGACGCATCCAGCGCGGATCGAACTCGATATGGCAGTAGCAATAGATCTGCAACGACATTTCTACAAGGTAGCAAGTGTAACATAATGGGGTGGGTAGGGTGGATCCATGAGTGTAATCTGACTTGTAAATTAGTTTGTAGCAAAAATATGTATTAGATGAGAATAGAAAAGTTTAAGGATGAATCATCATTGCCACATAGCTTTGTTTCTATTGGACGAGCGATAAGACGTGGCGAAGTGGGAGAGAGGAGGAATGAGAGGTCAGAGTGTGAATTGAGTTTGGAATTATGCGCTGAGAGAACAAGACATTGGGCTTTTGCTCTCGTCAGTTTTGGCTTGGGGAAAATAAAAATCTCATGTTGTTTCTTTGTTTCTTCTATTTTTTCTATTTTTTTTTTTTTAACTTCACGTACTTGGGCTGCATTAGAGAATTTTCAGGTATTTCAAGAATGTTTTTATGTAAAGTTTTAAAATTTAAAAATTCTTTTGACCAGGGTCAGAAAGTAAACAATCAATGAAAGAAGTTGAAAAAAAAAAATGAAAAAAATGGTTCTGTTGGTGACATTTCAAAATGGCGCTCTGTTTGAAAGTGTCACAAACTGTCAACGAAGAAAGATGACAAGGACAAAGAAAACAAGAAATAAAAACGAAAAAAAAAAAAAAAGATCGAGGTTGGGTTGTATTTAGATTACATAGTTGTTTAACTCTTTGCCTACCAAATTTCTCCCGTGGCTGTATCAAATTTTCTTGGTATATTTTACTTGCATGATAGGATATTTCAAAGTGAAATATATAATCACCTCAAAAGTCATTCTATTCAAATGAAGTTCTATTGTTATTGCAATCCTTCTGCTGAATTACAATGAACCATCAGTTTTTTTGTACTTTGTACTCTTTGTCTACCAAATTCCTTCACGGCTGTACCAAATTTTCTTAAAAATATGAAAAGGACTTAACTCTCAAAGCAATGAGAGTTAAGTCCCTTTGTTCTTTTTTTTCAGAAGAAGCTTGTAAACAATGACACCCATCTTTGATTCAACGTAATTTTCACTAAGAAAACACGACGCTTTTCAAACCCATTTTAATGCATGTTTTAACTACAAAATATCATAAAATGTCTTTTTACTAACAATTAAGTTCATTTCAAATAATGCGCAAGTACAATTTTATGGTAGGTATTTAGTCACTTAAAGTTCAAGATTACTTTTTTACCTACATGATGTGATATTTAAAAATTCACTATGTTGGGATTATCTTCCCTTTAACTGGAAGAGTTATCTTCCCGCTGGGTTTCCGTGTCGGCCACCAGGGGACCTCTGTTATTTAAGCGCGGGTTTTGAAACTCCCTGGCTCTTTGCTACCTCTTCTCGTAGGTACCCACATGAGTTAGACACATTGTCACACCCTTCTCGATGGTGGCTTCTGTCCCCAATGCTATGCAACTCTCCTGTAATGTGTCTTTACATATATACATGCATGTAATTAAACGTCGAGGAATAAAGCGGATAAAACACAAACAAATTCATTCAATTAATATTTCGCCTTGGTGTGTTAACGAGGCTTCATCAGAATTTTATTTTGAAAACAAATTAGTATGTAGATAAGGCCAACAGTATTAATAATGTAAAAACAATTTTATCAATAATTGAGGTTTAAATAAAGATATCCAATCATGGAGAATTTGACGTAAATAATTACGGGACTTGGGACTTGAGGGATAATATAGTTTCGGTTACAGACAGACATACTCACAATCTCCATTATAATAACCAGCAAATATATGCACCCTCCAGGTGCAAGTATTTAAGTTTTAATGTAATAAAATATCATATTAAATTAGAAAGGCTAATGAAACTGAATAAGAATGCAGATCTCTCTCTTTT